>OZ005740.1:162953820-163396320 GCA_963930735.1 Dioctria linearis
TCAAACTACTTTCGGCCGTACAGTGAAATTCCGTGATGCTTCTTTATCTCGAACTGTGCGAATGTGGAATAGTCTACCATCTTTTGTTTTTCCTCCGGCATACAATCTGCGAAAGTTTAAGAGTTACATACATCAGCACTCCACCACACTTCTCACGTTCCCTAATTCTTATCCCTATCTTCTACTTGCCACGCTGGTCTTTGCATCATAGGGTATCCCCTGATATTGGCTTTATAATATAAATAAAAAAAAAATATTGGAAAAATACAAGACAGTATGTATAAGAAATTTGCCCAAACTAAGCTGAGGTTTCACTTATTTTAGTCAAATTAAATTCGATAATATCCAAATATCATTCACTAATTAGGCGACACATTAAGGTTAGCAGCTCGTGGATACCAGAATTTGTTCCATGATGTGGAATATGGAAAAACTTGCGCTACCCAAGGGAGCGAGTTGGAATTAAAATGTTCAAAGCACCCAGCAAATCAAGGGAAACTATGGCGACTTGCAAAATATCGAATACGCAAAAGATTCTGCAGTTATTGCTTCCCAACTCGAGAGTATCCAAAGAAATAAGATTAAGTTTCTCCAAATATGGAAGGAGAGCCACAATATGCTTCCAAGGAATACGCAACTGAACCGCTTCAATATGATCAATATACACCGCGTATAAAGGAGCGAAAATGGACAAACACACTTCAAGATAAGTCTAAGTAAGTGACAGTACATCGACTTCGTAACGGAGTTATTGAGTTCTCGCGACCATCTTTCTAAAAATCCTAACATATAATTGACCTTCTACACAGCGAAATCAATATGATCCTCAAAAGAGAAGCGAGAATTGAAATCAGCACCCAAATATTTGGTCTTGTCAAGTTGTGTTAAGAAGTTCCCGTCTAAAGTAAATCACACAGCATTTTTTTTCCTAATATAGACAGAAAATACATTGACTTCCAATTCGTTTTTTGATGAATCTTAATTTTAGTCCCAGTATGTTATGCAGACGATCTGATGATGTTAGTCTCCGGGAGTTATGAGTCTCAGCTCTGTGGACTGGCGCAAAACGCGATTCGACTAGTCATCCACTGGGCTACGGATTTTTGGCTGAGCATTAATCCACGGAAAACCGACTTATGCCTCTTTACCAGGAAAAGGAACATACCCAGATTAAACTGGCTCTCCATTGGTTCCACAAGTCTGGATCAAAAGGACAGGGTACAATACCTAGGTATTATATTAGATAAAGCGCTAAACAGGAAATCACGCCTCGAGGACAGGGCAAATTAAGCTCTTAGAGTCCTCGCAATGTACCGCAGAACTACATCTTAATCATGGCTGGATTCACTGAATCCATTTATGAGTTCGTGCAGTCTATCGTACCTGAGCAGGGACAGTGACCACCTCCTCGAGGCCATGCTGAATAGCAATTTTGAATCTAGAATTCCAGCGAGGGCAGAATGGGAACCATATTCTGTGTTTCAATCAATAACAAACCCTATAATTATCTACAGTGATGGTTCCCAATCCGAAGAAGACACCGGAACAGACATTTTCTGTGAGGAGCCTCAAATGGAAATCGCCATACACCTTGAAGGCCATGCCGCGGTTTTCCAGGCAGAAGTCAAGACTATTCTTGTACCGGGAAGATATCTCCTTAACTAAGACACTGAGAACAAGGAGATAGCTATCTGCTCAGACAGCCAAGCAGCTGCCAGCTGTACACCCGTTACAACATCCAAGGTAGTAATGGAGTGTAAAACCACGCTGAATGCCCTCTCTCGGAAAAACAGGGTAATTGTTCAGTGGGTACCAGGGCATAACAATATTAGCGGGTATGAAAGGGAGCTCGCTCGTCTTGGTGCAGCCTCGGAGAAGCCAGCTTCCATAATCGGGATTCCACCAAAATACCTTCTCTCAATTATTTCAACTTGGACCGACCGCCAACACAGTCGCCTTTGATTAGAAGACCCCTCGAGTAGTACTACAAAGAAACTGTGGGAAACCCAACCATAACTAAACGAACAAGCTCTTGGGACTAAACAAGCCAACCTTCACAGGATGAGACTTGTTGAGGATCCTATATACAGAGATTGTGGATTCCGAAACGGTAATTCACTTTCTTTTTCACTGTCCGGCACGCTCAGGAAAGCGATATAGATTCCTTGGCCGACAAGGAGGACTGGGGTCCAATTCTTAACTTTATAAGACCATCCGGTTGGGACCTATGGGCGTTTGCTCGTGCGGCTGGACGGGAAACAATGGGCCTTGCTTTGGAGTACGTTCGTGGGACCACGCTTCAGGGTCTCAATCTGTTTTTCAATCAATTAAGCAATTTTAGTCACCATCAAATATCCCTCAATGTTTTAATAAATTTAACAACAAAGTAGATGATCATGATGATGGGGGAAAAAATTGCGTAATAGTTTAGAAAAAATTACCTACATATATCTATGGGTGGAATAATCGTCCTCTACAATTCTCTTCAAATTTCTGAAGTTGTTTTCATCAAGATGAAAACGATATTAACTGATCACAAGACTACATTCAATTATGTAATCATCTTATTACATAGTGATTTCCAAGTCTTAACAGATTTTTTGATGACTTGAAAAGAGAATTCCAAAAGGCGAATGAATTCAAAACATTTTCCACGAAAAAAGCTGCCAACGAAAAAGATCAATTTTTATTTTCAATAGCAACGTTTGTTTCAACTTTATTTTCTCTTGATTTTGTAAAATAAATGCGCTTCAAAAACACATCCATGCTTACTGCTTCTGATATATATTGTATAACGTTTGCAAACAAGTATAAAACTAATTTCTTGCTTCAGCGCTAATGGACGAAAATTATTCAATCTTGGTAAAATTTGTTCATTTTAGATGGAGAGATTAGGAGAAAAATATAAAACTCAAACAGGGACCAGTAATAGTTACATATGCAAGGCAAGTTTTAATTCTATATGAGTAGTTTACAAAGTCTTAAAGTAAAGGGAGAATTATATATATGAAGCTATTTAACTACAAAATAAAATTGCTAGCACTATGATTACCGAAAACGAATAATCCTTAAGATTAAGGCAAATGCTATTGCGTACGAAATTGAATCAATCAGCATAAGAAAGAATATTACAAATGTAAAGTGCATAGAATGAAATGATGACCCCCATTAAGTCACAAAATTCCCATCATTTGATATAACTTAAATCGTTAAAAATATCAATTTTAAAAATGTAAGCTTTTGGTATGAAGCACTACAATTTCCTTCATTGACATATCTCTTAAATTTCGAAAAAGTTAAAAACACTTTAGTCCTTATGAATCATACCGACAAAGTGAGTTTAAAAAGAGAAAAATAAATATGCAAGATCCGGCAGTCATTGAAAATGTAAAAAATACGAATACAAAAAGTTTAAAAAAAAATTTATATATATATAAGTAAGTACAGACATTCGTAGATACAAAAAAAAATTTACTTTAAGTCTCTTGTGTGGCCTACGGCTACTAAATTCATTTCGTCCTTAATAAATACGTAATACGTCTCCCAGTGAAACAGAATTATTCAATTTGATGATGACTAGCAGAATAACTCAGAACGAAAATACGAAAATTATTTTAATTCTCTTGAAAGAATTTTTACGTTAGGCATGCAATTATTCATTTCATTCAGTTGATTGCTCTACCATCTCTGGCTGAAAAAATACATAAAGAAAAAATGAAATAAAAATGACATTTTTTCCTCAATTTGTTTTTTTTAAGGTTGTGCTTACGTTTTTAATTTTTAACCTAAAAGAAATATTGTTTGGATTATTTAAAACATTTTACAAGCGGATGAGAATGAACACTTAATAAAAGAGTAAGGTAAAATTGAGCTGAAGATAAACAGAGTAGGATTCAAAGTAAATACAATTAACTTAATCATTTTTAATTTTTCGAGTTCAATTCAATTCCATTCTTTATTAAGGGTATTATACATCAACATTACTTAATCATTTTAACATGTACAAAATATATTATTTGGAGGAAACTACTGAGAGACAAAAAAGAAAAGGAATATAGCTACAATATGTATACAGCATATATAGGCAATGTCATTAGTTTTAGACTAAGTGCAATAGTAAGATGACAAAATGACCTACTAAGAAGTATAACTAACAATTTACTAACAATGCAACTAGTTTACATAATCTATTGAAATTATTATTTAATTAAATTTAAATATAAGTATTAATATTAATAGTGTGCGTTCGGCTAGCTGCTATCAGTTAAATGTCGGTACAGGAGCCTCTTAAATGGGCCAACACGTACTGTGTGTTGAATATCAACTGGAAGTGAATTCCACTTACTGGATATGTGAATGAAGCAGGAATGTTGGCCCATGACTGTAAGGTAACGAGGGATCAAGATACGGACGTGTCTAGAGCTACGCAAAAAGCTTATACTGCTGCCCAGGTATGCGGAATTGTTGGTGTATATAAGACGATGTAGAAAAATTAGCGATTGGTACAGAAGGTAAGTTTTAAGGGAGCAGCCACGTATTGAGTTTCTGTGTAGAGATGTATGGTCAAAGCGTGGCATATAATACAGTTGTTAAAAGCCTCCTCCAACTTCCGCGAGCAGACAGAGTCCAGGCTAGGAAAGACTAAGTTACCATATGTAAAAAATGGAACAACCAGAGTTTTGACTATTTTGAGTTTGATAGCTACCGAGAGAAAATCTGCTGAACACCAAAGCTTACGAAGTGTACCATATACCTTACCAAGGATGCTATTAACCTGATCGCAGCAGGTCAGGCGAGAGTTGAGCATGACCCCAAGATTTCTAACTCGCTCCAAGTGAGGCAGGGGATTATTATTTAGAAGAACTGGGGGAAAGTTTAATGGATCCAAGCCTCGCCTATGGAGTATCTTGTAATTTGTTTTGTTTGCATTAAAGGCAAGATCATTTACAACAGTCATGGATGCGCTACAGATCCTCGTTGAATTTGAGGATATTATCCTCGGATAGACCCAAAGGGTAGCATAGAAAAATGTGAACATCGTCTGCATACATATGTTTATTTGCGTTGCGTATCACATATGATAAGTCATTAGTATAGAGGCTAAATAGAAATGGTCCGAGGATAGAGCCTTGTCGTACACCACAACACAGACATATCGGGTCAGAGAGATGGGTGCCATTTTTCACTTGCTGCGTTCGATTTAACAAAAAAACTTTTGATGACCGATAGAGCGAGAGGGGAAAATCTAAATTGCACTGCCAATTTATGCAATAATTTAAAGTCGTTAATGCTATCAAAGGCTTTTGAAAAGTCTAATAAAAGAAGGATTCCCAAGTTATCTCTATCAAGTGCTTCCCGAATATCCATTGTAACCCTTATCAAAGCCGTTAGGCAGCTGTGCCTGCGTCGAAATCCATACTGCCACGTTGATAATAAAGCATTAATTTCGATATAGTTAGTCAAGCATTTGATCAGTCAAGAGTTTCTCCAGGGCTTTCGCTAAGAAGCACAACAGGCTGATAGGTCGAGAATCAGATATACAATTAGGGGAATTCTTTTTTGGAATGCCTATTACAGTACCTCTTTTCCAATTTGTAGGAAATTCAGAGGGTGTTAAAACTGCTATAAATATATGGTTTACAACAGGTAATATTACGGGCAAAAGTATTTTTAGGAAATGTCCCGGTATGTTATCCGGGCCGCAGGCAATCGATTTGATTGAGAGAATAGCACGGTACACCTCTGCCGAGTCAACACAGCGAAAGCTGAAACCGTTGTTTGAAACCAATGTAGAAGTTACAATCTCAATATCTGAAGTCACTGGTGATATTAATGTTGTGGGTGAAGCGAAATGTTCATTTAGCTTGGTAGGATCAAAACCATAGCCAGGAGACCGTGCACCATGAGCACCCATTCGTTTCAGATTTGACCAAAATTTGCTAGGTGGGAGTTGAGGATCAAGCTCAGCACTATAATAATTACGCCTCGCAGTTCTTATTTTACTAGTTACTAAATTTCTGATGCGTTTGTATTGGAGTTTGATTGTACTGATTTTTAAATGTTTGTATTTGCGATAAAGGAACTCGCGCTCGGCTATCAAATTTTCAATTTCCACCGAGTACCAAGGAATTTTATGCTTATGTGTACGCCTAGCATGGAGAGGAGCGTACTTATCATGAAGATATTGGATGAGTAATAGATTGATGTATGATTGATAGATCTCGTGCCAAGGAAGTGAGGCCGATTCCATCAACATTTCATCACCTTGTATACCATTATAGTCACGAAAGTAGCTAGGCATTTCAGCAGAGCTTACATCCATAATACGTTAAGAACAATAAATCGTGATCCAAAAAGCTAGGTGGGCTCAGCTGATTCATGAATAACCAGAAGAAGATCAAGTAGAGAAGGATTTGGCACACCGCAGAAAGTGGGTATTCTATTAACTTGCTTGAGATCAAGCCGTTGGATAAGATGAAGGAAGTTCTCTGAAAGTGCATTACGCAGCAACAGATTGACATTAAAATCACCCCCAATAATTACTTTATTGTACTTATGGGTGATAGGGGCAATAGCATCTTCGAATACCAATGCATTATCTGTGGAAAAGCAACTAGGGGGGCATTAAGCAGCAACTACCACACAATTGTCAGCACTAGACCTAACTTCAACGTACAGAGACTCAAAACTATACTAAACCAAAACAGTGTGAAGAAGATAGAATTATGTTCAGTCATCGCGATTCACAGCTGTTGGAACTCCAGGTGTTATAGGGACATCAATCAGAATTGGAGCCGCAAGCGCATGCAGAGCAGCGTTATCACTCACATGCACTAAAATGTCATCTTTTTTCTTCAGGACATAAACAAATCCGTTTCGACATCGTACGGAATGCAGCTTGTGTAAAGAACGTAAACGTACTGCCTCACAATAAATTATTTGGTTGTTGAGTTTTCGTAGTTTAATAGACATAAATTTTAACACTGACACTGTCTCATGTAACGAGTGCAAGTTATAATCATATTTTTCTATAAGTAATTAAAAGTTGAATATGCACAAATTCTGGAGAGAAAAAGACTGGAAACGAACCATACCTGCGGCAGAGAACTGGTCCACACAGCTGGAAGAAAAACACCAAATTATTGATCAGAATTTTTTTGAACTTGCATCCGTGAAATAACTGATTTTTGTTCTTTTTGCTCCGATTGGGGACTACATATAGTCACAATGTTGAACTCTGGAAAATACGTAGGACGAAAGATATCAGCAATAATATGAACACTTTCAAGGATTTATACCCCTCTGTACCAAACTTAATACAGAGATTCCACTCGGCATTTAAAATGGTAGCAAATGACCACAAAGATTTTTTTTCAATTCTTTCATATTTGAAATGTCTCCTGTCCACCTATCTAAATCGATATTATTATAGCCTAGATGAAATTTAAAGGGCATACTAAGTTTGTCGTTCGGTTTGTAATACCTAGAAATAATGATGGTAGAGCAAAATGAATTGGACACCCACGCATAATATTCACAGTTATTTTGATTTTTCCGTCTGTCTGTCCGTCCTCACGATAACTCGAGAACGCGTGTACGTAGAGAGCTGAAATTTTGTACACGGGCTTTTAAAAAAACGTAAAATTACGTTCGAAAATGGGACAAATCGGGTAACTCCTTCGTAGGGTTGCCAAACAAAAATTTCATTTTCACTATATACTTAGACACTGCCTGAGAACGCGTCAGCATAGAGCGTTGGAATTTTGTACATAGTGTTTTCATAAAAATAGTAAATATGGTTTCAAAAATGGAATAAATCGGGTAACCCCTTCTTGGTGTTGCCATATAAAAATTTAAGATTCTTACCTATCCTGTGAAAACGATCAGTCCTATACGGTTTTAATGTACTAAAAAGTTCTACATAATATGAACTCCTATAAAATTAGTTATAATCATTTTTGCTGTTCGACGAACCGTTCTAGAGATATATTCAAAAACCACTTCAAAAATCAAACTTTCGTAGATGGGTGACCATACATAATTACAAACGATCGTTCATCTAGGGTCTCATAAAAATTCGTCTTTGGTTGTTTTTCTGTAATTTGTAATTTTGGAGGCCGAGAAGATCCCAAGAGCCCATATACTTAGTTTCTTATAAATCCATTAATCCCAACATGTCCATAATCACCATCTCTTCGTGAATCTACTATATACAGAGCATGACACTCCCCGTTCGTAAACCCCTAATGCTCTAATGCTGTTCTTACGCTTCGAGGCTTATATCACAAGTCTTATAGTCGAACGGAAGATGATTACCTCTGACTACAATTACAAAATGAATTCAACTAAAATTACGAACAGTTAACTGCCTCAAATGGCTTAGATATTACGTACATATCTGAGGTATTACCTAATATAAAAATTACTATGTTGGTCCTCTAAAAGCTGATTGGAGAAAGTTTTACGATCTTTTTATTAATGTATTCCCTAATAATCTTGCCGTATGCCTTCACGAATGGCGTAGTTTGATTTAATAATACTAACACATCTGTAATATCTGGCTGCAGACAAAGCAGATCAGGTCGACTTCTTTTAAGTACGACTGGAAATATTCAGCGCAGAAACAAAAGTCTCGGTATTTGGAAGATTAATATGAAGGATAAAACAATGTAAAAACAACACTTCAGATATAGCGAAACTCAGATTGAGTAATTTTTATAACGAGAGTAACGTTATTTCTGGTAGAGTTAAAATAAATCTAAGAGCCTCTGAAATGATGCTCCAGTTTTTGGACCCTTTAGATATTTTCATATTTGCAGGTACAAGTATCCGAGCCATATACCTCTCAGAATTTAGCCATCAGTGATAGCTTATGCGAGCTCATCGTTCTCTTATCGCAAGTATCGTTTAAACAGATAACAGAGACAGTTTACTCTGCCGGTGACGTCTTCAGAACTATAATATGGCTTTCTATGAAAACAAAAGCTGTGGTTTATTCAACTGCTGAATTTATTGGTCCCATAAGCAACCACAGTGGAATCGTTACGTATAGACCTCTTGGACCTGGGCTCAACGGTCCACTATACACAAGGCCCCTAGCCTTTGCGATAGTAGACCATTTAATAACCAATTTTCAACAAGTAAAACAACCTATTGCAAATTAGTTTATCTGAGAGAGTTTGCAAGTAGCCCATGGAATTTTTTTTGAAATTTTGTACATGAAGAAAAATTTTCATATAAAATAAAAAAACAAGTCATTGTATAGTGTCAGTGATTAAAGCTTCAGTATTGTTTTAATATTGCTGCCTTTTTTAATGGCTTAACTTCACTTGCCAAACTCCATTGGGTAATCAGGTATAATTTGTGTGCATTTTTGTGCTCTTAAGTATCTCTGGCTAAGCCCATTCCTCAAAATCATTTGATTACAGAACAATTAAACCAATTCGCATGATCAGGAGTTTTCTTTACTTTAAATACAACATTCAGACCGGGATTCCCCTTAGCGTCTCTTAAGTTTTTTCTTGGGACTGGAAATTAGTTTATTCGCCTTTGAACTTGCAATTGGTGTATTTTCCGTATTCTATGTTATTATTCCCGATGATAATCCAAAGTAGTTAAAAAAATAATTTCAATCAAGGGCCACCATATTATACTAAAGATGGCCCTGAGCAACCATGATTGTAATCAGTATGCATTTACATATATATCAGCTTTATGATCTTTGAATACAATGATCCCGCGAAAAACATTTTTTCAACACGGATTCCACGATCATTCATGGAATCTGAGAAGCCGGATCTATCTGCACTAAAACCTTTGGCAATGTAATGAGAACAGTACCGACAGTAAAATTTGGACAATATCAAATTTATTGTCTCGAAACTTATATCCCCTGACTTCAGATATTCTTAGTTCCACAAATAAAATGCTTACCTTGCGAATTATCAGAATGATTACAAGTTGTGAGCAGTCTGTCGAGAATCTTACCTAAAATTGGAAAAAAAGAGGAAATTCTTAATAAAATCTTAGGAGCAAAGAAAATGTTATAATTAATATTAAATAAAACTGAATAAATTTCAGAAATTGAGTCTTAAGAATAATGAAAGTTAATAAAGTTTTAAAAACTCTCTTTTGTGTGCATACCGTCGGGAAATGATTTTAAGAAAATTTCTTTTCCACCAGAAGTGGCGAAATGAATAACTGTCGTCGTAAGTTTATTTATCGCCACACTAACAAATTAAAGAACATAAATTACAATAGTTTAACTTCGTACAAGATTTGATTTTATAGATCTTTCAAGAAATTCTCCTTTATCCTATTAAACCTTTAGTTCTCCTGTTTTAAATATTGACCTTTTCCTATTCACTTTTCCACTGTTTTTTTATAATTGAAACTTTTCCAACTTTTCATCATTATGCACGGCCAGATGCCACTTCAGAACGGAAAATTTGATAAGATGGTACTTTGAAAATTATTAATGCAAAACAAGTTATATTCATTAATTGTTAATTAAGTCAATGGCTTTTATGATTTAATTTAGTGTTGCTTGTATAAGTCTGAATTATTAATTTTATCAATTGGACAACAAGTTTGGGCAATTGTAGAGTTATAAATTAATTTTTCATAACTTTTTTACGGCATCTACCCACTGTGCCGTACAGTTTTATTGGGACAATAAATTATGACGATGATATAAAATCAAACGACTAGGTTTGTAGGGTAATTACAATTAATTACTGATTTTGTCTTACATTCTACCTTAATTATAAAATTTCAACTTACTGTTGACAGAAGTGATAACAAAATATGTTACTCCGGTATTACTTCGAAATTCAAGAATGGCTGTGAGGATGATAGCAATGGAGCAAATGCTGATGAATGAATTTTAAGACCGGTATGAAAATGAATTTTGGCTCCTATTACAGAGAAGAATATAGATGACTACAATCATAGATGGCACAAGAACTAGATGTCGCATGCAGTACAAAAAAAGTATACAAAATGGCTGAATGGTCCATTCCGGAATAGACCACAACATTTGATATGATGTGTACGTCGAATGATTCATGTTTTTTCGTATCTGAAGTGTTGAGGAGGTCGATCAAACAAATAAAAACTGCTGTTAAAGAAACATTTACCCTCGTCATGCTCTAAACCGTCTTGCGATCCATTCCAGAATGCACTACCCATTTCACAATCTGTATACTCCGTTCTAGTATGCCATGCGACAACTAGTTCTTGTGCCATAATTTTCAAAGCATAATAAATATACTATTCCGTGGTACTGGCCTCCATTCTACAACCAGCGAAAGGTTGTAAGTAGTCTCTGTTTTGATGATAAAGTAGAGATTCGATTATTTGAGCTTCAATATAGGATGTAATTCCTTGCAATAAATATTCAACTGTTTCACTATCAATACGATCCCCAAGTAATACTCTGCTCGAATACCCGACGTCGACGTATCGTCGCAACTTTATAATCGTCAAATTCATCATTACTACCCGAAAGCATTTTAAAACGTATGAAAATAAAAACAAAAATTAAGTTTATTTTTAAATGACATGGTTACAACTAAAAATAGAATTTTTAATCCTTCGCCTCATGTGACTAAACAGAGTTTTCTTATTACACAACTTTTACCTACGTAATTTGATTAATAAATACTTTATAACTAGTTATTAGTGCAGTAGTAATTATTATTAGTGCAAAGGCTTCTTTGAAACAGAATCTTCGCGTACTCATTGTCAATATAAAAATGTCCGAAATCTCGTCATACTGAAACTTAGGCAGGCCAAAAAATCTTATTTTGCTTCTAAATTGAACCCAGGTCTACCCCCTAAATACCTGTGGCTAAATGTATGCCTTATAGGGGTGGCGGGTAAGGAGGAGGACATATGCTCTATCGTCGCTGATTGCTTAAATGAAAATTTCACCTCCACGTCTCCGACAAATCAATTTGTTGGTCAGGCTCGAAATCAAGAACTTGCTATGTCTCTATGAAGGGTTTGCATGCTACTGTATTTGTTATTTTGATGCTTTTCCTTCTTTAAAGGCTGTGAAATCTACTAAAACAGGCTATGATTACTTAATTGCTCCCTTTATTGTCAATACTTTAGTGCACATCTTGCATTACCACATCGCAATTCCTTACAATTTGGAATAGAACGCGAATTATCCCCATTCCTAAGAAATCTTTCCCCTCTTCTTTAAAAGACTACCGCCCAAACAGTATACTCTGCTATTTCAGTAAGGTGTTCGAGAAAATCATATATAACCAAGCTGTTAAGTTGATTGAGCAAAACAAGATATTATCGCCTTAGAAATCTTAGTTTTGTAAAATGTACAACTGTGAAACAGCTCTATTAAAATGAACCTGTGATATTATGGAAGCTCTTGATGAAGATTACCTAACGATACTTGTTCTTCTTGTCTTTAGTAAAGCGTTTGACTCTGTCGATCATACTCGCCTTCTTTACATGTTTGCAAGCAATTTTAATTTTTCCTCATATGCTGTTAACCTCAATGGAAGATTTCTTTCACATAGATAACAAGCTGTCAAGGTGAGCAAAATAATATCGTAGTTTCACTCTATTGAATGTGGTGTTCCCCAAGGCTCGATTCTTGACCCTTTCTTATTCAGTCTATTTTAAAATGATCTTCCAAATGCTGCCCTGAATATTCATATTCATTCTATGCCGACGATGGGCAGGTTTACCTCAGTAGACCAATTGGATTACAACAAGAGGACTGCATTGCTCGTATAAATAAGGATTTGGATCGTATGTCTGAGTGGTCTATTGAAAATGGGTTGATCTCGAATGCGAACAAATCAAGCTCCCGAGCTAATAATGTTATCTTACCGTATAAAAACTCAGTCAGATGTCTAGGAGTTGAGCTGAATGTTAAATTTTCTGTAACATTGAAGGAAGACGAGTTAATGGTCTCTTTTGACGTGGAATCGCTCTATCACAGCATCCCGATACCCGCAGCACTAGACGTTCTTAGTGATTGGCTAGATAATAGTGATATATCTGATGAAAAAGCTAACATTTTTCAAAAAGCAGTATCGCTTTGTATGAAGCAAACTCAATTCAGCTATAAAAATGAGTACTACAGACAGACGATGGGAGCAAACATAGGAAATCCACTATCATGTTTCATAGCTAATGTTTTTCTAGGAGACCTGGAAACTAAATTACACAAGGAAGATAAACTACCAAAAGTTTGGATAAGGTATGTAGACGACATCTTCTCTATAGTGAAAAAATCACAAATATCAAATCTACTAGAGACTATAAATAACCAACATCAATCCATTAAGTGCACAGTTGAGACAGAGCGAGATGGAAAACTACCATTTCTAGACACAATACTGACTAAAACCCAAAGTAAAATACAAATAGGAATCTACCGGAAACCTACAAACACTGCAAGATACATCACCAATGACTCACACTGTCCCATGTCTACAAAATTAGTCGCATTAAATAGTATGGTATATCGAATGTGTAAAATACCTTTGCATATAGAGGACTTTATGAACGAATTAAAAACAATAAAAACAAGTGAAAAAGCTAGAATTGGTCTAAGACCAATTCTTATGATACCCTAGATAAATGCACGTATGAAATTTCGTATGGTTACCCATTTGAGCAATTTTGATTTTTTGCATTGGTTTCTCGCATATATTTCTAGAACGGCTCGTCGGACAGAAAAAATGATTTTAACCAATTTTATAGGATTTCTTATTCTGAAGAAGTTTTTAGTACAATAAAAATATCTAGGACTGATAGTTTTCAAAGTATATGTAAAAAACCTAAATTTTCATATGGCAACACCAAGAAGGGGTTGCCCGATTTAGTCCATTTTTGATATTTTATTTGCTATTACTATGAAAACACAATGTACCAAATTTCAGCTTTCTATGCCGACGTGTCCTCAGGTAGTGTCCAAATATATCGTGGAAAACGAAATTTTTGTATGGCAACCCCACGAAGGAGTTGCCCGATTTGTCTCATTTTCGAACTTAATTTTACTTTTTTTTTTAATGTTCGTGTACAAAATTTCAGCTTTCTAAATGAACGCGTTCTCGAGTTATCGTGCGCATGGACGGACGGACGGACGGACAGACGGACAAGCAAAAATCAAAATAACTTTTAATTTTATGCGGGGGTGTCCAATCCATTTTGCTCTACCATCATTATTTCTGTGCGTTACAAACGGAATGGCAAACTTAGTATACCCTATAGATTTCATCTAGGGTATAAAAAGAGCAACATTCGGTTATAATCCAGCAATCACCAATCAATTAAAAAATATTTTTGATAAATACCACATCCATTTAGTATATAACAATAATGACAAATTAAAAACTCTACTAGGGAATACTAAAGACAGAATAGACAATGCAGAAAAATCCGGCATCTACTCGATTAATTGTGGAGATTGCGACAAGATATATGTAGGTCAAACGAAAAGGAAGATAATAACCAGGTTTAAAGAATATATTTCGCAGATAAAATCGGTTCAACCAGTATCAGCTGTAGCTTTACATATGGTCACTGAAGGCCACACAAACATCAATACGAACAGCCTAAATCTGAGAAAGTCAGTACAAAAGCAATACAAATTAGATGCATGGGAGAGTGTGTACATGAAAAAATTAAACAACACATTAATGAGCATTGATCAGCCACCAATAACTTCATCTCTCTTCAACTTCATTAAGCCAGTAGGATAAAATTAAAAATTAAAATTAAAGTAATTTTTTATATATGTATATTTTAGTCTTTCTGACGACAGTAATTGTGTTCCTTTTTTCAATGCTATGTATTTGAACCGACAATCACATACCACAGCTTAATCTCATTTAAAATCATCTTTTTACATTTGTATTTTTTGCTGACAACTTTGACGATTGCATTTCTAATGATAGTGTACTTGTAAATATAGTCATATACCATAATACTAGTTTCATTTAAAGTCAAGTAGGAAGCTACTAAAGATGGACAAATGAGTCCGAAATGCATTTAGCGACATTTCTTTAAGTAGTGTTTTTCAAACGTGTAATTGAGCAATAAAAGGTGGTTTTTATTAGAAAAAACGTCTTCTCGTTTTTTTTTTTTAAGTAAATTTAGATTTAATTTCAGAAACGGGACATATCAGGTAACTCCTTCGAAGGGTTGCCATACAAAAATTTCGGTTTTCACTATATATTTAGATCGCGTAGATTTAGAGGGCTGAAATTTCGTATACAGCGTTTCCATACAAATAGTAAATAAAATTTATAAAATGGGCTTAATGGGGTAAACCCTTCTTGATTTTTTCATAAAAAACTTAGTTTTTTCACATTATTTCACTTATAATTTTTATCTAAGGTATAACCTGAGTAACCATGTGATGTTATCACAAGATAATGCCGAAAATTTTACACAGAAGACGACGAAATTATTGTGAAAACGAAATGTCACGCAATAGTTTGACATTTATATTGTGATGCCACACCATTTCTTATAGACAAAATTTTCACAAGAAACTATGAGCAAAATGTGATAAAATTACATTGTATGATTGATTGTGTGAAAAATTAATCAAAGGGAAAAATAATGAAGACGCCGTCCGTCGTGTTATTATCCGATTATTTGACTAGAGCATCAAAAAAACAAAACTTCTCGGGGAAAAATATGGGCAAATTGATATTATTAATTGTTCTTATAATTCCAGTTTCAATTTTTTTATATTTCCTTGTTTTCAGATATCGTTAAAGTATCCGCAATAAAAATATTGCTGAAGGCAGATTTCAGAAATAAACAAAATTTTCACAAAAACTCGTGTATTTTTTACTACTTAAGTTTTAAATACCTACCGCGCCACTGGTATGAGCGGTGTGCTTGTTTAAGGCGGGTGTTCAGGATTGACCAATATTGAGAAATTAATAAATAAGTTCGCTAAAAAAAAACTAAAAATAACACGAAACTATAGTATCCCAGCAAACATTACGATATGATATCGAATCGAACACGATTCGCAAAGGTGAACTAAGACATCGATCTCAAAATCGTTTTCAATTCGATATCGATCCGAAAAAGAAAAAAAGGAACGCTATATCGAATCGAATAAACGATTCGTTTTATCGAAATTATCTCGAACTTTTTGAATGCTGTTTAGTGGCATATAATAGCCTTATATATTCGAGTTTTCTTCGAAAAAATTAATCGATATACAAACGGGTCAACGAGTTATTACCTTCATAATGATTTCATATATCATTTTCTTGAAGTAAAATTAAAGAAAATTGTTGTTGTATTTGACGGAAATAGCATGTATTTTTGCTGACGAGAGCCAGCCAGAAATAAAGGAATTTTATAAAATGCGCATGAATTTCGAAACGGAATAAATTCTCAGAACTTCGAGTGTATTTACATAAAACCAAAAATTATCGAAAAATCAGATCAGGTAAATTGTTTTAAGTCAAAACTTTGAGTTCATCTTGGCAAAGCGAAGTATTCTCAAATGATGGATTTTATTTACTTCCGAAACTATTTCTTTGCTACTCTTTACTTCTTCGAGAATTCTTCGCAAAAGCAAAACGTCGAGAAATTGTTTTCTGGTATGCTCGTATTTTTAAGAAGAACGAAATATACCTTAGTCCGCTCTTAAGAGGGAAAAACTTTAAATTCAATAAATAGTAATATATGAAGAAGAAGGGGCGCGGCCTATGATACTGTTCAAGAACGGATCAAGAAACTTTTGCGAACAATTCACAACAATTTAATGATAATTCATTTATAAATGAATTCCATGTGCCTACTTTTCTTACAAAAGTCCTGTGTGACTTCCTTGTAATGTTTTTCCTTTTACTTTAATTCTTTGAGGAGTTTTTTTTTCAAATGAAATAAGGCCTAAGCTCGACAGCCTTTCTTGTCCCGTAGAGCTCCTCAAACATATTTTTATTTACTTCTATGCTGAAAATGATCTTTAAGCACTAGCTGTACCGACAGGAATTATTGATGTTAAGCGAAAGAAGAAAGAACTGTCCATACGAACTGTTAACAGAATTAAATGCATTGGATGGTTAGCTTTGTGAATAAGAATAACAAACTTCTTGTAATTCAGCAAATCAATAAACACAAGCTTCTTCATACTTTCGAAACTAATATCCATTTGGGTAGAAATGGTGTCAGTTATCTCCAAAAATAAAATTTTGTATTGTGCATTTGTTTTATCTGCATTTTGTAAAAGCGTTGTTAAGGACAACCAACCAATGCTACGGTTTCATCAGGTCCGAAACGATTGAAAAATTACCTCTCATAGTTCAAATATGTGACACTGTTTCATGAATTTCCTCGTTGCAATAACAAATATCCATGATTTTAGTCTGCAGGTTGTTAAATAAAATATCAGTGAAAGCAAATATTTTTGCAAAAGTAATAAGAAGAATCTGATTATCAAATCTATTTTAGAAATGTAGAGACCCCCGGAAGATGTAATGGTTTCTTTGTTTCATTTTCCTGGTTCGAATATTATTTTCTCAAAAGACTTGATAATGCCTTCTCTGTACTGGCAAACAGTGTTTATAATTGATTTATATATTATATATTTATATTATACGGTTATGTGTTGGAGCAAGTTGTGGAAATTTTATTCTAACATGTTCATAGGAAGTCTCAGTCCTCTTTCCAGAGTATGCAAAAACTGAAAAATGCAAATGCCTCCGTAATCCAGCCTGAAATTTGAATTCTTGAAAAAATGTCATACAAATTTGTAGTTTTATCCTTGATCTTGTAATTTTTTTACACCAAGGACATAATTGTTTCCCCATTTCAAATATGACCCGTTAATAGTCCTTTAAAACATAAAAATAATTACCTCAATATCTCCTTACGTTCAATAGTTATAAATATATTTCTGCTATGCGAAAAGTGAAAAAAGTTGAATTTCCAGAACACTTTTCGCATAACATAAAAATGTTAGTAAGTTTTGAACGGAAGCATATTTTGGGGTAATTCTGGTCTTATTGTAAAGGACTGAGAATGAGTTAAATTTTAGAATGGAAAAAATATATCCTTGGTGTAAAAACTTTAACACTGCACATATGCATGACATTTGTTTTTTCAAAAATTTAAATTTAAGGCTCGATAACTGAGACATTTGACCATAAATCGCAGCGACCTGAATATCATAATATAGGAGGAAAATCCTTTGTGGAAGTAATGTCCAAGCTCGATCTGGCGATATCCGTGAAAGAAGTTCTGCATATAATCTGACAACAATTTTCGTTAAAAGTTTTTTAAACAACATATATTTAAAAAATAACTCCAGCCAAACTTCAAAAGGTTCCATTTTGTCGTTTCGACAGCTTTCTCAAAACACATTAAGGATTGAAAAAGACCGAAAAAAAGAGAAATTTCAATATAAGGTATCTCTGTCACAAATGGACAGAAACAGAAAATATTTCATCAAAATACTACTAACAATATTATCAACCCACTTTTGAAATTTCATCAAAATCAGTGATTGTCGAGGCACAAGTTTACAAAATTATTGTCGATTTTCTATGGAATGACCCTATGTGATTCAATTCGCATGACGTCACAGACACAAAACGCCGAATCTATGGTCTACAGTAATACCTTGTTAGTGTATATACCGTAATCGGCGGTAACAAGCAGGGCTAGGGAACTTATGAACTTAGTCAGAATGAGTATTTCTATTCCAAGCATTCGCACATATTGATATTCACGTTAGCGTTCAGTTATGATACTGAACATCCGTCAGAAGCTATGCATGCTAAGGCATGAGTGCTGCGGAAATAGAGCAAATTCAGAGAAAATGAATTTTTATTATTTTTATTTTATTTTAACTGCACTAATATATGTTTTCAGTGAACACCTTGAACCCTTCGACGGCTCGCCACTGCTATATACTATTTATTTGGCAAAATGACGACATTTAAATGTCACAAATATAATTGAATCAAATATCACCGAATTTATTAATATTAGTGTGACAATGTTAATTATTGTTTAAGTGGCATATTATGTGACAATTGACGTCAACCATGACCACATCTTCAAATCATTGTCGATTAATAATAATCTTAGAGTAATTATAAGTTTTTATATTTAGCTTCTTATTGCAACATAACATTTTAGTGTTTGCGTCTCAATCGTGCAAGTCATAAATCTTTTTAAGTCTTTGCAGATCCATAAATTTTGCTGAAATAAAAATCAATTTTTTTATGTCATGATATAACTTACATTGCATTTTGCCACTTCCAAATCTTTTTTTTTTTAGTTTTGTCGGGAGCGTGCGATTTATATTCTAATACGTTTTTGTTAATTATTGTCTTATTGTCGTGGTGTTGTATTTTTATCCTCAAATTTTTTGCGCCTAATTCGAAATCTCAGGTGTGTTGGCGGCCGCCCCTTTTCTTGAGCCGACTCATTACTTTTGATGTTTTTGTGATTAATCAAAGAGAAAAGGTATGTGACTTGAAGATAGCATCCAAATATTTACCTCTTTTTGGGATACCTTTTATAATAATCAGTTTTATTATATAGGTCAGTAAACAATATGTTGGGCGGGGGAGGGGGGGGGGGCATTTTATGTTATGCGCTAGATATTCTATAAAGCTAAAGGGATAGGGACAAAAGT
Organism: Dioctria linearis; assembly: GCA_963930735.1. Lineage (NCBI taxonomy): Eukaryota > Metazoa > Arthropoda > Insecta > Diptera > Asilidae > Dioctria > Dioctria linearis. Next base: position 162,973,478 of record OZ005740.1, read on the forward strand.
TGAAGATGGAAAATAGATGAACATAAATAACAAAAAACATTGAATGTATCCGAGCTGGGAACAAATTAGAAAGAGTATAAGTATAATGAAGAGAGAAAAACTTATAATTAACTTAAATCCAATAAGATTGACATAAAAATTATACCCTCAACAGTCAGCGAATACATGAGGACTTGTCTCTGTGTCAAAGTGCTCTGTAAATTAAAAATAACTTTGTATGTAAGCTAATTCATGAAAATGCAAATTAAAACTTGTCTTTAGAAATGGAGGACAAAGTTTCACATACTGTACTTTGTTTTGAGTACGGATACTGTATAACAGAAAAAAGTTCCGTTCTTGACTGTACGTCATACAAGTACAGTCAAGAACGGAACTTTTGCCTGAATTTCCATAATCAAAGAGCTGTGAAATTATAAGGTATAATCCTTTAACCCACTTCATCGCGGATTATTATTTTTATTTTTGCAAAATTTTACTTGATCTGTAATTTTTATAAAGCTTTAAAAAACTAAGAAATTCAATTGATTTAATTTTTATTTGCTAATAGTAGAGAAATTGTGTTGCGAAAACGCACAACGCTGGGAATTTAGGAGCAAAACTACATTTATTTTATTTATTTAATTACATTAACCAAATTTTTACATCAAAAGAGAAAAATAAGAAAAATCATATAATATACATAGTTATATAAGGACTAAATTCTTATTTTAGCTTGGCATGAAAATCTGAAAGCATTTATCAAGAACTTCAACGTTTTGTTGTTTGGCTTGAGCGAATTTTGCAACGAAGTTTGGTATATTCTGTTAATATTGTACAGGGTGCTCCCACTAGGATGTCAATAGAGCGGCAGGTGATAGTACTCACCTAGACGAACCACATCATATACACCGTTTAGGAGTTACAGGGTGATTTAAAAAAAAAGCTAGTTTTTCACAAAACACCCTGTATCTTAAAAACTACAGAGCGTACGGTCACAGTTAAGAGCTCATTAGAACTTCATTGCCTTTCCAACGACTGCTCAATCAGCCCCATACCGCTTTTCTATCAAGAATTATGGTTGTCTAAACTAACGACTAACGACCTTTTTGCAAAAATAATAGAGGTTAAATTAAAAAAAGGTAAGAAAATTCGAAATTTTTATTTTAGACAACCATAATTCCTGATATGAGAGGGGTCTGGGGCTGATTGAAAAGTCGTTGAAAAGGCCATGAAGTTCCGCATACAATGAGCTCTTAACTGTGGCCGTGCGCCCAGTACTTTTCAAAATACAGAGTGTTTTGTAAAAAAAAACTATCTTTTTTTTCAATTACCCTGTAACTCCTAAACGGTTGATATGCCCCCCCCCCCCCCTCCGCTGCCATACAATTTTTGGTTCGTCTAGGTGAGTACTATAACCTCCCGCTCTATTGACCTCTTAGTGGGAAACACCCTGTATATGGGCCAATAAGCAGAATTTTATTTGTCCTAGAATGCCGTCCAGCTCTAAGTGGCGGAGTCCCATACGTTTCAAATAGTTCCCCAACAAGACATCGCCGAAACTTTAAGGCATACAACATACAGGCATATTTTTTTGGCAAATGTGCCAGCGTTGACTACTGCTATATCAAGCACCCAAATATCACACATCCACTTCACCCATATACATATTTATTATATGTTTTGTTTACATGTGGCTGTGAAACATCTTTCCTATGGTGTTGAACTGCAAGTCGTCACCGATATCAACTCCAAGCTCAATATGAAAACCGTCTTTTTTGGTAATAGTTGCAGTTTTTGGAGCTAATAGCTAACGCCGGCTTAACCTGTTTGGATCGTTGCAATCCTAACACCAGAGTTGAAATTAGCTAGAGTAATTACAATTTCATCCGGAATTATTTCACTAGACTCAATAGCATCCACTGCCGCCAATCATAAAAGTTTTCCGATATATAAAAAAATAATAATAAGAAAAGCAGGGCAGCTCTATTCCCAGTGATTCGTTATCGCAACATTGTTTTAACAGTAAAATAAAAGTAGTCATAACTTCAATTTTTGCAAGACAAACATTTCTAAGTTATCAACAGTGAATTGTAGACACTAAACCAATACTCCATGATATAAAAATTTCATAAATGCGCACTTACAAGTAGTCTTTTCCAGGAAGCCTCATGATCTCTTTCCTAAAAACATTTTTTTAGAGAAATACTACACGAGTGTTCAGAACAATGTGGACGAATCAACTGCCGAACAATTATTAGCGATTTGTCTATTTATTGGAGATAAGTTGCCGTTATAATTGGGTTCGTAGAAGAGGATACATTTACTGAATGGTGTCTCTTGTTGCGTTATTGCAGCACCAGCAAATTTATATATAAAACTTGTACATCAATAATTTTGTTGAAATTAATAAAATTTTCATTTTCTATACGTCTACAAAACTATTATTTATAATCAAAGCATTCAGAAGAGGGGAGCGATTTGGATGGTCTAGACGGACACACCATAGGCCCGTCGGTGGTTTAAGATAAACTCGGGATTGGTTCAAGTATGATTTTTCACGTATACTAATTTTTATACCTTAAATGAAATCATAGGATGGTCATTCCGTGTGTCATGCAAAGAAATAACGCCCGTCCGTCCTCACGATAACTCGAGAATGCATTTACGTACTAAGTACTAAAATTTTACACACGGACTTTTAAAAAAAAAGTAAATTTAAGTTCGAAAATGTCACTAATCGGGCAGCTCATCTGTAAGGTTGCCATACAAAAATTTTGCTTTTCACTATATATTTGGGACCTGCCTAAGACCGCGTCGATGTAAAGAGCTGAAATTTGGTGTTTTCATAGCCATGGTAAATAAAATTTCAAAATGGACTAAATCGAGCAACCCCTTCTTGGTGTTGCCATACAAAACAAAACTTTTGATTTTCACTTTATTTAAGTTTTATTTTCATCTAGGGTATATTATTATTGGTGTAAGACCAATTGTAGCTTTTTCTCTTGTTATAATTTAAATTTCTCAATAAAGCAAAGCTCGCAGTAAATTTTCAATGTGCAATATAATGATAAAAGATAAAAGAATGATAAAAGCAATCGTCAGCCTACTCCTTAGATTATTTTTAAATTTAAGATAGCATTTGTAAAAATCACATTTAAACGTAGATATATGCAGAATACTATTTCAAAAACACGTATGCATTATGTCTATGCTTAGAACAGTTTATGCCAATAAAACGTATCCGTCTACGTATGCAAAACGAAGCTACGTATTTAAACTATATATGATTGACGATTTCACAAACTCTGTACACGTTGATTTACACTTATGTCTAGCAGGAGTCTTGTCAAAACTTCCACCTTGTTGTATAATTGACAGCTCTGAGATGTTGTTTTTACATAAGTTGAAATCAATTAGAATATGATATATGTAGTTGAAAATAAATACAAATGAATTTGAAAGGTATATAGTGAAATTTCGTTTCTTAATATTATCTACTATGAAATGTATTTTTTAGCTCTGCATTTACTTAAACAATTTGTATTGATTTCATGAGTACACACCTTGAAGTCAAAGTCATCCTTCCGAAAAAAGTTAAAAAAAAATGTGAAATTTTGATTAAAACCAGAGTTCGAATTTGAATCTTTTTTCGTTTTGCTAAAGAGGACCCAGTCAGACCGTACAGCCTGCATGACATTTTAATCTAGGTACACGGATAAAATCATAGAAGGTAAAATCAGTGTTGTTTGCAGAATGATTTTATTATGTAAATTAACTTTTCGCTTTAACAGGCAATTTGCAAATGTGACGAATATCAGTTCGAAGTCTTGTGCACCTTTTAAGAAAAATCTTTCGAAGATGCACCCCTCAGTTATGAAGAATACACACTTTTATGCTCTACTATACATAATTTTAGCAAATTTGGACACTATGGATAATGACTACATTAATTTCCAATATTTTATTGAGGGGAAAGTTTTTATATAGACGCGGAATACAAATCTAAAACCGACTCCATGCAATGCGTGCATTTGCACAAACTTTTTTGTTTCTTTATTTTACAAATGTAAACATACTAACTTTACGTACACACCTACGTTCTGTCCGTAGTGATTAGGTCTACGTTGACATTTAGGAATCTTACATGTTCTATTATAAAACTTTCTAAATACTGATTTTGATGGTTTATAATTTTTAAATGTACATTGAAATTTAAGAAAATACAATATTTTCATAAAAGCGCTGAGATCCTCCAAAGACTGCTCGTCGTACTTCCCATAAAATTAGAAACATTAAATTCTCTTAAGCGCGTAATTTAATTTTGTTTGTTTGTTTTTTTTTTTTTTATAAATTTTTAATTAAAAAAAAGTATGCTGAGATTCGGACGCACTACAGACAGTGTCTAGGCTTTTCTATATATTCTCTCTGATGTTTATATAATATATTGTGTACTAGTAAGTACCGATAAAAATAATCACTTGACTTTACAATTTTTCAAAAATAGATTTAAATAAGATCATCCACTTTAAAAGCACAAAAGTTTTTCTTTAAAAATAAAAAATTCGGGAAATAAGGTGAAAAGTATAAGTAAGATCATCAGAGAAATGATTGTGAATTCTATTTTCAAATCGATTGCAATTAAATCTGGAAATTTAATAAATTATAAAAACGTCCCTTTATTTCAACTTGGAACTGAGAGAGTATACAGATTTCTCCGTTCCCACCATCTTGTCATTCAAATTTATATCCTCTCCTTAATTTTGGATCATGAGATTCTTGCCTTGGAAGGCGAAATATTTGGTAAATACTACGGAATAATTTGTTGGAACTTAAATGCGTTCGGAATAATTAATAATTACATTTCAATCCCTTTAACTCAAAACTTACATTATTTTGGGTCCCCTTTTGGAATAGGAGCCAAAAGGAGGCAAGTCTCATTTCTAGAAACAGAATAAAACGTCTCTGATTAAAGCAATAAAAATGTTTCCTGACAAAGAGAAAGGAAATTAATGTCGTAGTCGTTCTCCAACTGAAGTGGGAGCATTTCTAATATGTAATGTAATCCCGCAATAATGGATTGTGACTTTAAATAGCCTTTCATTTTGTGCTGTAACTCAAGCTGCTAGGTTTGGGGTGCTCTGACTGGATACAATTATGCAAATGACTTGTTGGTTTCGGGCTGGTTAAAACCAGGATTACTGTGTTAAAGTATTTCATAGAAAGTATAAACTGTACACGATTTGTCTCCAGTTAAGTCACTTTAAAGGCTATCCTCCGTGTTAATTACAAAAGTCCTGCACCAAACGATACCAGAGTGCACGTTAATATGTCAAGGATTACAAAAGTTATCTTAATTGCAGCAATAATTCAATTATTTTAGTTGTAGACTTACAAAAAAAAACAATTTATTCTATTTGTTGTAGTTATATAGAACATAAAAAACAGGAAACATGCAAATACTCGTACTATTCTCAAGGTACTTGAGAGCAGATAAAGTCGAGCTTAATCTATTTCCTGGCAATGAGAGAGTATAAGGAATTGCAAGTATTCCTCAATCAGGTCTTTTCTGTTCTTAATATTTCATGTCCATGGGTATACCCTTTTACATTTTTTCAACGTAGATGAAATCATAGGGAGTAAGGACATTAAATTCGTCATTAATTTAAAAGAATTGTAGTAATGATTGACTGTAAAATAGATTAGCTCCGCATACATATATGTATATATCCATATACATATGCAGATATATACATATATCCGAGTGCAAGATTGAAATAAATCTACTTATTTCCACGCCCATTTCTTTTTTCACTGAACACAATTTATCTTCGTCTTGTCGCATGAAAATTCAAGAAACCATAGTGTTTGCAAACAGACATTTTAATCAGAGCCATTTTATAAAAACTGTGAACCTTAATTTGAAAATGGGTAAAAGTGCTTCTGTTTCTCGGTATATTTCCCATTCTAAAAAAAAAATCAATATATCACGTACACTAAAGAATAAGAATTTTTTTAAGGATAGATGAGAGATTTATAAACAAACACAAGGATTTGCTTTTTCAAATGTCTGTTTTAATCTAAACTATAGAATTCTATTTGCCATAAAATCATTAAGAAAAATTACACTAGAAATACAAAGTGCATGTATTATTATTTGGATGTGGATGGATTATTATGCCAATTTTGTACGCATGTAGGTACAACTAAAAAACAACATATCTAATATGTCTCCTTTTTTCATGAAGATTTTATTTAAATGTCAACCAAGTCAGTTTCTTCATAATTTTTATGTATATGTATATCAAAATAACAGTGCATCACAGAAGGTCCATCCTTTGCACCTTTAAAACAAAATCAAAAAACAAAAATCCTCACAGAAGAATTTAGTCATAACACACTCATCTTTCTAGACAGGTTTAGCTCACTTTTACCCTTTAAGCGAATATTTCAATAACATTGAAATTATAAAATTATAAAACGTAAAGTATTATATACTTTTCCTCACAGAAAGCAAGTTGCAAAATGAAGGAGAAACAAACATTGAGAGGTGGTTATAAAGGGTATAGCTTCGTTCGCTGGAGGAAGTAAATATAGAATCGATTGAAAAAAGAAAACGTGTCTAATTAGCTGTGCAGACTATTAAGTCCGCCACACGCCTCATTGGTAAACGAAAACGCAACACACGGAAGTCGTCAAAATCCAAGTAAAGAAACAAAAATTACAATATAATTTTTTTACTAACAATCAATATATAAAGGGGAAAAAACAACTATAACTAAAAAGAAAAGAAAAATTTAAAGATTACTAACCTATTAACCTATTTTGATTATCATTGTACCTTAAGGCCGCCCGTAGGGTAGATTTGAGCGAACTAATTATTATTACATGCATATTCAGCGGATTTTAATTATTATTATACAACTTTTATCCACTCACTAACCCTTGACTAAATAGCTTCGTGCGTGAGAGTGACGTTTGGGAAGAGTTTTAGGGTAGCAAACGTGGATAGATTTTCGTGTAGTTTTTTGATTTAGAATGAGTGAATGGGGTGCTTTCCGATGCTTTTTTGTGGGTTTTGGGTGGGTGATGGTAACTACCCTGGGGTTATCCAATATGGGACATGCGGGATATCAAAACTTATGCTCTTGCTGAGAGCTATTAAATGGCATTTCTGCAAGAAATTTTATACAAGACTACACTCTCTCCCGAATATCGTTAAAATGCGTGATTTTCGAGTTTGTGTACATAGGGATTTTTATTTTAAACGTTTTAGCATAATGATTTACATATTTCATGGGAACATTTCAATATTTTAGGTCATTATATGGGTTTTGATGTGAAATAATTTTTTTCTGTTTTTTCATGTAAAATTTTTTTATATGGACGTAGCCCCATTAAAGTGCGATAATCTTCTAAACTACTTATCGCAGAGAACTTGAACCATAAATTTCGCAACAGAGCTTTGATGCATATGTTAAATAGATTATGTACCATTATAGGTATGTGCTTAATGCGAAAATGTAATGAGTAGATTTAGGTCTTAAGACGGATTTAAAACTGAAAATATAAATCCAGTACAATTAAAAGGAAAAAAACCATGCAATACTGATGCCCTTGAAGAAATGAACGGTATGAGAAAATTACCTCATGTATTTTTTTAATTATCTCTATGAAAGTAAAAAATAAAATATTTTAAAAATTATTTTTTTCTTTCTAAGTGATATACACCAGAAAAATTTCATTGCAAAATAAGAAACGCTAGAGCTCAGATTAAATCTTAATATTGAATGTTTTAAAAATATTTTAAAATAATATTATCCCGTTTGACTTTAAATGGTTGAAATTTTATCAATGAATTGTTTAAATTTACATTTTTTTAAGTGCATTAATAAAAGTTTGGGTAGGACAATCAGTTGGAAAATTGTAGTTATGGATGCTAAACTTCTATTAATGAACCTACTTGAAAAGCTGTAAATTTACACAATTCATTAATAAGAATTCAAACATTTAAAATCTAATGTGATAATATAATTTTAAAATATTATTAATATATTGAATTTTAAGATTTAATCTGAGTTCTAGCATTTCTAATTTTGCAATGAAACTTTTCTTGTGTATATCAATGAGAAAGAAAAAAATTATTTTTACTTTTTAGTGCATTTTATTTACAGAAGCTATTTTTTTAAAAGTTTTTTTTTTAATATATTTTATTTTTCAATTACAAAGAACTGTTGGTTTATCGCTTTTACGTAAAAGAAATAAGTAGTATAGCTATGTCGGTTCTAGACCACTTTTGATCGAAATTTTTCTAAGTCCAGAAATGACATTTGGACTTAGAAAAATTTCGATAAAAATTGGTTTAGAACCGACATAGCTTTTTGGGGGTGGTATTTCTGAAAAAAAATTTTATACGACATTTGGACTTAGAAAAATTTCGATAAAAATTGGTTTAGAACCGACATAGCTATAAAAGAAATTTAGCAGTCATGAAGGTAAGGGGCTCATGAAGCTTCCAAGAGACACTATTGACTATGTTTACTGGGACGATCTTATTTTTAATTTTTAATACATAACACATGTTCAGGATGTTGTGGTTTCATATATGAGGCAAATTTTTGGGTGTGGGAAAAGCCCCCACCATTTTTTTCTTTTTATATTTGCTCTATAAAACCTTTCGATAATAATTGTTTGGACGTTAGTAAGGCTTTGAATTTTGTATAATAAAGTACTATCTGATACATCACTCAGGATAAAATGGATTGTGATAATTCAAAAAAGTTGCATATTAAAAGAACCCGGGGGATGAGAGATGATAATTCCGTAACTCGAACGTCAAAACCTGATACTAAATATCTAGCTATTTTAAATGGATTTAACTTCAAGCCGACACTCTCTGTTACAAAAATGGATGTAAACAAAACATATAAAATTCTCAACGTTACTAGGAAAAGTACTAGTTTTGGTGAAAAGCTATTGCTGGAATTGGATGATAACTACCTATATTTACCAGCCCGATTCAATAACCTCTCGGAAGATGTTATCAATGACATCAATAACAAGCAAACCTATAAAATTATTAATGAATTTCATCCCAATAAAACTTATAATTTAAAATTCATTATTAGTGACAATGATGATGGTGATGATGATGATGATGATGATGTAGAAGAAAATGAAATTAATTATCCTCATAAAATACCAAATATGTACAACTATTTAAAATAAACAAATAAATATTTATATATTTGAATAACATTTATTTAGTTTCATTTAATTTTATACAGTCAAAGGGTGGAAAAAGTAAGGTGGTGCAATTTTAGAGTTATTGGTATCAATGTATATGGGATCATTATTAGTACGTTCTTGAGTCCTGAAAAGGGTGAAAGAAAATGAATAAATACATTTTCATTTTTAACACCTGATCATTGGTAATCTGACAATAGAAAGGTTAACATAGTTTCAACGGGAGGGCATAAAAAAAAAAAAATGTTTTGGGTTGATTCTATATGGGATGAAACGCATTTTTGTACCTGTCTGAATGGTTGGATGTATATGAAGATTGTGCATTCGGTTGTAAGATGTGACTTAATGAAAGTATATATGACTGCTGAAAATGGTAAAAGATGCAAGGTATTAACTTTGAGTAGAGGTCAACCAATTCCCTCAAATTTTGGGGAGATGCGCATCAATCCATTTGAACATGTTAAGATTGAAGTCAAGGGAGGAGAAATAACTGTAATAGGCTGGCTACAAGATGGGACGATCAGACGTCCAAGTACTAATTTCTTCCTACATAACTGCCCGTTTGCAGGTGAGGAGGAGTGGTATCGAAAACCAATAAAGCAACAAGAAGCATACAAATCAGAAAAAATAAAAGATGTAAAAGAGTGTGAAAGCAGTAATACCCAAACAAATTCTGATATGAAAATTGAGTGATAAGGGTGGAATTATATATAATCAATTAAATTACCGTAATAATGCATAGTCTTTGTCAACGTTTTGAGCAATCAACAGCTAAACAAATAAAGAGATATTATGTCATTCAAAATTTTTATTGCATTTGCATTAGTATGCTCTTTATATGCAAATTGCTTAGCACTCCCAATCAATTTAAACTTAGGGCATAAATCAAGTGATAATATCGATTTTAATATACAGTTGCCAAATAATGATTCCGTTCAAATTTCTTTATCATTTCGGTTACTTACACTAAGTAATGCTACTTATGATGCATTACCTACAACAACAACAACAACAACAACAACTAATATACCCTTAAATGATGATTCTTCTGTTATCTCTTCAGAAAATGGAACTGAATCACCTAAGGAAACTGATGTGGAATTAATACCAGAAAATAGTGTAGTGAGTGTTGAGGAGGCAATTGAGGGATTTAGGCAAAACTTAATAAGCAAAGAAAAAGATATAGGTGGAATTATAGAGAGTGATCGTGTGTTTTACAGGCATTTTAAATTAAACTTTGAGGAGGACAAATCAATGAGAGTTCGATGTACATATGATAGCAACTATGAGCATAGAACTCTAAAAATATCCTGTTATGAATATCATGAACTTGAAGGAGAACGGATTTTGAGTAATGGTGAAATTGAATACTTCAGAGAGAATGACTCTACATATAAATCTGACATCACATCTGTTGATTTGAGGAAAATGAAGCAGACTTACAACATGGTCATTTCATAAACTGTAGAGTTCCAGCTAAAGTGAATAGTTTATATATTATAAAATTGTGTGAATAAAACAATTGATTTTTTTTAAAAAATGTATTTTATTAAAAATTATCCATAAATTTCTTATACAGACAAACATTTTGTAATGCACATACACCACTATGTATTACGCATCGTGGTACATCAACATAAGTTTTTCGTAATTCTTCTGATATAGGACACCCCTTTTCATCTAAATTGTAAATTGGTACATTATTTTCCAACTTTAATATATCGGTAATCCACTTGATTTTTTCATTTCCTTTCACATATATGATTTTGTCTTGGAGAATATCTTTAAAAAGGGTAGTGACACTATCTTGTGAAGTAAATCCTCCATTCCAAACAAATCCATGGTGATATTGATTTAGCCATCTTGCTTGATTTTGTAGTTCCGGAGGTAGATTTTCAAAGTTGTATATTGGTTTCAAAATAAAGTGCTGTAGTTGATTATTCTGAGTTATAATGGCAATTTCCTTTAAGATGAACGTATTTCTAGGTCCTTTGAACCCTTGAATATCAATGATGCAATTCATTTTTACAGTTTATGAACTTCACTAGTTAGAGGATTGTACTGAACTATTCTATCATGTATAAGTAGACAGTATGCAGCAGTATTTTTCGGTATATTTACAGATGTTTGAAACTCTATGCTGACATCTACAGGACCAGTTTTGAGATATTCATTTTGGCGTGAGCAATCAATAACAACTAAAGGAGCCAAATTTTTGAACTGCTCTTTAGTGAGTAATGGTTCAGATCGGCGGTTGTAATATGACTGTTGGAATTTACAATACATCTCATATAATATAGCGTATTGATCTATGTTATATTTTATATTCAAATCATTGTATGGATATTTTTCAGAATTTAGATAAACTTTTAGGTCTGTTAGGTTGCAGTGATCAAATTTGGACGCATCTTTTTCACTCGAATCTTTACGGTCAGTTTGTAAAGCAAAAATCACATATCTTGGTTTTTCTAGTTGATTAACTGTTTTAACAGCCCATGTATGTCGCGTGGACTGCGGTGGTGATGGATATTCATACAAATCCCAACTTCGAAATACCATTTCAATCGACCGATTACTTTCGGTAATTTTCAATAGAGACAACTTTTCCATATCAGCTACAGTAACATGTGGCAGATGCCATTGTAATTTAAGTATATTTACTGAGCCATCACAATCTTTGGCATAAATTGCATTTAGGTCCGTTCTGGAACGAACCAAAACTAGTTCATGTTTGGCATTAATAACTATTTTCTTATAATCCTCAGCAAATCCAAGAAGATATTTTAGTGGTATGCAAAAATTAAAGTTTCTTTCTGTGTTAAGAGTTATATTGGTGAGAGACCATCCTGAATTTAGAAGCATTTTACTTTCACTTTCGTTTAATGAAAGCTTATTCTTCATCGTTGAAGTAAGACCAACATTTTTATTTCGATCAATTTGTACTCCATTTATTTCATATCGGATCTCCTCAAATAAAAATGCCATCGCATTATTAGTTAACTTTACATCGGGAGTTTTGTCAGCCGCCCTAGGAGTACATTCCAATTTCCCTTCAATGTAAATAAAACTTTCACTTGGAAGTACATAGATGTCTTGATGTTGAATAGCTATACGTATTTCATCATTGTTTTTGAAAGAGTTCGTAAAGGGTGAGTAACTATGATATTCAATTTTTGCGACACTATTATCATAGCTTACAGCATCCTTGATACTCAAAACATCACTCATTGCTCGTCTTTTATGATAAATCCTAAAGATCTCAAGTAATTCTTATTTTGTGTGGTAAGTTTGACCTTTTTTTCTCTTTGTGGTCTAATTTCGGTGAGAGTTGCAGGAGAACTGTTGTTGAGGGTAGCTAATGTACGTAATTTATCCTTATTATATATTATCATGTTGCGGTTTTAGATGTAACCGAGCTGTTATTGTCTCTCCCCTAAAATTTATTAAATCACCGTCCTGATCAATGAGCTTTAAGCTAATGGAAGTAATTCTTCGAGTGGTTAGCGGTAAATAAATGACGTTCTTTGGTACCTCAACTATCTTATAACCAGGCCCCACCTTTGGGGAGAATTCGTGTATTGTATGTACTCGGGTATCGTTCATGAATGATCCACTTATTATATTACATTCCACTCTTATTGTATTAACTTTAATTATATTAACTGGTAAATCTGATACATGCAATTTATTAGGTTCCAGTTGTCGCTTACTAAACCCTAAAAGTGATCCAACTGTACCCTCTTTGTTAAAGTAAACGGGCCCACTAGATTTGATTTCACTTTTCAAAGTGTTATTGTTCGCACGCAATTTTATATGGTAACCCTCTTCACTTAATTTACTTAATTGATTCTCCAGATATTCAGCTATGTCATCTATCTCATATGATCCTGTAGGTATTTCTATAACCGCACCCCCAATGTGAAGTAGATTATTTTTGTTATTCTCAATATTTGGTATTGAATTGTAAGTTTGGAAATCAATTAACCCACATACATAATCCCCCGACAAATCTATGGGTGGGAAATACTCGGTTGTTAATATAGATGAATTTCCGCTTAATGTAAGTGTTAATGACATTGTGGTGTAATTTAAAATGATGCAATTATCTGATTTCCTCCTCATTTATATAGATTTGTTAGGGTATGAGAATCATTTCAGTTTGAACCACTGGGGAATTCAGTAGTACAAGGAAGAAATAAAAAAATATGGAAAGATTAAATGATGAAGTGCAAATATTTCTTAAACATTTCGATATTAGCAGATTCTTGCAAGAGTATGACAAGTTGTTACTAGAAGAACATAAGGAGGAAATAGAAAAATCCTACCGCTTTTTGCATGAATATAAAGAAATGAACATTTTGACTTCAAAATATGGGGAGCATTATGAATCCTGCAGTTGGGCTTACAATACTTCAACATCGGGTCCAGATACTTGTAATTGCCGGCATGTTAAAAGAGAATTTTTGCGAATATCCAAACTATTGAAGTTATATAATAGAATTAAGGGGCCTTGTTGTTCCTATTGTATAAAGGAAATATTTTAAATAAATAAATAAAAATACATACATATTCTTTTATTTTTCGTAACAATCATACAAAAATTTCAAACATAAATGACCACATATTACAGAGTTATATGTTTGATATGGGGAATAATTATACCTTACATTACTAGTTAAATATTTTATAATTTCTAATGGTGGTTGTAGATTTCCAAAGCTATCAAAGTACTGAATATCTTCATCATTTTTATAGTACGCTACCCAATGAGTTCCTGGACCGGATGATATATCCAAGTTGATAATACCGCATTCCTTCTTGTTAAGTTTCTTTGGAAGCTTATCACGCATGAAAACTCCTCGAAAATGTGGTAGATCCTTTGCATATTTAAGTAAGTCTACCTCAGTTAGCGGTCTTTTAGGCAGCGTTTTCAATAGTTTTTTGGTTCTGGGTTTAAGTACAACCCCAATCCTTTTTTATGAGGTTTTAAGTAAAGGCCTTTTCCTACTAGCTTGGATTCCATTTCTTCATTATGCCTCTTACTCTCTTTGAGCTGCTCTTTTGCATCTTTAACAGAATTAACAGCGTTTACAATAGCTGATGCACCTCCTCCTAGCGATCCTAAAGCAGAAAGACCTGCAAATAAAGGAACGAGGAATGGTAAAATACCGCCAGTTTTTGGTATAGGTATGACTCGTGGAACTTTCACATATTTCTTCCTATATTTAATTGTATCTCCTACTTCCTTTCGTGCCAACGCAATGGCTCTTTGCAAAGAATCAGGTTTTTGCCTTTGAATAGATTTTCGCACCTTTGAGATAACCGCTCTCAGGGTAATGTTTTTCTTAACTTTTTTATTTTTCTTTCGTGTGCTCATTTTCGCCATACCCACCCCGAATTTAGCCTTAGCATTCATGATATTGGTAACTAGCAATGCGTTTGCACGCTCACCTAGGTTTGCGTCAGTAGATTTAACTCGACTCCAAGCCTTTTCAGCCAAAATCCGATCTGCTATGTTGCGATCTGGTGTACTTTTAAATTTAGAGTAGGCAATATCGTGTTCTTTACATGCGCTATCTAAAGGATTAATACCAGGATCACCCCGAGCTAATCTTTTTGCTAGTTTCGTACCAGGTCCGCAATATTGGTAGCCTGGTAAGTGTAATTCAAACGGCAACCTATTAATGAGTGTGTTAATTACCCCCGCTCCTTTCTTATTATGCTCAAGCATAAGTAAAATGTCTTTAGCCTTCAACACTCAGATACAAACTAAAAAAGTATTTAAATTCAGTAAGCATTTATAGGTTGTAGTTAGTATTCAAAATGAAGTTCATTAAGCAAAATCTATCGCTGCCAATAAGAAATAATGATTTTCAGAGCAATGTTAAAGAAACTGGAAGACATAGTTCATTATTACCCAATAGTATACGTGCTCTAATAGTTGGTCCCTCCAATTGTGGAAAAACAAATGTTATGATTAGTTTGCTGGAACATCCTAATGGTTTGAGTTATGAAAACGTTTATGTATATTCAAAATCACTCTACCAATCAAAGTATTTATACTTAAGAAAACTTTTGTCACCCATACAAGGATTAGGCTATTATACATTTTCTAATAATGATGATGTTATACCATTTGATGAGGCAAAACAAAATTCAGTTTTTATTTTTGATGATGTAGCATGTGGGAAACAAGACAACATACGCTCTTATTTTTGTATGGGTCGACATAATAACATTGATAGTTTCTATCTTTGCCAGACTTATACTCATATACCAAAACACTTGGTACGAGATAATGCCAACTTTCTCATTTTATTTAAGCAAGATGATACAAATCTTAGGCACGCTTATGATGATCATGTTAATACGGATATGAATTTTGATACTTTCCGAGATATGTGTGCTAAGTGTTGGGGGGATAAATATGGGTTTCTGGTAGTAGATAAAGACAGCCCCTTAAGCAAGGGACGTTATCGTCAGGGATTCGATACATATATTTCTGTATAAATATAACAGACCCGTTAAAGCAGTCAACAGATCAGTTAAAGCTGTTAACAGATCAGTTAAAGCGGTTACGACAGCAGTTAAAGCTGTTAACAGACCAGTTAATAAAGCCGTTAACAGATCGTTTTAAAAATAATTATCATTACAAATGGGTAAAAAGATGGAAATCATTACGAATAAGAAGGAGTTAATCAAGGATATTATTAAAACTAGGAATGCTATCAAGAAAAAGTATCGAACTATAAAAACGGGGCGAATCGATGTTGAATCTCAACTTGAAGAAACATTTAAGCCCATAACAAGACCACTTAAAGAGCTTGTAAGTGATACAAAAGCAAAACAGAGGCTTCATGCTGATATCAAACCAGAACCAAAAAAGGAAAATGAAATAAATGATGAAGATGATGATGATTATGATGGCTTCGAGTTAAACCCAAAACAAATGTATATGAAAATGGAACCAACAAGCACACCGCTAAAGTATAGAGACTCTTCTTTAATGTCATCACTAGACGAGTATGGAACACCTACTCATTCAAGAACCTTAGCTAATAAATCGGATTCCACCCTCAACTTATCAACTGGGTTAGTTAATAAATATTTAGAATTTTACCAAACCAAAAGTCCTAAAATTGACAACACTTATGGTGTTTATATGGATAATGGAGGGTGGAAAATTGGGAAATCTAGCATTGATATTGATTCACAACATTTTATTATTAATGGGAAGCAATATTACATAACAATGGGTTTATGCGAACTTCTTTTTATGAAAGAACCATCAAAGAGTTTATATGATGAAAAAGACTTGGCTAATTATCGAGAAATCTTGGAAAATTCTAATGCCCATAGACGTGATTATAGTGCAGATGGGCAAATAAGAGGTAGTAAAGGTCCTAAATATATGAGAATTATTAAGAAATTTAGCAGTCATGAAGGTAAGGGGCTCATGAAGCTTCCAAGAGACACTATTGACTATGTTTACTGGGACGATCCAAATGAATTGGTGGACAGATTACGACTTTTAATTGGCTCTCAAGTAGCTGGAAATAATAGTCATAACAATGAAATTGTTTCCATTATTGAGGAGTTAAGAGAGTCTGATTTAATTTTATAAAAAGCCTTCTTCCGCTTTTATATATTTATTCATGAAATGAGTGTTGACAAGTTCGGACGATCGCTAAGAGATGGTAATATTGGACGTGGCCCCCCCGGACCTCGAGGAGAACGGGGTCCCTCTGGACCACCAGGCGAAAGAGGCCTAAGCGGACCTGCAGGAGTGGGTTTTCTGTTAACTTCAGATAACAACTATGATATGCAATTCAAGAATATTAAGAATCTCAAAAATCCAGAAGAAGATAGTGATGCTGTAAACATGCTATATATAGATGAGACAATAGATAAATATTTAGATTTATGCAAATCCCATAGTAGTTTAGAAACAAAAACAGCTAAGAGTGAATTAGAGGAAAAGCTTGCGAATGTACATAATATTATTAAAATAACTAGAGAAAAACTGGAAACATTGACACAATCACACATAAATAAGTCATTTGAAAAGTTAAAAGTTTATATTGATACAAAGTGCGAAGACATTGAAAAGAACTTACGAGGGTTAATAAATGTAGAATCTCTTATAGTCAAAGCTAACAATGAGTAAAGAGGCCCTTGTGAGTGAGCTGCATAAAGCAGCTCGTCGAAATTTTCCCCGGCGTCGTGTCATTATGAAAGATTTGGATGATCTCTGGCAAGCAGATTTGGTTGAAATGGGTGCTTATGTTCGCGAAAATAATGGATACTACTATTTGCTAACAGTTATTGATACATTTTCAAAATATGCTTGGGTAAAGCCCATTAAAAATAAAACTGGAAAAGAGGTAACGGCTACAATGGAAAAAGTTCTAAAAAGCGGTCGGATTCCTAAACATTTGCAGACAGATGATGGTAAAGAGTTTTATAATAAAATATTCCAGACACTAATGGTAAAATATGGAATCAAACACTATTCGACTTTTAGTATAATGAAAGCCTCAATAGTTGAAAGATTTAATAGAACATTAAAAGGTATGATGTGGAAAGAATTCAGTAAGAATGGTTCCTATCGTTGGATTGATTTTGTACATAATCTTGTTCATGAATACAATAATAAAAAGCATAGGACCATTAAAATGCGCCCCTCCGATGTTAATCACATTAATAAAAATATTCTACTACAAACAGTATACAATCACATAAAAATAGCGGGGGCAGCAAAATATAAGGTTGATGACTATGTTCGCATCAGCAAGCATAAACATATATTTGAAAAGGGGTACACACCGAACTGGACGACTGAGATCTTTAAAATTAAAAACATACAAAATACGAATCCGGTTACATATCTGCTAGAGGATTATGAGAGACACCCAATCAAAGGAGGATTTTATGAAAAAGAACTACTAAAGACTAAATATCCACATAATTACCTTGTTGAAAAAGTATTGAAGAAAAAACGGAATAAATTTTTTGTAAAATGGTTAGGGTTCTCTGCAAAACACAATTCATGGGTCAATAAAAATGAAATATTATAAATTTGCTGTATAAATAAATAAATGATTTATAAGACTAGTAATTAATCTTATGGGAACAATAAAAACAAAAATTCTTATAATATGAAGCCTTTTATTTTGCTAAAATTTCAATTGTTCAATAAACTGTAATGACCCCAAGGTAAAGTATATGTGGAGCCATTTATAATAAAACGTTTATCATCAAAAGGGCTTAAGGCAATTTTATTTTGAGTTATACTAAAAACATTATGATTGACAGATCGTATACAATTTTGTTGTCTATATATTTCAGTAAATTGATCTAAACATTTTTTATAATCTATAAAGCAAATTGATTTTTTAGAAACATAACTTTTAACTCCTTTAGCTTTATTTAAATAATCTTTACCATCAACTCGTAAACTATACATCTTGGCTCTCAAACCAATAAACTCAGTCATGACACGTCCATTCAATTCATCCTTCATCAAGCCTGGAACTTTCTTATTGCGACGTGGTAGATCATAAATGTTGTTTACAGAATAATCACTTGTATCAAACATATGTATATCTCTTTTCATTATTTCATATGGATCTATATCATCCAGTTCATAGATTAATGAATCTGTATCTGTATAGATACATCTAGATAAATTTCCATAAGCACGCTTCATATATCCATAATGAAATTCATATAAACATGTTTTGGATATATCCAGTACAGCTTGGCCTATATAAATAGGTTTATTCATAAGCACTTGGGTTTTATTTAATTCAACTGCAATTAAATTCTCATCGAATATAGTTCTACTGTGAAAATTAGGTTTAGCTATCATTGCTTTAACTCCATATCGACCATGCCACTTAGTGAGAAGTTTGATATTCACACGGTTCCGAACATTTTCCATCGTCTTGCCAAATACAGCATTATTCATAAGCTTAAAAAAATTTTTTTCAAACTCATTCGTTCCTATTGTTCTAAAAGCTGTGTTTAAATCAATGTACTCTTTTAACCATGGTGACTGATTGAACTGCAAAATTCGATGTATTTTTTTTAATATCAAACCATTTTTTAAGCATTGCTTGAGACTGCGGTAATGAATAACGTATCGATCTTTATTATATTCGGTTAGCAATAGTTTTGAATTCATCGATTCAGGAGGTTTCATTTGCGTTGGAGCAAATGGTAAGTCTTTATGATGATCATGTATTTCATGTGGATACTCTAAGTCAACCTCCAACAAGTATCCAACATCTGAATCGTCGGAAGTATTTTCAATATCAGCACTTTCAATCCACTTAAAATTTCCTGTAGGTAAAAACTGTGACATTGCCCATCCATATAAATTATTCACATCAAAGTACATCAAATATTTTATTTTATCCTGCGGCTTATAATCTGCCATATATCTATTATTTGCTTTGCTATATCGCCCACTACATTGGGTTACACCCCCTCTAATACTTCTTTCAATAAATAATAGCATGTCAATATCTGTAATGAGCTCTAATTTCACTTTGGTGTGCATCAGCATAGCGTCCCAACTTAGACCTGGAGTTGTAAAGTAATGAGCTGGATCTAGTCGATGGCTTTGAAGACAACTATTACGAAAATTTTCAAATATTTCAGCTAATAAAAGAATATCAGTTTTTAAATATAGATCAGAGTATTCACCCACTGTTTGAATATTGAATACTCGCCATATATTTTGCGCATGTGCATAATCATCATCACTGATATGGCTATCGTTAAGTTTATTGTAGAAATTTTCTTTTGATGGAAGATGAACCTCATTTAATTTTACCCAGCTGTCTACGTAATCGTAAGGAAATACCCCCTTTCTTGAAAGAAGGTGATGATTAATAGGAAATTCTCTCTTTATTAATCTGAAGTCATCACAGTAAGAAGCTAATTTTTCAAGAGATGTTGGTAAAAATCGAAAGGAGTCTATAAATTTATATGTAGCTTGAAAACCTTCTACTTTTTTTGTGAAAGCAATGTATTTTTCTTTATTTAGTGGTAGTAAATTAACTTTACCATCAAAAGCTATAGCAATATCTTTAATAATAAAATGAGCATCGTATCCACTCAAATTGTGAAAGACCACTGGAATTACACGACTATCTTGAAAATTTATGTTGCAATTTTGATGAGCCATCCCCCGCACCTTCCCGGTCATATGGCTGTGATCTATTACACGTACATCTGAATTTAAAAATTCGGATTCACATATATGACAAACGGTCTGACTTCTTAATTTACTGGCAAGTTCCTCTGTGATTTCTTCTATAGAAATTTCGCAAAGAAATGTTGCCTCAATATCCTCAGCTAAATTTCTGAGTTCACAGGCAAACCATTTTCCACAATCTGATCCTCGATATGAATGATAGAAATTGAGAGTTGGATCATAAGAACACATAAAATAAAGTCCAATGCTATGTATCTCATGCTTTTGATAACGCCTAGTACTACTTCCAGCTGCAACATTAATAGGATGTAACAAACTCTCGGTATCAGCATATACTATATATGGACATCGTTGTTTATAATTAAAATTCTTAAATGACAGCCACTTCGCATCTTCTGTCGGTAAGATTATTTTACATGAGTTAATTTGCTCGCAGTCCATGGTGTGGTGCTTTAGCTTAACTTCAGTATGGAAATAATGAAGGCATCGGTCGCATATCCACTTTTTATGTCCTTGCCGTGGTAACTGTGATGATACTAATCGTGATAAATTCTTTATCCAACAAAAATGATAATTAACTTCAGCATCATCGTCATCATCATCACTATCATTGCTATCAAAGTCATCAGTATTATCTACGTATTTATCCTGAAGCATTAACAAGTTGATATGTTGCAGTAATTTTTGGTTGGTTAATCTTGTTGGTACAACAGTAAAATCACCTCTCTTTTTTTTCATTATATATATATTAACACTAATGTTATTTTTTTTTTCAAACCTGGAGATGTCTTTCATTTGTATCGGGAAAGTGATGCCATCTAAATTAAGTATATTAGCGTAATATGGATATGAGCTTGGACGATCTGCATGTAAAGTAGTTGAATGTATAGCACTTACAACACTCCAAGCAAAACATGCGTTATCTGAATTTTTTACATTAACACAAGCTTTTTTCCGTTTTATTTGTGGAGGTAAATCTATATATGATGAGCCTGTAAGCGGTACATATTTGTTAATGTTCACCGCCAAGTTAATAATTTGACTTAAAGCCCATCCGCTATCACGCTCTTGAAACTCATCTAAATTAGTTAACAATACACCTTGTATGTTCTTAACAAGTTCTTTTAAATTACTTCCACCATCAATTGTATTATTTCCTGTTGTTAGATACTTATATTCTCGAACTTCTGTACCATCAGTAGTTAATTTTTTAAATTCACAGCAAAAAGAAGTGTTCACTTTAATTGTATTAAACTTTCCCAATATTTTTTTCAATCGCGTCACTAACAGTGTTCCAACTCGTTTCAAAAACAGTTTAGGATCTTTAAACGTTTTATTAATAAAAACACCTGTTTGAATGCGATTTTTGAATGCTGAATTTATATCTTTCCACAGTATAGACTCATTTCTTCTATCAAGTTTTACTCTACCACCACCACCACCACCACCAACATGAACTAGTGATGTAATATCGCATAAAAACTTTTTCATATGGCCTATATTCGTTTCTAAGTTTTTCTTTTCACCTATTGTCTTAGCTCGTTTTAGAGCTTGATACATTAAACCAATATTACTTTTACAATATTTTATCCACTTCTTTAACTCATAAATATTATTTGCTTGAAGTAAAGGTATAACTTCTTTTAAATTATTTACTATTTCATTTGACATTTTTGTATAAGAAGCCATCTTTAGAAATAACTAAAATGCCTGATTCAATCAACGTGAGTAAACTGATCAACGAAAGCGAAAAGCTGTACTCCTTATATACCCCTCCAAGAAAAAAAGGTATGAAAATAGTTGAATAAAAGGCTATATGTATATACACACATACATCTATAAGAAAAAAGTAGAGAGAAACGAATGAATAAAAGAAGATAAAAGACCTACGAGAAGTAATTTTCATATAATATTTATATCTAGTGCATTATTGCAATTAGTACATACTACAAAATGTTCAACCAAAAAATCATCCAAATCATCAAAATTAAAAAACGACCTATTTACTAATACTTCATCATCAATTATAACATTTCTATTGATTGCACAATAGATGCAGTAGGGTTCAGTATTTGAAATTATGTAGTGGAATGATATTTTTATTTCAAAGTTATCGTCATCTTCATTATCGGAATCTGTATCAATCACTGCATGGTCCAAGTGTATGTTCATATCCTCATCTTCATCATAATCAGACTCAGGAATTTCTTCATCATCATCGCAAAATAAATGTAATATATCAAGATATTCCCGCAAAGAAGCAATACGAATTATCCCTCTTCTTATATCATCTTCCAAAGTATTAGATGTAGCACTTCTTTCCGAATTTATTGAACGAAAGTAGATTTGGCTATTAGATTTTGGGGCCATTGAAATTCCTGAGCTAGAAAAGTAAAATTGTACATGAAAGGGGGTGTATTACGCTGATACTTAAAGATCAGTCAGTTTTCTCAAGTGGCAGTTATTAATTTGTATCTACCTACCTTCTATTAATTTTCAAATTTTCCTTAGGTATTTCAAAAGCTTAAGAAATAAATAACTGATAATTGTATCATTTTTACAACTGTATTTATACTAATTTCCATCATTTATTTTTGGTGCGGTTACCATTTTCCTGTAAATTTATTCTAACGAAAAAAAAGAAAACAAAGCGTTTTGCGGCTTTATTTTATGTATAGAATCTTTGTTCATATATGAGAAATTTAATTACAGTTAAATTGCTTAATTTCTATTTCTCATGAAATTTTTATCAAAAGTTGCGGCTTCTAATTTTTGGCATAACAGGATATAGTGGTTTGAAAACGAATTGACTTGAATTTCTCATGAAATTTTTATTCAAAAGTTGTGGTTGCGGGTCGCTTACTAAAATAGATGATGGGAATTTTACGCTCTAAATTTGTTAACCACAATTGATTAGATTTCATTGCATTTATAAAAATTTGGCAATTTATGATTGATGTCTAATTAGTTTAAATCGAGCAGTTGTACGTTATTCTTATCAGTTTCGTATTCTGGTCATCGAGCCAGTTTCATACGTGTTATCACCATTATGAATTTCAAGGCCAGTTTTACGCTAAATTTATTATTCGAAAAGTCTGGGGTCAGTTTTCTTATCAACCTCGTATTGCGGTCATAGAACTATTCTCATACGAATACATTATGCTGCCGGCGCAATTCTTATCAGCGATAAAACGTCATTATGCCAAAAAATATTTTTTTAGAAATTATCTCTGGTGAGGTAAAATAAAATAATCAACTTTAACAATTATTGCTTACTGTGTTTTAATGAATGTTAAGAAGTTCGAGTTGTGCGTTAGTAAAGATCAGCTACAATTATTGTGTGTGGGTATTAACAAAAAATAAATGTGTAGGTGTGTGTGTGTGTGTGTGTGTGTGTGTGTGTGTGTGTTTGTAAGGTCGGAGTATAAATTTTTTTTCAGAAATACCACCCCCAAAAAGCTATGTCGGTTCTAAACCAATTTTTATCGAAATTTTTCTAAGTCCAAATGTCATTTCTGGACTTAGAAAAATTTCGATCAAAAGTGGTCTAGAACCGACATAGCTATACTACTTTCATTAATTTTCTTTAAATTCTTAAACCTTGTCACGTCTAAATTATGTTCACATAAATTTCGTTTCAAGAAAGTGCTAAATAAACACTCTAGTGTTTATTTGAACCATGCACATAAAATATCCACCATAATTACAGCTCTGCTGACTTCGCTTCTTGCTTCAAGTGAAAGATCAGATTTCCAAATATGTGAGACAGCGCGTGGGAGCCGGGGCGATAAGAATTAAGAATGAACAAGGGTGTATAGATTTTTAGAGAGACGGATCGAGTATTTCCGAGTCCGTGATAGTGAACACACTAAGTCGGTAGCATCGTACAAAATAGTTAAAAGAAGTATTCTTGATTTTTTTACAAATAAAGTTTTAAAAGTTATCAAAACAAAAAAAATAAAGTCTTTTTCTTTACTCAAACAAGTGCTCCCGGGAGAAAAACCCGTAAAAATATAACAAATCGTAACAGGTAGACAGTTGAAATTTTCACAGAGTGTGTATTTCTATTGCCCCTATAACAACAAATAATAAAAATAAAATAAAATTAAGGGGGCTCCCATACAAGAAACCTGATTTTTTCGGCGGTTTTTTCCACGTTTTCTTCTCATTCATTATTATTATCATAAATATGCATTTTTTTTTCAAATGACAGTATTATAATTTTTTCAAAAAATTGTTGAAAAAATAATGCTGTCAATTTTTTCACATGACGCCTACTCTCATTTGAAAAAATAAATAAAAACTACATAGTGTTAAATTTTGTGCGTTGGTACGGAACCCTTCGTGCGCGAGTCCGCCTCGCACTTTGCCGATTTTTTTTAAATTCATCAGCATAAGTCTCCTTATCTTTGATTAGCTTCCCTGATTCGAATTTTTATCTGATAGCATATTAACAAAACTAGCTAGGCTTGCAATCGCCCCTTATTTATTAATTCCACTATTCTTGTCAATTTTCCCGTTTATCATCTTTTTGAAATCTACACACTAATGACTATTTAAACAATATCACGTTTCTTAGCAATCAAATTCCTATCATATTCCGCTATCCCCGCACAGTTTTCATGAAATAAGCTACCACAAACAACTTTACACATAAAACTTGCTTCATTCCTTTCTGATGTAACTATACATAAAAATACAAATAATTAACAAATCAATTAAAAACGCAAGAATGCACCTACAACAATAATCAATTGACCTGAAATCGTTTCTCAATAACTTAATCGTAATAAATGTGACACAATAATGTTAATGCATTATAAGCAAAATATTCACCCAAATGCATGTCACACTCGAACCGTAAGAAGCCACTGCATTTGTTTACATGTTTTGCAACATGCTTAATACGCGTTTGTATCACATAAAACAAATGATAAAACACATAAGTGAAAATAAGTAATTTAGCTTAACATGCCCGTGATTTAGTATACGAAAATTCTTATCTTGTCCAGATCTCACGCCTAAATTATGTATTTAGAACCGTATTTACTACTTATTGTACAAAAAAAGATGTCTAATCTTGTGTACGACTGGAATAAATGATATGTTATGTTATGTTATTTTTCATAATGTACAAATCGTAATTAAGATTAGACTAGAAAATTTATAAATAAGCTGGAATAATTCATTAAATATGCATAGTGTTAACAGACTTCTGACTGCTAGTTATAGCTGCGCTCACCATAATAGTGGAGTCCTGCTCTTGAAGCTTCTCCTGAGAGAACTGCCAAATGGCTGCCTCCACTCTTCGCACAAATAATTCCGGGGCATAGCTTGTTGATGCAGACGCATGTAAGCTGCATACCACACATTGGGTAATTGTAATAATAACGAAGAAAATCAATCTTATTTCGCTTTAATTTATTTTGGAAATATCGATTGGTATAAAGTTTCTTATTGTGGGTATCAACTGTAATTATGAACTCTACTAACCAGCACCTCATTTCGGGCAGCGCCCGAGAAAGTTTCTTACTGTGTGTGGATATCGACTGCAGTAAGAATAACTAAACCTTTATTTCAGGTATCGACTGCAATAAAGTTTCTTATTTTGGGTATCGACTGCATTAAGAATATTACTAACCAACACTTTATTTCGGGTATCCACTGAAATGAAGTTTCTTACTGTCGGTATCGACAGTTAAGAATTACGAACTGGAGCCAGATTTAACTAACCTTAATCTATTCTGGATGTCAACCAAGAATACCCGAACTCCCCAAACCTCAGTATGCCAATATGAGCGAGTACCAAATATTCAGATGAAGAGTGCTCTTGAAGAACAAAAAAAAATCTCTGGAAACACGTTTGGACGAACAAAAGAAATTCTCTCGAAATCCGTTTGGACAAACAAAAGAATGCTTTTGAGGAACAAAAGAATTCTCTCGAAACCAGTTTGGACGAACAAAAGAATTCTCTCGAAATCCGTTTGGACGAACAAAAGAATTCTCTCGAATCCCGTTGGGATTGGGAAGAACAAAAGAGTTCTTTACGTTTAGAAACTTGTTTGGAGGAACAGAATTTGAAAATTGAAGGAATCGAGCAGGAAGTGTCGGAAGTTCAACAAAAAGTGTTGGAAGTACAACAAAATGTCCAAAATGTCACAGAGCAGCTCGACAACTTTAAAGTAGATTTTGCGAGGATAAAGCATCGGCAACCTCGGCACGGGAGAATTGAAATATCCGGTGCTGATAGAATGAAACCTCCAATATTTGATAGACAAAATTCGTGGTATATTTTAAAGAGACAATTCGGGGCAGCTTCCGAAGTAAATAAATGGAAAGATATAGACAAAGCTACAGCTCTGGTATTAGCACTTCGAACTCCTGCGTCAGAGCAATTACCGATTGAAAAGCAACGTGACTACACTTCATTAGTACAGGCGATAGAATTACGTTATGGAGATGAACACATGCAGCAAGTATAACGCTTGCAGTTACGCAACAGGATTCAAAAGCATGGCGAATCACTACAACAACAGCAGGCTGATGTGGAAAGTTTAGCTTATCTTTCATACTCTATCGTAAATGCGGATTTCATTAATGAAGTTGTTTACGAACGCTTGTGATTCCTGGATGGAATCATCAAAAAAATGTTTATGCAAGTAGCTTGGTTCCTGTAGGATCACCAAACAATTTGAAATGCAGTAATTAGTTCCTGAAACCATAAAAACGATATGGGGAAAGGTCACACCATATGCCTGTATACTAGGCTGATGTAAAATTCCCGTATTATTTATTAATACTGCAATTTCAGCACGTGTGTAACGGAACAGTTGATGTAGAACCGTTCACAAGCCACATGTAATGATGCTAATTTGGTGGATTATGTTAGTGTAGCGGTATATTAAAATCAGAACGAGCATAAATAGATTCACATTTCGATTTAATAGAAAAAATCAAATGCAGGTTATCTTAAGCACTCTAATTCACAGCAAAGCACTTATCTACAGTAAATCTAGAAAATTCTTCAAAATAATTATCATAATGCTATTTACAGTTTACAATTCTCAGCAAACAAAGGATAATTCGCAGGTATACTCCAGCTAACCCGATTTGAGAAGTATTGGAATAACTGTCTTGAATTTATCCTGTACAAGGCACTTTAATTTACTATTAATTTGTTACAAAAAGAAATTATTAAATATCAAACAAATTAATTCACTTTATTAATAAGGAACATAAGAATCACTTGACCACAATAATTATTAAATTGTATCTATACAAATTTCACCTTTACCCAAAAGAAATAATCACATATGTGCTTACACTTACCGTAGGCAGATTGTAAGCCAAATTGCACGATTTTACACAACTCAAAAGCAAACTCAAATAAACTTGCGAGGAAATTGAACACTTGAAAATATACTTGCTTGAAATTAAGAGAGCGATCCATCCAAATGCTCGGCCTTATATAGGGTCTGAACCGCCATTTTAGTGTGTGAAACCCGAAACTGTAATGCGAAATTCTCAGAATGTATCATTTTTCATCATGTATAAATTATCTCATTCGATGAGGAATATTGACATCTATCTTTTTCCATCAAAAGATCTCCATCATAATTTAATTTCACTGAAAATGAAAATTAAAAATGCAAATTGTGCTATAACATGGCACAATTAAATTCTTGTCATCCATGTTAAGAAAATTCGATGTAGAACGTATTTTTCTTCATCTCACTTCCACTGCTATCTCTTTCTTTCTCATTAGTTATATGAGAAATCATAAATTACCAAATATCTTTTCACTGAGATACTTTAGGACTTTTTTAATACCTCCATCAGATTCCTCGTTAAAAAATACCCCAAATTCATGTGCCATATGTTGGCAATACATGAAATTTGAAGTTCCGCGATGTTTACAATTTTTCGTTCGCGGTTTCGCGGTCGCGAGTTTTCCGTG
Organism: Dioctria linearis; assembly: GCA_963930735.1. Taxonomy (NCBI): domain Eukaryota; kingdom Metazoa; phylum Arthropoda; class Insecta; order Diptera; family Asilidae; genus Dioctria; species Dioctria linearis. The sequence goes on from OZ005740.1 coordinate 163,001,881, forward strand.
TGTTTTTCCGTGTGCAGTGAACTGATGAAACCAAGGTAAGTTGTGCAAATTGTGTTTTGATCATTGCTTAGTGTATGTATGTGTTTATTTTCTAAGAAAATTCGTTCTTTCGATAATTATGTTCTCATAACCTGTCTTCAGGTGAGATTTTCTTTGATTGTTTTTCGTGGAAAAACCTCGCGGAAAGTTGATTTTTTGTAATAAATGGTTTCAATAGTGTATAATCTTTGATTTGATTGTGTTGTGAAACCCTAACTATTGTGAAAATTCGATATTTCAGTGAAATACTTTCCCTCGCGACAACTGTCAAAGGTGAAAATTTACGTGTGATTTTCCTCCAAATAGTTCGCGGGAAAGTGTTTTGACATAAACAATGTATTCTATGACTCTTTTTCAATGATTGGTATAAATTTCAAGTGATGGGCATTGAAATTTAGCCAATTATTAACAACTTTCAATTTCCCATAGTGTTGTTGTTGTGTTTGCTTCCCTGACATATATATTAGTGGGCTGCTTGATCTCCTGTTTCATGTGGCACCAATTTTGATTTCAGAAAGTATGCTCTCACTGTCAATGCTACCAACTGTCGTAAAGCTGCAGCTATATTTAAATTATTTGCGAATTTACTTATATGCATGTCCGTGGGATTTACCGAATTTACCACGGAAGTATTTGGGACTATTTGTATCGTTCAATTTTAATTATGAGTCGAAGAAAGCGTTTTTTACAAGGATTTTTACAAGCAATTTCTCGTTCCTAATCGTTACAGTTCAGTGGGAAAGTATGCTCTCACGGAAAGACACAGGAATATGAAAGTGGTGCCATTTGTTTTCATGCATTTTTGGTTCAACAAGCAGTCCATTTATATACATGTTAGTGGTTTGCATGTATGCATTTATGTTTACAATGAATGGAGAATTGAATAATTTATATTTTTCTCATATAAATTTGTTAGCATTTCTTATTCTAAGTAATTCATAGTTTGCTTAATTTAATTAATTCATTTTCTTTTTATTTCAGATGATTTCTTATGTGCACATAGGTACGTAGGTACCAATTCTTCGTGGGAGGAATATAAGCCAGTCGATTTCCCTGGCTTGTACTTAAGTTAAGTACTTTAAATTGGTTTGACTTATTCTAATTGTTTTTCCTTTCTTTTTAGATTCATTCATCGCTGAACGTTCTCCCCCTCGTTGAATGCCTGCATTCAACCGATTCTTCAACTTTTGTATGCCTCGTTTGTGATAGCGATTGAATGAAATCTGCCCATCGGCTGTTACGTGGAGGAATACTTGATATCGATCCTGAAGATTTATCGTCTTTGTTTTACGTTTTGCCTTTCGTATGGCATCGAAATCTATACGTTCTAGAATATGTCGCTGTAGATAGATGTCTATGCCCTCACGAGTGATAAATCGCTGATGTGTGTTCTCTGCGCGCATTCTGAGCTCGTCGATGGTTGTTGTGGGTTTCAGGTGTTCGAGCGAATTCAACTGTCTCCCATTAATCAATGCTGGTTGAGCTGGAGTCGGCCTTGTATGTGGTGTGGTGACATATGTTGAGGAGTGTTGCTGTCTGGATCCTTGCTGTTCCTTGGAATGAGCGCCTTGCATCGATACAGATGTGGAAGGAGCATTGTAGTGAGAGGATTTCGGGAATCCAGTCAAAACATCATAGCCAGGTTCCATGAACAGATTCACCATCGGACTCCTGGGAGGAGAGAAGCGAATGTCCTCAAGGATGTACAGGACATCTTCGTCCTGACTCTCGAAATTGGACATCTGAAATTGTACCTTATTATTATTTGGAATGTAGGAAAGGACAATCACCAAACGACATAAATGACAGATAACATAAAGACAGGAATATACTTCTGAATGTCATCTTAGAATATTGCCAACTGACTGATTCGTCTCTTCTAGGGGCAGGCGACATATCTTTGTTATGAGTCGTTGTAACGTGCTGTCCCGTGTTCGCACCTGAACAACTCGTACCAATCTGTCAGTACCGGGATAGAGTTTTTCGATTCTTACTAAAACGACATCTCCCTGTTTTATGTTGGGTTGTTTTCCATTCCATTTTGGCCTGTGTGGCCTTCACCGTTACAGGTCGTGCATACTCGATGCCGCCCTTTGAGAATGGCTTGATTACATTTACTCGGGGAACAAGTAGATTCCTCATCAGTTGAGTAGTTGTTGCAATGCGTTGTTTGGCACATGTAACACGTCTATGTAGTCTACTAGTAATGCTTCGTCTTGCATCTAAAATCCAATATTTCTCACAAGACTTGGGATGGTGCGCCATGCAAAGTTTCTGAATGCATCTTATCAATCAAAAGTCGTGTAACATGATGGTGCTGTGGCAAATTGATTGGATGTCTTTGCGTATATGATAACACAGCATTGGCCAACCTCCCACCTACTCAAGCCACTAGAGTCTATGAATGGATTTAGTTTAAGCAGCCTACTATTACGAGACAATGGTTTATTGTTCATTAGATGACTGTAGTCTTCTTTGAAAGCTGTTTGTTGCACTAGCTTTAAAATTGTTGTTTCAGCAGTATTCAATTCAATGCTGTTAAGAAAGTTCAATCGTCTGTTCTGTGGATTTTGACAATTGTGTATAAATCGTTGAACTGTTGCCATTACTCGAATCAATCGTGACAGAGAGGAATACCTTAGAAGAAAGTCATCAGTGAACTTAGTTAGAAAAGTAGTTCGAGCTTACTGTTTTACTTCTACCTCTGCACGTTCTTTAGTATGATTCGACCTTGCCCAGTTCTCTTGCTTGTGTGTTGACCATGTAGGCCCTGATTTTCCTGGTATAGGAGCTTCATTGTTTGTGAACGGTAAGTTGACTTGGTATATTCCGTTGCTCACTCGTTGATGTGTAGTTCGACATATTTTTCTACACTCTTTTTCCTCTTGGTTGAGAAAGGTTTGTGCTGGGAGCTCTTCTGGCTCCCAAAATCGGTTGATTTGTGTATCGAAATTGACATTAGTAATCGATGTTGTGCAAATCGTAGTCTTCTCATCGAGTGTGTTGATAGTAGGTCCTAGTAGGACCTGTTGATCCTCGTTTAATGCCATCTTGAATAATTCTGGCATAGACATTTGCTCCGAGTAGGGCGTCTATTTTGCGAGGTAAGTGGGATCTGCGAGCTGTATTCCTTGTAGATGCTGATGATCCCTTCGAGTAATCAATCTTGTCTGTAGACAAGTTGTGATACTCTTTAAGACTAGAAAGTCTTCTTCTATTGCAGTGATGTTAGATCCGCACGATCTCAGTTGTAGCGTTGTTTGCTGATGTGCTGTAGCAGAAGGACTAGTGTGCCCGTTATTGCTACTGATGTTGAAGTGCGAGTAGCACCTAGCTTCTTGCAGGCTGCCTCAGTTATAAACGAGGATTGAGACCCAGCGCAGAAGTTTAGGTTCACCAAACCTACTTTTTGCCATTACTAATGCTGTGAATAGTAATGCATGATGATCCTCCCTGGCTACGAAAGTTTGGGTAGTGTTTAACCCATTAGCACAGTCGGCTAATTGTAACCTTGTAGGAGAGTTGTCAGCTTGGTTGCTGTCAATATGAGTTGTTTGACTTTGTACTAGTTTGACTTTTTGTGGTACGAATGACACATCGTACGAGCGGCTCTTAGGTTTCTGTGACATTGTTCTAGATTGTTCCTTGTCGTGGTTATCGTGCAATGTGGTATGATGCCTTTGATTACATATAAAACATTGATATTTACTAGTACATGCGTTTACGAGATGATCATTTGTCAAACAGTTGAGACAGCGTCCTGATAGCTTAATGATTTTTCGTCTTGCTTCTGTGTTCATTTTGTTGTATTTTCAACACCTTTGAACGAAGTGATTTCCATCACATGCTGGACATCTATTTCCTCTTGCAGTGTGGCAAGTCAAAGTTTGTGTTGATTGTGGTTTTGGTTGTGGTGCCTTAGTAACTAGTACATCTGCAATTGATTCTAATATTTTTAAGCGTGTATTCAAATATTCTATAAATTGTGCTAGTGTTGGCAATTCTTGAGTTGCTGCCTGATCTTCTTCCCATAACTTTAAAGTCATGAACGGCAGTTTTTGTACTAGAAGGTGTATTAGTAATACATCCCAAGAGCTCGTGTCTACTTTTAAACTCTTCACTTGTTGTAAACATTCTTCTGTTGTATCGAGTAATGATTTAATTCCCTTACTTGATTCTGTATTTTGTTTGGGTTGATTTAGTAAGGCCTTGAGTTGATGGTTTACTAAAATTCTTTTGTTTTCATACCGTTCCTTTAGCTTGTTCCAAGCTGGTGTATAATCCTGATTTGTTATGGGAGTGTGTCCTAAGACCTTCGAGGCTTCACCAACTAAACATGTTTTTAAATGATGTAATTGTTGCACATTCGTTAGTCTAATATTTTTATGTACTAATGATACAAAAAGATCATGGAATGATCGCCATCGATCATAATCGCCATTATGTGTAGGTAATGCAATACTAGGCAATGAGGATTCTTGTTGAATAATTGTTGTGGTTGACTGCATTGAAGCAGATGTGTTAGGTTGTGACTCCATAACAGTTGAATACTTCCGTAAGCCTTCCACAAACTCGCTCATATGTTCTGTGTCCTCGAGCTCTGATTTACTGTAGTTATCTTCTTCCAGCAATGTATTTGATTCATCTGAATCCACCTCAGCTAATGATTCATTGAGTTCTAAATCAATTGCGCTATAATCTTCCCAGATTTTTCTTAAATCTGAAATTCTGGTTGCATAGAATCCTTGAGTGCGTTTAGGTATTGCAGTCTTTTTTGCATTTTCAATAAATTTGTCTAGTCTGCTTTCCAATACCTTGTCTCTTATGATTATACATATTGCTGTTGAAAATGTATTGTATAACGATTATGTACTTAACTGTAGCTTGCTAATGCTACGTGACTGGATGCTTGCTTTATTCGAGTGGACTAACAATCTAACAAATGAATTACATTAAATCGAATGCTTCTATTTCCTGGATGGAATCACCAAAATATGTTTACGAACGCTTGTGATTCCTGGATGTGTAATAGGTGGCGGCTCCAAAGCCCCAAAAACACCCCTTTTCGCATCCTAATAGTATGGCATCTAAAGCATCTCAGTCAGTCATTGCTTTCCCTAGAAAGGATACATTTTGTCATAAAACACGAGCGAGGCAAATAATAAAAATTCCTAAAGGCGGCCGTGAAAATTTGTTAATAATTGTTGCCGTGAAGCAACCAAAATAAAAATCTAAATGTGCCATGAAGCAACTAGAGAAAAACTCAATTGTTTTACTTCCTCGAACAAGAGGAAATACCAAACGCTTAATTGCTAACAATCGAGCGTATCAAATTGCAAACAAAGCATTTCCCAAACTGAATTTCACTTTCTCAGTTAAAAATCCCAACATATGGCCTACTAGCCAACTGGGCCTCTGAGACATTTTGTACATACATACATGAAATTGTTTACGTGAGAACAATTCAAGTATTCTCAGAGGGGAATATCTTAAAAAAGTAAACATGAATATTATGCTTATGTAAAACTGAGAACTACTGCTAAGATTCCCCGACCAACGGTAAGGAATCTTAACAGCTAAAATAGAATAAGAAAAACAGTGTATTTTCATCGTAACGAGTGTATTATCACAGTATTGAACATAAATAACGAAATAAACTAAATAAACATAGAGTGAAGTGATAGTTTTTCTTTTTACACTACGAATAACTCAGAAAACGGCAGGTGATATTCCTCATTTTAACGAGAAGCACTCCTTCGTCCTGTTGCCCAATAGTCGCGCAACAAAAATTGGTGGCAGCGGTACCGATTTCCACGTGGAAACCCAAAGTAAAAATTACGGCAAAGAAGATAGAAGATCTTAATGTGCTATCCTAGGAGGATTTACCCGCGGCAGAAGCGGAAGAAAACATCACCCAGATCATCGAGGACGTATAATTCGAAGAGGACGTCAGCGATTACGAAGAGGACATCGAAATAGAGTTCGAGGCCAGCGACTGCGATATAGAAATAGAATACGAGACCAGCGACGCCGAAGACGAAGATCCTTGGGACAGAGACTCAGGAGGAACAACCCTGACGACGTACAACCAAGTACGTGCAGTAATGGAAAATAACCAAATGCATAAAGCAGATTAGTGAGAGAAAAAGTAGAAAAAAGTATTACACCGAAACAAATGGACGAAAGGGGTCACTGCAGCAATCAACAAACGTAAATAAAAAAAAAAGAAGTAATCTACGGAATCTAAAATAGTGCAAAAAAAAAAGTTAAAATTTAAGAACAGTACGTTTAGTGCCAGTGAGCAGCCTAGAACCAGACGAAGTAAAAAACTTCACGAACAAAAGGAAACCACTTGCATCATGAAAAGGCACTTCGAGCCAACCCTCGTGTTAAATTAAAATTTTTTATTATTCATTAAATATAATAAGTAAAGTGGAAAAAGGTTTGAGTGAAAGTTCCATCTTTTTACCTTCAAAATTGTAGCGACACGCGCAAGAAACTATTCAGCCCAAGTTACTCACAGTAACAGGCTTTCTGCAAATCGTTTAGCTCGCGCTGCACGATTTCTAAAAACCAGTAAACCCTCAAAGATGGCGCCTGGAAATCAAAACGCAGAAGGCACAGGCACAGCCACGGATCTAAGAATATCTCTGACTGATGCACGGAGTATGGTCCCCGAGTTCGATGGCAGAACCGAAGATCTACACCGTTTCACTACTTGCTGTGACTTGTTATTTACGCAAGCCAAGACTGTCCCAGACCAAAATATTTTTCTCACTATTGTGAAAATAAAGCTGACAGGTCCCGCGTACGATCTGTTGAGATTCAAAGAATTTTCTTCTTGGAATACACTCAAAGCAGAGTTAAAAACCCAATTTCGAGGAAAAAGACCGCGAGTGGCTATACAAGGAGAGCTAATGCGCCTTAAACAAGGTAGTCGTGAAGATCTTACGTCTTTTGCAAATAGGATAACGAAAGCGTTATCTGATTTGAATTCAGCCACTTTCAACGAATCAACAGAAGCCACCTCGAGAAATTATTTACTCAAGGAAAACGAACAAAATGCTGTACGTGCATTTGAAGATGGCCTTAGGAATGAACAATTGAAAACAATTGTAAAAGCTCGATCTGAAAACGAACTACAAAAGATAATCACTTTTGCTAGTGAGCATTCACACAGAATCGAGGATGCACATCAAAGCACGTCTCGCATAAGTACACCCAATGTCTGTGAATATTGTGGTAAAAAGGGTCATAATAAAGAGACCTGTTTTAAGAGAAAACAACTCCCAATGTTTTCTACTTTCCCTAATGTGAAAAGGGAAGTAAATAGAGTAATCTGCGGTTATTGCCGTAAGCCTAATCACAGGCAAAATGAATGTCGGAGCCGGCTCTATGATGAACGGACAAGGCGATCAAACTTCATCACTACTTTGGCTGGAGATAATTTTCCTTCTTACGGAATTACTTATGGTAAAATTACATTAGTCACACAAGGAAGCGAGTTCAATTTAAATCACCCATTTCATATAGTCCCGGAAGGCAGTAAACTACCTTGCGACGGTATTCTAGGGCAGAGCTTCCCAACCAGTGTGCCGTGAAACATTTGCGATGCGCCGTAAGATAATTCTGGATTTTTTAAAATTTCCTTATGAAGTGATAAATATTGTTCGACTAATATTTACATATTAATTATTTTTTCAATTAAGTATAATAAGTCGAAAATTCAGTAAAATAAAAATTCAAAAAAAGAAAGTAAGCTCTGCAAAAAATATAACGGGTGAATGATTAGTCACATCTCGATATTCTTTTTTTTTAGTATTCAGTTTATTTTTGTGAACAGTAGTGACCGGTAACGTAAACTCTAGCTTTATAATATTTAAGTTTAAAGGTAAATATAAAAAGAATTTATTAAATATGTTTAGAAATATATTTTAATATTATTATATGGGTATTGCAAAGTATTTTTTGTAACACTTTTTCAAAATTGAAATTATGGATAAATTTTTAAAAAGAAGCGAGAAACAAACAGTTGTCGATGTGGAACAGATTCCAAAGAAAAAAGGGAAACCAACTCCTAATAGATAATATAACGAAGAATACATCAGATTTGGTTTCTCAAGTGTTGAAAATGCTGGAAGTATTCAACCTCATTGTATTATATGCCGGGAAACATTATGAAATGAAACAATGGTGCCAAGTAAACTTCTGCGACATCTTAAAACCAGACATTCCAATTATGCTGAAAAGAGTGTTGATTTTTTTAAGCGAATGCAAATTGATAATAAAAAACAAAGTATTTTTATGAATTCAGCAACCACAGTGTCAAAACGAGCTCAAGAAGCTAGCTACAATGTTGCAAAATTAGTAGCTAAAGCTAAAAAACCACACATTATAGCTGAATCTTTAATTTTACCATCTTGCATAGAAATTGTTCGACATATATTTGGAGCCAAAGAAGCAAAAGAAATTGAAAAAGTACCACTTTCAAATAATACAATTAGTAGGCGTATTAACGAAATGTCTATTGACATAGAAACAACGTTAATTCAAAAAATTAAAGATTCAGACAATTTTTCGATACAGGTTGATGAATCTACAGACTGTAGTGATTGTGCTCAGCTTATGGTATTTGTTCGAATTTGTGAAGAAAATGAAATGAAAGAACATTATTTATTTTGCAAAGAACTTCCCAATCGAACAACTGGGGAAGAAATATTTAAAGTCATCAACGACTACTTTGTCAATAAAAATATATATTGGAAAAATTGCATTAGCTTATGTACAGATGGTGCAGCTGCAATGACAGGAACTGTTAAAGGCTTGGTGGCTAAAGTTCTCTCTAAAAATAATGAAATTCAAATAACACACTGTTTTATCCACAGGGAAGCTCTTATGTCTCAAAGTTTACCAGAAGATCTAAAAGTCACGTTAAACGAAATAGTAAAAATGGTGAACTTTATTAAATCTAGACCACTTCAATCTCGGCTGTTCTCAATTTTATGCGAAGAAATGGGGTCAGAACATCAGTCTTTACTTTTTCATACTGAAGTAAGCTGGCTGTCAAGGGGAAGAGTATTGTCAAGAGTTTATGAACTTAAAGAGGAATTGAAAACTTTTTTCGAGAATGACACTTCTTACCATAATATTTTGAAAGATAACTTCTGGCTACAGAAACTTGCGTATTTAACTGATATACATATATGAACATCTTAACAAACTTAATCGTAAAATGCAAGGAAGAAATGAAAATATACTCAGTTGCACTGATAAAATAAATGGATTTAAGGCTAAAATTAAGATGTGGATTAACGAAGTGAAAACTGGTAAAATTTCTATGTTTAATAGGTGTTCTACTTTAAATCTTGATAAGCAAATATTCAAACTTGTGGAGCAGCATCTATATTTACTTGAAGAAAGGCTGCAGCATTATTTTAAATCAAATAGGTTGATTGAATTTGAAATCCTTTTACATTGCCGTCTGAAGAATCTTCGAAAAACTTATCGATGCAACAAAAAGAAGAACTAATAGATTTAAAAAATGATCGTACACTTGAGCTTCAATTTAAAGATAATATTCCAATATCTCAGTTTTGGGTAATCGCTAAAAAGGAATTCAAAACTATTTCAAAAAAAGCTATTGATATTCTGTTACCATTCGCTATTACCGACATGTGTGAACAAAGCTTTTCATCGATGGTTACCATTAAAAACATAAAGCGATCGTGTATTAAAAGCATTGACCATGAGCTGCACGTATCCATTTCAAGTATAGAACCTAATATAAGCAAGCTCTGTTCTCAACATCAAGGTCAGATATCACATTAAGCTGCTTTAGAAATGTCCAAAAAAATTACTAAAAATATATATTTTTTTTTTCAAAACTTAACAGAGTTTATTTTCTATAAATAAGTAATAGATTTTTTAGTGTGCCGCTATATTTTTACAAAACTAGTTACCGTGACGTAGATTGAAAAACGTTGGGAAGCACTGTTCTAGGGAACGATTTCCTGAAAGAATACGACTGCGCAATAAATTACTCAGACATGTGTCTAGAGGTTTGTTTAAGGAGTAAAATACCTAGGGAAAAGGAAATGAAAGGTGATATGAATACAGTCAAACTTGAGCATACAGTCAATAAAAATAATAAAACCAAGAAGGAAGGAAAAGCAAATAGCGATCTGGAACTAAGTAAACAAAGGGAACTGCAAAAAGGAAATATAGATTCAAATGCTCAACAGCCTATAACTTTCGGAATGATCATCCAAGTATTTTATTACCTTTTCATAATAATGGTAAACTATCTACCTAGAACATCTCAAATCCCGTCCAATTCGGTAAATTAATTCGACGGATTCTATTGCCTATGTGAGTTGTACAGGGGAAGATGCCTCAAGGGAAGATAAAATCAAGAAACAGTCAAATGAGCTGTATCCACCACAAGTACACGATGCTAAGACTGTGGCCTGTGGACAGATGTTTTTTAAGAAACAAAATCCCCACAAAGAAGGGAAAATTATACAAATTACGTTGAGTAATGAAAATAAAGATGGTTAAGCGAATATAATGAGTACACAATGGGAAGCCGGAAAAATGAACTACCCTAATAGCAATCCAGAAATAAGCAATAACCCTTCATCTCCGAATAATATTGACCTTCCTCCTCGCTCAGAAGTAATTGTAGAAATACCCGTAGAAAGAAACGGAGAAGCTTTTTGCCAAAAGAAAGAAATACAGCCAGGCGTTTATATAGGGAATACAATGGTAAGCTCTAAAAACAAGGTTGCAAGTGTATTAATGATGAATTCCATATCGGAATCAGTAAAAATAGATGTTCAAAATATTAAACCCATTTGGGAGGACCTGAGCGATTACAAGGTCCTCCAAATCAATTATGATCAAGATCCTGTAGTAAATCGGTTACATAAATTAGAGAACCATTTAGCTCTGGTGCACTGTAACCTAGAAGAATGGCAAACTGTTCTTAAAATTGAATGATTTGTTCTTCTTTGAAGGAGACCACCTTACATGCACTGATGCTGCTAGTCACGAAATACCCATTCTCAGTAAAACAGGGCCGATATATGTGAAACCATATCGTTTGCCTGAATCCCAAAAAGAGGAAATGAATCTTCAAATAAATGACATGATAGAGAAAGAAATTATTAGCCCAAGTCGAAGCCCGTGGAATTCTCCACTACTGTTAGTTTCAAAGAAACCAGACGGAACCGTCAAGAAGCGATGGCGAGTTGTCGTTGATTTCAGAAGGTTAAATGAAGTAACTATCGGAGATGCTTATCCACTACCCAATATAATAGAGATATTGGATCAGTTAGGAAGGTCTAAGTATTTCTCGACACTGGATCTACCTAGCGGTTTCCACCAGATTCCTAAGAGTATTAAGGATAAATATAAAACGGCCTTCAGTACTCCATTTGGTCACTTTAATTTCAACCGGATGCCATTCGGTTTAAAGGGTGCCCCAGCGACGTCTCAAGGGCTAATGCATACCGCTCTTACAGCTCTCCAAGGCATTCACTGTTTTGTCTACCTAGACGATATAGTCATCTACGGCTATAATTTAAAGGACCATAATGCCAAGCTTATACAGGTGTTCAAAAGATTAAGAGAACATAGACTAAAGCTTCAGCCAGACAAATGTCACTTCTTGCAAAAAAAAATAGCTTATCTTGGACATATCGTAAGTGAACAAGGCGTGTCCCCGGACCCGGAGAAAATTAAAGCCGTTAAGACATATCCAACCCCTAAGAAAGCCAAGGATATAAAGGCTTTCCTGTTTTTTGTCGACTATTATAGGCGTTTTATCCCCAACTTTTCAAAGCTGGCTAAGCCCCTAACAGCTCTATTGAAAAAGGATACTCCATTCAAATGGGATAGTTTTTGCGATGAGTCTTTTAGAATCATCAAAGGTAAATTAGAAGCTGCACCCATTCTTGCATATCCAGAATTCGACAAAGGATAATTCGCAGGTATACTCCAGCTAACCCGATTTGGTCTTGGATTTATCCTGTACAGGGCACTTTAATTTACTATTAATTTGTTATAAAAAAAAAATTATTAAATATCAAACAAATTAATACACTTTATTAATAAAGGAACACAAAAATCACTTGACCACAATAATTATTAAATTGTATCTATATACAAATTTCACCTATACCCAAAAGAAATAATCGCCTATGAGCTTGTAACGGAGTTTCGGTGGGATGGCTGCGGATAGCTCGTCGGACCAGGGTTTCTAAAAAATGAAACTCCTTCAGTTACAATATAAATAAAATATTTCGTTATTGAAAAAAATAGCCTACCAGTTACACAGCTAACTTAATTTAGTTCTATTTATCACCTATACTAGAGACTATGTAGTGGTAAGGAGAACTTCACACGGCTTACCACTACTAGAATAATTCTGAACTTAATACTAAAGAGACTAGTTCTTATAAATTCAATATATATATATATATCCTAGATCTATGGTATTCTATACTGAAACTGGGTAGTGGTAAGGGGAACTTCACACGACTTACCACTATAATAATTCTGAATTTAACAAGATGATAACCTGAGAGGGAGACGGTGACGTATCAAGAGAATATTTGATGAAAAAAGATAGTACGGGGAATAATCACACGACGTACCAAGGAGATGTTAAGGTGGGATGGTTCACGCTAACCTTAACACCACGGATGAGGACGGATGGTACGGGGAAAATCACACGACGTACCAGGGATGTGTTAAGGCGGGATGGTTCACGCTAACCTTAACACAACGGATTGGGATGAGGACGGATGGTACGGGGAAAGTCACACGACGTACCAAGGAAATGTTAAGGCGGGAGGTTCACGCTAACCTTAACACCACGGATGAGGACGGATGGTACGGGGAAAAATCACACGACGTACCAGGGAAGTGTTAAGGCGGGATGGTTCACGCTAACTTTAACACCACGGATGAGGACGGATGGTACGGGGAAAAATCACACGACGTACCAGGGAAGTGTTAAGGCGGGATGGTTCACGCTAACCTTAACACCACGAATGAGGACGGATGGTACGGGGAAAAATCACACGACGTACCAGGGAAGTGTTAAGGCGGGATGGTTCACGCTAACCTTAACACCACGGATGAGGACGGATGGTACGGGTAAAAATCACACGACGTACCAGGGAAGTGTTAACCTTAACACAACGGATGGGAACGGATATTTAAGAAATAGTACGGGGAATAATCACACGACGTACCAAATAAGTGTTAAGGCGGGATGATTCACGCTAACCTTAACACCACGGATGAGAACGGATATTTAAGAAAATGCACGGGGATTATTCACACGACGTGCAAGGGTTTACTAGTGTGGGAATTTCGCGCTCCACTAGTCACCCAGTAAAATGTCTGATCACCTAACTCGTCGAGCTTGCTGACCAGACTGATTTCTGTGGGCAAATGGCGCGCTTTATATAGCCGGGGGTCAGAGCTTCTCAGTGGCTGAGTGCCTGATGCTTCTACTGGCGTAAGTATAAAAGAGCTTGCAAGCTCTTTTGAAAAGCTTTTCTTGTACTTGACTAGTACATGTGCTGGCGTGCTGATCATGTAGCCTGTGACTATGACAGCTTGTTTGCATGCCTCAGTGGCGTGGTTACTTGGACTTAAGTTCAAGTTTTAACTAAATAACCCAGTGGCGGGCAAAAACAAATGAAATCGGTTTTAAATTTGTAACTTCGTTACAAGCTTACGCTTACCGTAATTGCACGATTTTACACAAGTCAAAAGCAAACTCAAACAAAATTGCAAGGTAATTGAACATCATGTATAAATTATCTCATTCGATGAGGAATATTGACATCTATCTTTTTCCATCAAAAGATCTCCATCATAATTTAATTTCACTGAATGAAAATTCAAAATCCAAATTGTGCTATAACATGGCGCAATTAAATTCTTGTCATCCATGTTGAGAAAATTCGATGTGGAACGTATTTTTCTTCATCTCACTTCCACTGCTATATCTTTCTTTCTGATTAGTTATATGAGAAATCAAAAATTACCAAATATCTTTTCACTGAGATACTTTAGGACTTTTTTAATACCTCCATCAGATTCCTCGTTAAAAAATACCCCAAATTCATGTGCCATATGTTGGCAATACATGAAATTTGAAGTTCCGCGATGTTTACAATTTTTCGTTCGCGGTTTCGCGGTCGCGAGTTTTCCGTGTGTTTTTCCGTGTGCAGTGAACTGATGAAACCAAGGTAAGTTGTGCAAATTGCGTTTTGATCATTGCTTAGTGTATGTATGTGTTTATTTTGTAAGAAAATTCGTTCTTTCGATAATTATGTTCTCATAACCTGTCTTCAGGTGAGATTTTCTTTGATTGAAAAAACCTCGCGGGAAGTTGATTTTTTGTAATAAATGGTTTCAATAGTGTATAATCTTTGATTTGATTGTGTTGTGAAACCCTAACTATTGTGAAAATTCGATATTTGAGTGAAATACTTTCCCTTGCGACAACTGTCAAAGGTGAAAATTTACGTGTGATTTTCCTCCAAATAGTTTGCAGGAAAGTGTTTTGACATAGATAATGTATTCTATGACTCTTTTTCAATGATTGGCATAAATTTCAAGTGATGGACATTGAAATTTAGCCAATTATTAACAACTTTCAATTTCCCATAGTGTTGTTGTTGTGTTTGCATGTATGCATTTATGTTTACAATGAATGGAGAAATTGAATAGTTTATAGTTTTCTCATATAAATTTGTTAGCATTTCTTATTCTAAGTAATTCATAGTTTGCTTAATTTAATTAATTCATTTTCTTATTATTTCAGATGATTTCTTATGTACACATAGGTACGTAGGTAACAATTCTTCGTGGGAGGAATATAAGCCAGTCGATTTCCCTGCCTTGTACTTAAGTTAAGTACCTTAAATTGGTTTGACTTATTCTAATTGTTTTTTCTTTCTTTTTAGATTTATTCATCGCTGAACAACAACAAAGGCATTTGTTAACGGTATTGCAGATCAAAATTTACAACAAGAACTAAGGCTAACCGGAAAGAAATCAACAGCAGAAGTACTAGCCTATGCATTAGCTTATGAGTCTGACAGACAAGCTTTTCGTAGTGAAGTACGAGTGAGAGAAATTTCGGCGGAGGATTGTACTTGCAATAGAATGCAGTTATAACAGAGCACTCCTTCACGTGGTATTCTTCGATGCTGGAATTGTAATAGACCGAGACACCGCCAATGGGATTGCAGAAAACACCGACGAATGGAATCACAAGAAGATGAGGATAGACAGGAATGCCAAAGATGTCTAGCCAGAGAGCAAGCTATTCGTGGAGAGATTAGAAATCAAACAGCGGAAATTAGGACGATGGTCTGTGAGAATGTTACTCTCTCTGCATGCTATGAGACACTACTATGAACAAAGCAAACTGATGACATCGGGTCCTGCCGATTCTATTTGGTGGAGTAGAACCTGGCAAAACTTACATCGAACATCATTGTAGGTAAGACTTTAGTGAAGGCAGAAGGCGGAACACTAATTCCAGTCACAGTGCTCAACACATCCGAAAATGAGGTACAACTAAAAGAAGGTGCTATAATTGGAAACTGCGAACCCGTTTACCAAATTGTTAATTTGGATAATGGTAGTAATGTCAAGGAGACAAAATCTATACCAGCTACTACTCAACAGGCTCAGAAACTTCTTTCGTCCAGTACTTTAAGTGAGCAACAATATCGCGATGCCAAAGAGGTGATCAATGAATTTTCGGAATTATTTGCAATGATTGATGATAATTGCGGTAAAACAGGTTTTGTGCAGCATAGGATCGATACAGGAGAATCTAGGCCCATTTGGCAGAAACTACGAAGTCTACCATTAGATAAAAAATCAGAAGTTATAGAAATGATAAACTGCATGAAGGAACAAGGCATAATAGAGGAATCTAATAGCCCTTGGACATCGCCAGTTGTTTTGGTCAAGAAAAAGGATGGCAGCACCCCATTCTGTGTAGACTACCGCCAACTAAATAACGTAACGAGAAATGATAGCTACCCGTTACAAAGGATTGATGACACATTGGATACCCTTTCCTGAGCGCAATGGTTTTCCACGCTGGATTTGAAGAGTGGTTACTGGCAGGTGGAAATACATCCTGAGGACCGAGAGAAAACTGCTTTCTCAGTTGGAAGTCGCTTATGGCAATTGAAAGCTATGCCATTTGGATTATGTATTTTTCCAGCCACATTCTAACGGCTCATGGAATGTGTTTTAGGTGGATTAACCTGGCAAACATGTCTTGCCTACTTGGATGACATAATAGTAAACGGAAAGACATTCAAGGAACATAAAAACAACTTACGCGACGTACTTCGAAGACTGAGAGATTCGAAACTGAAGCTCAGTACCAATAAATGTGCTCTATTTAAAAATAAATGAAGTTACATATTTGGGGCACATAGTTTCATCACAAGGAGTACGAGCTGATCCAGAGAAAATAGCAGCTGTCAAAAATTGGCCAGTTCCAAAAGACAGGCATCAATTAAGGAGTTTTCTTGGTCTAGCTACCTATTACAGGCGATTCGTAAAAGGTTTTGCAAATATAGCAAGGAGCCTACATCAACTTACAGAAAAAGGTAAACCGTTCATATTGTCGGATAAGTGTAGCGAGAGTTTTGCAAATTTGAAGCAACAGCTCTGTGAAATTCCAGTACTTCACTATCCAAGCTGGGAAAAACTGCCAGCAATGTAGGTATTGAGGCAGTGCTTTCACAGGAGGAGGATGATCAAAGTGCAAGTAGCTTTTATAGCAAAGCACTTTCAAAATCAGAGAGGAATTATTGTGCTGCAAGGAAATAGCTACTTGCCATTGTAAGCTCAACCAAGCATTTCCATAAATATCTCTACCGGCAGAAATTTATCCTCCGCACTGACCATGCAGCGCTTAAATAGCTTTTGCTGTTTAAAAACCCTGAGGGTCAAGTGGCGAGATGGATAGAGCGACTCCAAGCTTATGACTTTGAAATCCAACACCGAAGAGGTCGTATCCATGGAAATACAGATGCCCTTCCACGCCGTCCTTGCAAACTTGAAAGCAAACATTGCTTTCGGGTGGAAAAGAAAGAAACAACGCCAAATATACAGTTGATAACGGTGGAACCATCGACAGGTTGGCTCAACGAGAACATGCGAACAGCACAACGAGAAGACCCAGACATATCACACATTCTTGCTTGGCAAGAAGACATGGAAAGACCACAATGGTAGGATATTTCGGTGAGAAGCGAGAAGCTGAAAAGCTACTGGGCTCAATGCAATTCTCTTCACGTTGAATGCGGATATTAAAACGCAAGTGGGAGGCAACTAACGGCGAATCAATCCGAATCCAGATAGTCGTCCCAGCATCAAAGGTCAACGATGTTCTAGAAAAAATGCACGGTGGATTATCTGGAGGACATTTGGGGGTCAATAAAAAAATTTCCAAAATACGGGAAAGGTTTTATTGGTTACGATGCGAGAGGATGTGGAGGAGAGTGCAGCAAATGCACTATATGTGCCTCTTGCAAAGGGCCGCCACACAGAAGCAGAGGAGAAATCATAAGTATAATGTAGAAGCCCCATTTGAAAGAATAGTCGTAGACATCGCTGGATCCCTAATCAAGAGGCAACTACAGTTGCGGAAAAAGTCATAATGAACTGGGTCAGTAGATTGTACACACAATTGGGTCAGTAGATCACGGACTTTCCAGGATATGTGTAAAATACTGGGGATATGAAAAACCAAAACAACTCCTCTGCATCCACAATTTGCTGGCATGGTAGAACGCTTCAACAGAACATTGGTCGAGCATCTAAAAAAGTAGTCGACTATCATCAACGCGATTGGGATCGATATATTCCTATGTTCCTAATGGCTTATCGATCACCTGTTCACAACACGACCGGACAAACTCCAGCAAAGGTCATATTCAGAAAGGAGATGCGTCTACCAAGCGACCTCAAGTTTGGTAAACCCAGAAGTGAACAAAAGTTGCCAGAAGACTACCTATCGGAGTTCAGACAACGATTAGCTGATATGCACGAGGAAACGAGAGCAAAATTAGCAGTAAATATTGATCGGATGAAGACCCGCTATGAGCTTTGTGCTAATTCAGCCGGATTTAATGAAGGTGACCTTGTTTAGCTGTAAAATCCGAATCGACGTAAGAGACGTTCTCCAAAATTACAACAACATCGGGAAGGTTTGTATTCAGTAGTGATTAAAATAAATGACGTAGTATACAGGATTCAGCGTGGTGCAAGAAGCAAACCGAAAATCGTACACTTAAATCGTTTGTGTCACTACTTCGAACATCAAGAGCGTGGAACACCTGTTGTTCGGGGCGAACAAATTTAAGGAGGGGGCAGCGTTACGAGCAACAAAACAACACCTGTTGGAAATGGAAACAACTTTAGGCTAGTGACATCTTAATAAACCTTGGGTTCGGAGAACTGAATATTCACATTACGAGGCGAGTCTTATTTCAGACAGTGAAGTGAACGAAGTAAACTATTTGGATTTGGATAATTATACGTACAGTACTAGCGACAACTGAAGAGTTGATTTGATATTATTTGTGAATTGTGAGAGTAAACAGTAAAGTTAAATAAAGAAAGAACTTTTGACTTATATCTGAAATATTGTGTTTTAAATAACGAACCAAGGCCACGCTCGTGACAATATATATATATGTAGGATCCTCACCAAAACTAAAAACGACAAAACTAATCCATGCATAATACTTACCCAACTTACCCAAAATACGTCCAGTTATATTCATGAGTACAGATCATGCGATGACAAAACACAAAAGAATAGATGCCGACAAATTCCAGCGCTGATAACAGATCAATGCGATAGTGAAAAGCACTTCCCGCTACGTAGTCATCGAGAGCAGATGAGATTGTGTTAAGCAGAAACGAAACTTAATATTTGCATAATAGTTACCTAATTTTAGAGACTTTTGTTGTTTAAATTAAGCTAAATAAAATTCTTTACAATAATATCTCGTGCTTTTTCCTTAAATAATCAAAATCCCATAAAAAGTCAGAAGTGCGATAATTGGGATAATAATCGAAATAATTAGTGATCATAAATAATTAATCTGTGAAATATGTGCTCTAAATTGCAAAAAAAAAAATACGAAGTGATTAAACACGTGTGCATGATTGCAACAAAGTAAGGCATTCTGCATTGAAAATTGTTAAGTGAATAGAAAAAATTGAAAATTCTTATGTGAAAAGAAATGGATACGACATAAAGAAAATTAAAATTTTTAGAAAGTTACGAAAAGTGCAAGAAAGCTACGAAAGTAAATTAGCTACGAAGAACCTTAAGGATTATTAAAAGAAGAAGTTACGAGAATTGCTCTACGGTGATGGGAAGTCAAGGCACGAACATACGTTACAAGATAAGTGAAAACCCTTTCTAGTATATGATAGAATATAGTACCTATAAAATATATATTTCTACGCTTTTAAAATAAAAAAATTATTAAATTACACAGACAGTGTTAACTGCATCAGTAAAATTAGCTGTAATAATCTGTAAAATTTTACGAAAGAGTTGATATATGTACATACCGGTAAATTAAACCATAACAAATATATACGGAGATCATTTTACGAACTTTGAACATTTCTATAAATTAATTTCGATATGGATATGAAGTGAATGAAGCGAATAAGCGACACGAAAATAATATGCACTTAATATGAGAATTTTAAATTACTGAACTGCGGAAATATAATATTTGAATTTTTATGAACTCAAGTGAAATTATTATAAGCAGTGGAATTTTTATTAATGGACGAAATACGAAAATTAAAAATTAAAAATTAAGAATTACAAGAATTTTTAAATAAACGCGGACTATCAATTCAATATAAAATAAAAGAGATTTTACACGGCAATTAATTTCGAAAATAGGGACAAAGTGTCTGAGAGCTCAGTTAATGAAAGTTATGCTTAAGAAAGTGAAGAAAGATTAGAAAATTCGGTTGATGAAAAATCCAGCGAAAGTTCGGTTTATGAGAGTCAGGTCATAATTCGGTCTATGAACAGTTAGGTCAAACTTCGGTTTACGATCAGTCAAGTGAACGGGCGGAACCTATATCTGAAGCTTCGTTTGAAAGAATATATGGGAACTTATACAATCCGGAGTTAAGCAAAGCACCTGCAGGAAACAATTCGAATTCATCAGAAAAATTAAGTAACGTTTTAATTCAGAAAACCGACATAGTGAAAATGCCTGAGGAAGGAAGTTTCTCGTTTCGGGATATAGAAGAGTCTTTGGAATCATTTAACGGCGAGATCGGAAAAGATGCTACAACATGGATAAAAGAATACGAGGATGTTGCAACTATGTGCAAATGGTCAGATATACAGAAGTATCTTTACTCAAGACTTTTACTAAAAGGGGCGGCAAGGTTAGCCATAGAGTCCGACATAAGTGTACGAAATTGAAGGAGTTGAAGGAGTGCCTTATTAAGGAATTTTCAAAAACTACACGTAGGATAAACCTTCACAAAACTTTAGAAAGACGAAAAAAGTTGCCAAGTGAGTTCTTTTTAGAATATATCTACGCGATGAAGAAAATAGCTAGCGAAGGAACTATGGATGAAGAATCAGTCGTCATCTACATAATTGAAGGTATCCCAGACGATGTCTCTAATAAAGCCATTCTTTACAAAGCTGGGACTATAGCAGACTTGAAGGTGAAACTTAAAGCTTACGAAACGATGAAAGGTCAAAAGGCAAGTAAAGGCCAAGTGAAGACAATCCCAAACTCGTCTAAAAAACCAGGATCTGCCAATACAAGGTGTGGAATTTGTGGAGCATACTCCCACGCAAATAATGATTACCCCCACAAAACAAAAGGTACCCGATGCTTCAACTGTAATGAGTTTGCCACATTTCGGTTAGGTGCCCTAAGAAGGTGCGTGAATCAGAGCAAAGGTCGAGCCAGGTGAACACCATTTCGCTTCCTCATTCAAATGTTGTCGTTAAAATAGCTAATCAAGAATTTGTAGCTCTGGTGGACACCGGTAGTAACGTGACACTTATAAAGAAATCTGTTTACTTAAAACTTCGAAGTACTAGTGAAAATAATGGACCAAGCACCGTACTCACTGGATTCGGCCGAAATGTTAAGGAAACTATTTGTTCTATACCCTTAGAAATGAAAATAAACGCTGAAAATTTTGAAATTCAATGCGACGTAGTCCCTGATGATTGGTTGAATCAGGATGTTCTAATCGGGAAGGATCTACTCAGCAGCACGACTCTAATAATGGAAAGTAGATAAGTTACGATTCGCAAGAAGTCACTCGGAGACGGAGAAAGCCAAATCCCTAGCTTTCTTCAAAATATCGATGTAATGGCGTTAGTTCGAGAGGACAGTTCGCTCGATCAGGTTGATGTTCAAGATAAAAACTTGCGTACTAAAATCCAACAATTTATTACTGAATATAAACCGGAAAGCCTCGTAAATTCTTGTGTGCAAATGCATATCACACTCGATGATGAGACACCTATATACCAAAAAGCACGTCGACTCGCTCCAACGGAAAAGCAAATAGTAATAGAGCACATACAATAATGGTTACACGATGGAATCATACGTCATAGTCAGTCAGACCGCGCTAGCCCAGTCGTCCTTGCTAAGAAAAAGATGGATCCCACAGGCTGTGCATAGACTATAGGAGATTGAACAAGAAGATCATTAAACACAGGTATCCTTTGCACTCATTGAGGAGATTTTAGAAAACCTATATATGACTAGAATCTTCACTACCTTAGACCTTCGCAATGGGTTTTTTCACGTCGATATAGATGAATCCAGCCGTAAGTATACAGCATTTGTGGCGAGTGAGGGAAAGTTTGAATTTCTTAAGGCTCCATTTGGTGTAACTCCCCAGCCGTATTTCAACGGTTCATCAATACAATATGTCAGAAGCTGATTCGAGATGGAGTATTATTAGTATATGGACGATATTATCATTCCGTCTATTGATAATGATGAAAATCTTCGCAAATTAAAATTAGTGCTAGACGTTGCTCAAAGATATGGTCTTATTATTAAATGGGCTAAGTGTAAATTTTTAGAGAGGAAAGTAGAGTATTAAGCCGTCTACGGAAAAAACGAGGGCTGTATTAAACTTTCCAATACCAAAGTCAGTCAGAGACATTCGAAGCTTTCTTGGATTGACAGGATTCTTCCGCAAATTTATTCATAACTACGCTATGATAGCCAAACCACTAACAGATTTGACAAAGAAAGACGTACCATTTTATTTCAGTGAGAGGGAAATGTTTGCCTTTAACCAGCTAAAGGAATGCTTGTCTCAGGATCCAGTTCTAAAGTTGTTCGACCCAAAGCTAGAGACCGAGCTGCATACGGACGCTAGCAAATCAGGATTTGGAGCCGTTCTTCTGCAAAGGCATAGTGATGATGGAAAATTTTACCCGACATTTTTTTTAAGTTATAAGGCTACGAAATGCGAGGAAAACTACGCGAGCTACGATTTGAAAGTACTTGCCATAATAAAAGCACTGTCAAGACTTCGATGTTATTTGTTAGGACTAAAATTCAAGATCTTCACAGAATGCAAGGCATTTCAGCTTACGATGACGAAGAAGGAGCTCTGTAGCCGCGTGGCTAGATGGGCACTTTTTCTTAAAGAATATGATTGTTCGATACACCACCGCTCAGGAACATCGATGCGACATGTCGACGCTCTTAGCCGATATCCAGTTATACTTACAATAGAAGACAGCTTGATTCATCGGATCCGAAAGGCGCAAGAGAGAGACGAGACCTGTCGGTTAATTACGAACTTGCTAAGTTTCGATAAATACGAAGACTTCATCTTAAGAGACGGAATTCTATACAAGTTTGAAAAGGGGTCTTATTTATTAGTGCTACCTAAGAGTATGCAAGAGGAAATAATAAAATCAGTTCATGATAAAGGTCATATCAACGCTCGAAAGGTAAAAGCAACTATTCGCCAGGATTACTTCGTACCTAGTTTATCAAAAAGAGTCGAACGAATCATATCAAACTGAATTCCGTGTATCCTGATTTCAAGAAAGGCAGGCAAACAAGAGGGAGTCCTAAACCCTATTGAGAAGATAGATATACCACTTCATACCTACAACCTGTATCACCTTGGACCCTTAGCATCAACGGCAAAGAACTACAAATACCTTTTAGTTGTTATGGATGCTTTCACCAAGTACAGTTGGATCTACCCTGTGAAGGATACGTCATCATGTGAAGTTTTAAAACGACTAGAGTTACAGAGCGAAGTTTTTGGTAACCCGCGGAGGGTGGTAACAGATCGGGGTACAGCATTCACATCAGGTGCGTTTAGAGAGTACTGCATAGAACACAGGATAAATCACGTTTTGGTGACTACGGGAGTACCAAGAAGAAACAGGCAGGTTGAAAGGCTAAATCGAGTTATATTGGCTGCACTAGCAAAAATTCTGTACCAGAGCTTGAGAAATGGTATAAGCACGTACCAAAATTACAGCGGTATTTAAACTCTACCAAGACGAGAGCCACTAACAAAACACCGCACCGTTGAGTTGTTAATTGGGGTTCCTATGACGAATTCGGAGGATCTGTAGTTATCACAGCTTATAAAACATCTATTATCGAAAACTGCGAGGATCAAAGACGAGAGATGCGAAGCAGTGCCAAGGAATCTATAGCTCGCATTCAAGACGAAAACCGAAAATACTCACTACGTAAACGAAAAGTAGCGCATAAATATAAGCTACGCGACTTGGTGGCGGTTAAGAAAACGCAGTTTAGCCCAGGAGCTAAACTTTATCCTAAATTTATGGGCCCGTACGAAGTTGTAAAGGTGAAAGGCAACGATAGATACGACCTTAAAAGGGTAGGCAATTCCGATGGATCAAACGCGACGACTTTCGCTGCTGACAATATGAAGCTATGGTGCAACGATGAGGAAGATGAATCATCTGAGGCAGATGATGAGCAGGATGGCCGAATGTAGGATCCTCACCAAAACTAAAAACGACAAAACTAATCCATGCATAATACTTACCCAACTTACCCAAAATACGTCCAGTTATAATCATGAGTACAGATCATGCGATGACAAAACACAAAAGAATACATGCCGACAAATTCCAGCGCTGATAGCAGATCAATGCGATAGTGAAGAACACTTCCCGCTAAGTAGTCATCGAGAGCAGATAAGATTGTGTTAAGCAGAAACGAAACTTAATATTTGCATAATAGTTACCTAATTTTAGAGACTTTTGTTGTTTAAATTAAACTAAATAAAATTCTTTACAATAATATCTCGTGCTTTTTCCCTAAATAATCAAAATCCCACATATATATATATATATATAATATAATTTGCAAAACATATCGTTCAATGATAATTGTCTTCTACTTTATTTCACAGTTTTGTTGCATTTGGATTCAATTTGAATTATACAACTTGGGCCAACTTGGACTGACTGATTTGAAATGCTTATAATTATTTTATTTTATTTTTTTTGCAGATAATAAAGAATTTTATAAAATTTTACAATGTCATCATACTCAGTGCAAAAACGTGTAAAAATTGTTGAATTTTATTATGCTTCCGGACGATCAATTGTTACAGCACAAAGAAAATACCGTCAGTATTTTAATACTGCGGCGGCCCCCACTGTAAACATGATAAGAAGCTTAATGACCCGTTTTGAGAATTGGGGTTCAGTAGGTGATGAACCACGAAGAAATGTTGTTCGACCTGTTCGCATTGAACAAGCTGTACATGCTGTACGAGAAAGTGTTAACACGGATCCAACTGTGTCTACTCGTCGACGTGCTACTCAATTGGGCATCTCCAGAACATCGCTACGACGTATTCTAAAAGTTGATCTGAGGATGTTTCCCTATAAAATTCAATTGGCCCAAGAATTATTGCCGAGGGATGCACCACAACGGCTACAATATGCCAATAGATTGATTTTGCTTGCGACAGAAAATGCCAATTTTTTGAATAATCTGATTATGAGCGATGAAGCACATTTTCGTTTGAATGGATATGTTAATAAACAGAACTGCCGAATTTGGGGTACGGAGAATCCGAGAGCATTGCACCAGCGACAATTACACCCTCTCAAGTGCACTGTTTGGTGTGGAATCATGGCTGATAGAGTTATCGGTCCATATTTCTTCGAAAATGAAAATCAGGAGCCTGAAACCGTCTCTGGGGCGGCATACAAGACCATGTTGGAAAATTTTTTACGTCCAGTATTTCTTAATAATCCTGACAAATGGTTCCAGCAAGATGGAGATACACCTCATACCGTAGGAGCCACAATGGCGAATCTTCGAGAACTTTTCGATGACCGAATAATTTCAAAAAAAGCTGATTTCGCGTGGCCACCTCGTTCTCCAGATTTGACGGCCCCAGATTTTTTTGGGGGGTTTCTTGAAGGAACGAGTTTACGTCAACTAACCACAAAATATTCAGTAACTAAAGCAGAATATTCGCACAGAAATTGCTCCATTGGAGCCAGAAACATTGGGCAACGTAATGCAAAATGTCTTAAATAGAGCCATTAACTGCCAACGGGAAAATGGACGCCATCTAAAGGATGTCATTCTTCATACTTGACTTAAAAAAAATTTATAATTTATACTTTCATTAAAAAAATAAATAAAATAAAAAACTTTAGAAATAAAAAAATGATAAGCATTTCAAATCAGTCAGTCCAAGTTGGCCCACCCTGTATTATAAAAAATTGAATTCGTTCTTTATTAATAGTAATTCGTTTGGTAGCTCAGTTGGTAGGCGCGCTGAATATGGTTCTTTCTCTCTCTCTCTCTCTCTCTTTCTCTCTCTCTCTCTCTCTCTCTCTCTCTCTCTCTCTCTCTCTCTCTCTTGCAGCATAATTTTCAGAGCGTTATGTTCAATAAATGCGTTTGTTTTATTTTTAACCCACATGTAGCACTACAAAAAAATATCGAAAAGAATTCATTTTTTAAAACTACCCACACAAAATACGTCATTTCGGTTGGAAGTAAAATTTTAAAAATAAAAGTAAATAGACGTACGCGAGTTAAAAACTGGCTTATGTGCACAGCAATCTTTTTTTATGAAGCAGTCACAAAATCACGAGCAGCGACAATGGTATCTTAAAAAAGAATGTCTTTTGTAAATCAACCGCATTTCACTGCCATGAAACACTCTCATGCGCTGCCTATGTCAGCAAGGAAAGGCATAACTTTGATTGATATGAAAAGTTTAGTTAAACGATTCAGGTGCATGCATGCCAACTAAGAATAGGCGAGTTGAAGAATTACCAATAACTTGGAAACGGGAATTCCAAAGCTTCTCCGAACAGTTGGAGAATTCACACGAGGAGTTCGAAAGAGGTCATCAGTTTCATGGTGTTTCTTTTTAACGAAGGCATTAACATTGTATCTATCAACGTCGGCAAATTAATTGATGCTGAATTTGTTGTGGTCGAGGAGGAATATATAGTTGGTGCGACATAAATATTTTCAAATCTGAAGCATTCGGAAGTAACTACCTACAGATTTTTTGAACAAAAATTTTTGCATTTTATTTAAAATCGTTGCTAACGGTAGACCGCTACGATATTTTGAATTATAATGTAGACCCCGTACTTCAAAAGTTTTGCCACCCCTGTGATATAGAGACGATGATAACTTTGAAAAAATTTAAACTTTCTTGTGGATGCAATAAAAACCAATTAAAAAAGTTAATTTGTTCACATGGCCCTAAGGCAAAATCAGTTTTATGGTAAAAATAGTTCTTTCAAGCTATGAAATATATTATTAATGGTTTTGGAATTTTTGCAATAAGCTTTAGCATTCTTCCCCAGGTTTCACCTGGTAGATCATACGAGTCCACTAAAATCTGTCGCATGATATTGGGTGCGATATAATAAGTTCTTAATAGTTTTTAAATGAGCTTTTATTATGTATGCTTAATGGTAATATGTAAAACAAAAGTAAATTTACACTTACCCGAATTGACGAACACTCGGTGAAAACTTAACTCTTTGGAATTTATCCATGTATAGCGAAACCTCCCTTTTTTCCGGTAGGAACAACATTTTTCGACCATTATGGAAAAATATTGATTTGATAATTTTTTCTCCGGGAAACTGTATTGTATACAGCTGAATCCAATCTGATAGTAAATAGTCATTCTGTATCCATATTTGGACATTACCTTCTGTATCGGCAACTAAAAGATATTTTCCCGTTATATCCCATTCTAAAGAAGTGATGGAGTATTTATTCGAAGTGACCCTGCAGATTAAAAAGTTAATAATCATAGCGCACTAAACTCTAAATATATTTACTTAAAAGAGTGCCAAGGAGATGTGACATCGCATATGTAAACATGTGCTCCCCAAGCACTAGGTGGATGTTCATTTATGTCGAAGGGTACAGCAAAAGCCAAAATGTTAGCTGACGAAACCCGGCATATCGAATGTCTGAAAAAATCCAATTAGGTTTTAAAATCTTTTTCATTTTATTTAATAAAGCCTCGTGTATAAATCTGATTCAAATAATAAATTAACCCGAATTTCATTGGCTTAGCATTTAAAAATGTTCGCCATAAAGGACAAGATGTTGGTGTTCTCATGAAATGGATAAGACATTTCCTTTTGATTACCAAATTAGATTTATCTTACTAAAATAGAAACTAATCTGCATGCGCTTATTTATTTTCCTTAGTTAGTTTGTCAATTTCGATCTACTATCAAGTATCTGTTGTTGATTTATGTACCCACCGCTCGTGGAAGCAGCCCGGCTAGGCTAATTGTTTAGTCGAACGTTGGTACTCCGTCTCAGACAGTTGTGCAAGCTGATATGAACTCTTTTCATATATAGTAACGAGTGATTGATGAAAAACATGCTTATACTTTCTGAATGAAAACATTTTTATTAAGGCCTTATATAGGCGATTCGCCGATCTTCGAAGGTACTTTTCTAGACGCGATTTAAAAAAAATTACGCATATATTGAGAAAAATTTATTTTACAGGTCATTTATGCACATGGTTAAGGATAAATAAAAAAAAAAAAAATATTAACAAATGACGGAGATATAATACAATAAAACAATGTATGTTTTTTGCGCGCGCTGATGGTGAAGGTTCTCGGCATCGATGTGGGTGTCGGAAAAAATTAACATATTTATAATTGCATTTAGTGTGAACCAACAATATTTTTTTACTCAATTTTCTGTCGGTATTTTATTTTTTATAATTCTTTGTGTCACTGAAATGTTTGTTTCTGTGGTTCACACCATACGTGATGATACTAAGAATATGTTGTAAACATTTCAAAGCGATCTGAACCTTCGTTCAAGAGTTAGTTCAAAAAATTGAATCGTGGAAAAACGCCTTTGATGTTGGCGGTCGGGCGCGCTTATGCCTGTGCCGAACCGAAAAAAGCGTTACTTTTATCGTAGTACAAACCGACAAAATCCGTTACTTTTACCGCTACACGATTGTATATAGCGATAATAAGTGAACAATAGAAAAAGGTAGTTGTCGATCTAGCGCACCTGTGTTCAATTACCGCCGCTACCTGCTTCAAAAAAAAAAAATAAAAGTTTTTACGTTCTAGATGCTGTCATTTTAACAATTTTTGGAATTTTTCATTTCTGCAAGCTTAAAATAATCAAAATAATTAAAAAAAATAAAACGTTTGTAATTTTTCGCGTATATAAGGACTTAAACCACCGATTTCTATGAAAATTTTTATATGAATAGAAAACATATGCCCGGTGTGCCCGTGTGCATAGAATTTCGAAACTCGATTTCAAAAGTACCTGTTATGATGGTTAAAGTTGGACTTTTCGAATTCGAGTAACTTTTGTTTAAATCGTACGATTTTTAAATTATAGCATTTTTTCGAAAGCTCTTCTTATTTTGCACCTGCATTTTTAGTCTCAATTTGGAGGTTTGGGGGAAAAACGCCACTCCCCCTTTCTTCGATATTAACTGTAACTATAGTAATTCAAGGAGTAGGTGCATGAAATTTCTATGCCTTAGATATTTCGATGGTTAGCTTTTGGTTTTCGAAAATATTCAAAATAGATTTCGAAATTGATGGAGTTGAAGCTTTCAAATGAGCATTTTCACATTTTTCCTTATTTGTTCACTTTCTGAGTGTCTAGCGGGATGTTTTAAGATTTGTTGCAAAGCCTATGGACGTGGCTACAAAATTTCAAAAATTTCGAAATGGCTGGAAAGGGGCGGAAAGTGGGGCAATAGCGTTGGTTTTTCGAAATCGTTGTAGATTCCGTACTCCTTTTTACAGGTGAATCAAAATTTGTATGTGCATTGACTTTACAATTTCCCATAGCATGAATTTCGAAAAAAAATATACCAAATTGGCGATTTTCGAAAAAAATTATACCAAATTGGCGATTTTCGAAAAAAGGTAAGGGTCACTTGCAAGTGAAATTCCAACTCCAGTGGTTCGAGTGGGGTATCGTTGGAAAGAGGACACTTCAAAATTTACGAGTCTGAAATATCATTCCCCTCCTCCCTTCCTTGTGAGTGGGGGAGGTCAGATTTAACGACAAATCAGTGCCTGCTGCGGGGGAGGGGGTGTCCGAGGAAAATTTCCAGTGTGCCAAATGAAAGATCCCTTCGAGGATATTGGTGCACTTACATTTTTTCTAGGTAGTATTGGGTTGATTTAGCAGGATGTTCAATTTGCATCCACCCGCATCACGGTTTTCCCCCAAAAAAAATGTATTGCAAATTTGTGAACCTAAAACATTAGTAAATGGCGCATCAAAGAGCATGAAACTTTCTGAAAAACTTAATAAAACATCACCGAAAAACAAATTGGTGTGATCGATTTTCTTTTGCGGCCCAAAATTACTTAATAATAGTAATTGAAGTTCACAAGTTAGCTTTAAATATTTTCAATATTCGAACCTTTCTTGCGAGGTGAGGGGGAAGGGGGGGGGGTCAAAAAACGAATTTGGGATTCGTATTTATTTCGACAAGGTGATTAAAATTATCTAATACAAAACCCCATCACCCTCAAGCCACAAATATGACATGTGGAGTTCTAATCAAAGCCCCTGGCCAGCTCTATCGAATGCCGTTTTTCAATTCGGTATACTTCGTAGTGTATTTTTTCCACCCTCTTACATTTTACCTGAAAGCCACTTTTTCACTTTGTCGAACCCTACATCATTTACATTCAAATTAAAGGTAACAAAATTCTCTATCTACTAGTAGATTTTTATTTTCAATTCGAGATATTTCCACACTGAGCATTACCTGCCGAAGTCACAGTTTTTCCTCATCTGGGTCCCATATAGCCCATTACTACATATGAGTTATTTTTCCAATTTTTTTTTATCATAGTCATAAGTGTTCGATTACGAAACTTTTTTATTTTAACAAAAAAAAATCCTCACAAACGTAAATTGTAAATTTTTACAAATTCTCACGGCAAAAAGCTGCAAAACGCTGACATTATACTCAAAAAGTGTATAATTAAGTAGTAATACTAGAAATAAAAACTTTGAAAACAACCAAAACGGTCAAAAAACGCCATGAAAAACCGGCATTTCCTTAATTTAAGATACTTTTGTTTTTATGTCAGCTATTTTTAACCGTATCTTCTTTTTTTATATGATGACTATGACTTGATGAGTGGAAGTTCAAAGTTTGAGCTTTAAGCGGCTATATTTGAATAAAAACCACCAAAAATGTCTTTTCCATTTATTAATTTAGGACTTACTTGCTAGAACAATGCTTGGTTGAGAAAATATAGTACGCTTAAAGTTGAAACTTTGAACTCCTGCCCCTCCTAGAGCTTGCCCCTCCTGCAAAATGAAGATGCGGAATAACGAAATCTACGTAAATATCAAGTTTGGTAAAAAAGTCTTTTTTTCGAAATTACCCCCTCCATTTTCGAAATTCGAAATCGAAAAGTACGCTATCTAATAGCCAGTTCAGATTCCCGTATAATGACATATAAATGGTTGTCGTAGGTTAAAAACTGTAGGAGGAGATAGAATCCTACGAAAAAACTAAAGATTACCTCGAGGGGCACATCTTCCAAATGTTTGCTTATAACTTTTTATTGTTATTGTTAATAGCACTTATGGAGGTTATTTTGGAAAGGGGACATAATGCGCAAATTTTTTCATAGTTTTGCCAAGTTCATGCAATGGTGATATTTCGAATATATGTACACTGAAGCGCGACAAAAATTTTGGTGAAATAAAAAATTCTAGAGAAAACTGTTTTTGTTTAAAATAATATAAGGCACAATTATAACTAATTATGCATTCTTAGAAAGGCCAATATGTGTTCTTTTAAATAAAGGTTTGAACGTCACAATCCATTAATTACAATAGAACTTATAACGAAATTACTCTGAAGAGGTATGCAAAATCTCGAAAACCGATATTATCGATTTAATCGAAAACCAAGCGGAGTTCGATATAAAAGTATCTAGACTTTTTTTACCCCAATGACCTCTACTTTCATCCCCTTAAAGAATTAAAGACATTTACCGAACACCCTGTATATATGTTTATGTATATACAGGGTGTTTCCTCCATGGAGGTCCATAGAGCAGGAGGTGATAGTATCACCTAAACAAACAAAAAATCTTATGGCAGGGGGGGGGGGGCATATCAACCGTTTCGGAGTTACAGGGTGATTAAGAAAAAAAGTTAGTTTTGCACAAAACACCCTGTATCTTAAAAAGTACAGGGCGTACGGTCACAGTTAAGAGCTCATTGTATGTACAGCTTCATGGCCTTTCCAAGGACTGCTCAACCAGCACCGTACCACACTCCCCTCAAGAATTATGGTTGTCTAAACTCAAAATTTCGAATTTTTTTACCTTTTTTTTTAATTAGACCTCTATTATTTTTGCAAAATGGTCGTTAACATAACTTTTTTTTTATAAAAACTGTAAACTAGGGACTCTCCTCTTTAATTTGACCTACTACACTTATGTGCTATCTTAAGCTCTTTAAAAGTTATTAGCTCTAAACTTATTCTCAAACCTATTTTCAAACCTATTCTCAACAATAATTTGTTCCCTAGCACGTCATTTTAAAAAATATCGTCTAATTTCGGTGTGACCGGAATAGGTGATGAGTTAATAACTGTTTAACGGCTACAGTTAACACACGGGGTGTAATAGGTCTCATTAAAGAAGAGAGTCTACAGTTTACAGTTTTTATAAAAAAAAAGTTATGTTAACGATCTTTTTTCAAAAATAATAGAGGTTGAATTAAAAAAAAGGTAAGAAAATCCGAAATTTTTAGTTTGGACAATTATAATTCCTGATGAGAGAGGGGTACGGGGCTGGTTGAGCAGTCCTTGGAAAGGCCATGAAGCTCTACATACAATGAGCTCTTAACTGTGGCCGTACGCCCTGTACTTTTTAAGATACAAGGTGTTTTGTGCAAAACTAGCTTTTTTTCTTAATCACCCTGTAACTCCGAAACGGTTGATATGCCCCCCCCCCCCCTGCCATAAGATTTTTTGTTTGTTTAGGTGATACTATCACCTCCTGCTCTATGGACCTCCATGGAGGAAACACCCTGTATATGGCGGGTTGGTTCATTGATAGAGTGAACCAAGTCCACTTTTACAACTGATAATATTGATTAGAGTTGGTCCATTGTGAAAAAATTCACAAATATTTGTCAAGTAAACTCACAGCACGTAATGAGAATATAATAATTATGTTATCACCGATATCGCAGGTAAGGAACTGCAGAGCCGTCCAATCAGAATTATCAAAATCTTAAATTGAATTCATCGAGGATACCAATTAAAGCAAATAAAAAAGCCGAAATTGGTTTAAGATGAATGCCCGTATCTAATTTCGTATGGTCAGGTGAGGTGCAAGTTTCATTTAAAAACTTCGCATATATTTCTAGAACAGTAAAATGATTCATAGGATTTCATATTCTGTAGAGCTTTCCAGTACAATAAAAACGTCTAGGATTGATCGTTTTCATAGTATACGTAAAAAAATTAAAAAATTTATATTGCCAGAATGTTTTTTATTTACTATTTTTATTAAAAAGGCCATCTGCTAAGTTTTAGCGCTCTAAGTGAACTATGTCTATAAAAACATCGTATACCAAATTTCAACTCACTACGTAGATACGTTCTCAGGCAGTTTCCAAATATATAGTGAAAAACTAAATTTTAAATGGCATGAAGGAGATACCCGATTTGTCCCATATTCGAATTTAAATTTACTTCTTCTTCTTCTTCTTCTGCTTTTTTTAAAAGCCAGTGTGCAAAATTCCAGCTCTCTAAGTACACGTATTCTCAAGTTATCGAGGACAGATAAACGGGCAGATGGACAAACGGGCGGACGGACATGCAAAAGTCAATTATGCTTGAGTGTTCAATCCATTTTGCTCTGTCATCATTACTTCTATGCGATACAAATGGAAGTACAAACTTAGAATACCCTATATGATTTCATCTAAGGTACAAGAATTGGCATAATGATCGTGTATGTAAGTAGGTATACAGGAATTTTTTCGCATATATTTCTAGAACAGTAAAATGATTATGACTAATTTCATAGGATTTCATATTCTGAAGAACTTTTCAGTACAATGAAAACGTCTAGGACTGATGGTTTTTACAATATACGTAAATAACGTAAATTTTTATATGTTAATATCGTCGATAGACAACCAGAAATAATTTCCAATTATGTAATTGAAAATTATTTCTAATTTCCAATTAAATATATGGTGACGGACGATTTTGACATTTAAGTCAAATTTTGTTTGCAATAGTCAAAGTATGAGTAGACATCAGACAATTGAAAGGTTTTACCAGGAGTTATTATATTTAACAGTTCTTTTAAATAGACGTAAAAAGTTAAAAAGACATATACGTAATAGTGCGAGAAGATTCAGAGTATATGAAGGACGCATGTTAACTTGCAGCAGTGTGGAGACGATATTCTATTAGGAAAAGCAGAAAAATTAGGATTGTAATAAGTATAATAGTAGTAGTTACCTACTATTAATTTTTTATACTTAAATCTGACTTTTCAGCCCTGAAATAAAAATTTCTGGGAAGATGTTCTGCTTCAGAATAATAAAAAAAATAAAGAGAATTTTCGTATGAGCAGAGGCGTATTGAAAGAGATAAGTAAACGTTTGCAATCCTTGAGACGGGAGGACACTGTTATGAGATGCAATTCCACTAGAAAAGCTGTGGCGATAATCCTTAAAAACCAAACTCAATTATGTCATGCCAAGATGTGGCGATAATGTAATTACTTTGTGGGATAATTAAAAGTTTAGGGGTGACACACGACAGAGATTATCTTGATGATGTAGATAATTTAGAATTATGGCTATCGTCTGTCGAGGGTATAACACCACTGACTTATAACAATGGACTGAGCGTATTTTTACGTGCAACAAAAAAAGACAAGTGGTGACATCTACTGGAAATGGAGAGGAAACAACTTCAGCTTCGGAGAATCGATGATGGAATCTTCGGGAAGGTTCAGGAATAGAATAGTTAAGAAGCTTCTGCCGTGCGTTCAGCCATACGCAGAATGTCACATAATGTCACATTTTACACACACCTTGTCGTTCAGGTGACCAAAGAGTTGTCATTTCCCCCAGCACATCAAAGCACATCGCAGCGTTCAACCGCCCAAATTGTGCACACCGCTGTGAACATTTTTAAGCCACGTTAGCGTAGTGTCTCGGTTTTGACGTTTAGCGTGGTTTTATGATTTCAAAAGTGACATTTAGCGCGAATTTACAAAGTGAATTCAATTGATTGCAAATTAAAATTAAAAATGGAACAAATTTATAATTTTGTTTTAAACGAAGATAATTCCTTTGTTATATACAGGGCATCCATTGGCATCAGTTAAACATGTACCTATATACATACATACATACATGTCTGAATCGATTTCGCTTTACGAAGAATTATAAAATTCATGCATCAATGAAGAAATGTAAACATGTAGATACATACATACATACCTACAGCATTCTCATTGCATGCAGAATTATAGTTCCCAGCTGCAAGTATAAACATATCTACAAACATATTTGCAAAGTTCAGTAAAGTCACTCGCTACTGACCTACACCAATTTCTTAATCACATAAAGAAACATGTGAAGGCAGTGACACAATACCCTTGCGCGCAAGAATTCGCACGATGCAATTTGATAACCTTGCGCCAGCGGTAGAACTTAGGTGAACGAAACTATGGTTCACGATGATGTCATAAATAGCAGCAAAGCGGCGAACAGTATACGGAAGTATTTATTTATGTGATGTAACAACAACAAACCGGCAAAAGCTTTGCGGAAATTAATGTCATAAAGAAACACTTTACGGAAATAATAATTATGTACGAATAAACGCTGTGATGAAATTAGCTTAGCCTAATAAGAAAATAGCAATAGTATTAAGTCGAGAATTGTATAAATATTCTGTTATTTTTGAATAAAGAAGTTAGTTAGTTAGTGAGTAGCAGTAGTATCATCAGAATACAAGTTGTTTCATTTTCTAGGAATAAAGCTAGTAAGCTGCTCCATTCATCCAACTGAGTAAAGCTAGTAAGCTGCTCCATTCATCTACACTAGGAGTAAAGCTAATAAGCTGCTCCACTAATACACACTAGGAGTAAAGCTAGCAAGCTGCTCCACTAATACACACTAGGAGTAAAGCTAGCAAGCTGCTCCACTGAAACGCACTAGGAGTAAAGCTAGTAAGCTGCTCCACTGAAACGCACTAGGAGTAAAGCTAGTAAGCTGCTCCATACACATCGCTGCTCTACCTATCTCGGGAGAAATAAGTAAAAGCCCAATCGTCGTGAAGGCACGTAGGATAAAGGAAGTTATATAAATTCAAACACTTGAAAAACCTTGATCCTCGAATTTACATAAACGAGTGCATAAGAGCGCATTATTTTTGAATCTGGCACACAAAAACGAGACGTTGGGCATTTCTAACAACAATAAAAGGTATCCACTTTTCGTCTTGAAAGACACGAACATCAAACAACAATAAAAGGAAAGAAGCCCCAATATAATACAGCATCATACCTGCATATCGGAAAAGACGTTAAAATTTTTTCTCTTCTCTTCAACTAAAGTGAGTAAAAGTAAGTTAACAAAAAATTTTAAAAAGACGCAAAAATTTCGTAGCAAAATTACTTTAGACAAATAGCTTAAAAAATAAATAAATAAATAAATACAGTAGTCACTGCGATATATGTGCATGTACATAAGCGACAAAAAACAGTAGAAACATTTTTTTCAATTGAGCATCCTTATTTCTTCGGTTATTAAACAGAATTAGTTAAACTACCTATTCTCTCTTGTCTTCTCTCTCAATTTTTGCGTAAAAACTCTGTGGGTACTACTTTCATGCCCAGACCTGATCAAAGCTCTCCTGGCTCCAATTTTGAGGCAGCAATAAGCTCATTATCGTTTGACAACACAAGTCCTCCAGAAAGCCCAATAGTAGAGCGAATTTCACCCCAAAGCAGACCATCCATAAATTGGCATCGCGAACATCGCTCAGGTAACCGCTTCAGAGGGCACAGTCTTATTAATTTTCTCGCAAGAAATCATAGTTTAGGTGCCCTAGTATCCAAGGAAGTTCGAGTATAAACACTCAAATCACTTCCTGCATAGAACAACCAAGTAAAACAGACAAAATGTCGGTAAACTATGTAAAAGTAGTAAAACTGACGGCACAAATGGTGCCTTTGTTCTCTGGGGAAATTAGCGCGCAAATCCTTACATAATTACAGACTTTTATAGGCTGTTGTAAGCAAGTGCAACAGTGTCTAGGGGAAGAGGAAAGGCAAGCCTTCATGCAGATTTTCCCCACCAGATTGAGTGGAAACGCGAACCAATTAATAGCGTCGAGCTCTCTCACAAAATTTGATGAAGTCGAACAACTGCTTTACCGACCGTATTTACCTCGTGAAACATACCATGAACTAATAAACAAGTTAATTACTTGCCGGCAATATCCGCCAGAATCATTTAGTTCATTTACAAATAGATTAAAAAGTCTTTTAATTCAATGCAACGAGGCAGCACAGAGTAAATACGGATCTGAAAATTTTAAAGTGGTAAAGCAGCAAATAGAAGATTTTGCTATGGCTTCCATAAAGAGTGGTGCAACTAATCCCCATCTAAGCGCCTATTTACTCACATTGAATGAAAATTCTGTAGAAAATCTCATCCAAAAGGCATTAGATATGGAAAGGTTGCAAGAGGGAATCTTTTTCATGCCACAACCAACAAACTATATCCCTAACCCAACAGACTCTTTCCAAGTGGACCCTTTTCTAAGACATAGTAGCCCAAATTTCTCTAATACCTATGGTTATCCCATACCTGAGAGTGTAAATTTGCCTTCCTACCCTTACACAAAGGAATTTGGAAGACATAACATAAAAACTGAAATTTGTATACCTCCAATAGCGGAACCACCAAAGGAAACTTCAGTATCCTTTAGTACCGACGGAAACCCAGAAAATTATTGGGCTCTCCTCAAACAAACATAACAAGGAAATCGTTAGGAAGTCCACCTCCAAACAGGAAATCTTTTTACGAGCAGGCAGAAAAAAAATACGATAAACACAAATTGCTGTTAAACAAGATCACCTGCAGCTACTGCAATTATAAAGGGCACACGTATGACGAGTGCCTAAAGCGTAAGAATACTCCGTATTGTACTAACTGCAGAGTGAAGGGCCATGATGCCCAATATTGTAAACAGAACATTAAGGCAGCACCCGAACATGCAAGCTATTAAAACAATACTCGGTGGGGCTCTGCAGATAGGGAACAAAGATTTAACCACATACATAATATGTGCGACTTCTGTGGGAGAAGAAGTCATACGGTGTCCGCATGTCAGCAGAAACAACGATGGGAGGCCACACATCCGGGAAACGGCATACTGTCGACCGAAAGTTTCCCGGCTCGACATTAAATAAAACTGCGCAAACTACTTCAGGGTCCTCTCAAACAAAAAAACAATCAAATAGAGAAAATGTACCAGTGGTAGACTTACCACTGGACATAGGTAAAAACACAGCCGTTCGGCTGATAGTAGACACTGGAGCTGAAGTAAGCGTCATAAAAAAGGAATCACTAGATAACCCAGAACATATAGAACGAAGCCAAAAGGTGACTTTGAAAACCCCATTTGGAGAAGGAGAAACATTGGGAAACTGCCAGGGCAACTTTTTATTAAGCCGCAGTGTCCCATGCAAACTTCAGGTAGTAGAAGCCATTGCCCAAATCTCCCACGATGGGCTGTTAGGCAATGACTTTCTTGCAAAAATTGTAATATCGAAGGGCCTAATAAATTACTCCAGTTTCCTCGCACGGAAACCAACCTTATTGAATTCACGGTACCTCTCGAAACATCCCTAGAAGATGGAGAGGAAATACCAAGTGATCAATTGGAGGACCAATTTAAATCACGGGCACCAGATAACAAAAATGCCTTACCTCCAATGGAAGAAACTCTGAACACATCAAAAGAAGATGAAAGTAGGCAATATGAAGTAGTACTTCAGCGATCCATTAGAATACGACCTCGATCTCAAATAGTACTGAGCATACCGTTACAAATAGACCAAGAAATGATCTGTTTGTCTCAGGAGATCCAAGAAGGAGTATTTGTCGCAAATTGCCAAGTTAGTCCTCATAAAAGCTTCATACCGTTATCCGTTCTAAATGTAAACACGGAACCTCCTAAGGACCTTAACGCTTACTCTAGTTCCAAGTAATTGCTATAATGTACAGTACAGTACAGTAATGTACCTTTGGACGACTTAAATACCCAAAGTACTTATACTCCTACGTGCACAAAACAAACGTACACACAACGTCAAAAACGACAAATTCAAATTTACTTCCAATCCATATTTCCTTCGTGCACAAAACAAAAGCACACACAACGTCAAAAACGACAAATTAAAATTTAATTCCAATCCATATTCAAGAAACGTAAACCATATTAAAAGCTATAACCAAGACAGACTTGTGGCTTTACGTAAAGAATTACTGTTGGATGAAAATTTAAATCACGAAGAAGAAAAATCAATCCTTGAGTTATGCTATAAGTATAACGATCTTTTTTATTTAAAGGAGATAAGCTCACGTGCACTAGTACCATAAAGCATACCATCCCCATATTACGCAATCAGCCACCCATAAATCAAAAGATGTATAGACTTCCAGAAACACACCGGGCAGTCATAAATGAGCAAATTAAGGAAATGTTGGACAACGACATAATCCAATTAAGTTAAAGCCCGTTTGATTCTCCATTGCTGGTAGTCCCCAAGACAGCTGGACCTGACGGCAATAAACGTTGGCGAGTAGTAGTAGATTTCCGTAAAGTTAACGAGAAATCTATAGAGAATGCCTTTCCATTACCCAGGATAGAGGATATACTGGATCAGCTTGGGCATTCGCGTTATTTTACTACACTTGACCTTGCAAGGATATCTATCTATCTGTCGGTGTATTTGCTGGACCTTTAAGGACTCCATCTGTTATTATCTCTGTGTATATGTCCGCTCCTAGTAACATGCTCACAGGTCCGGGCTGGTAAAATTGTGGGTCAGCCAAGTTTAAATACTTGATGTGAGGCCATTCATTTGTGTTGACAATACTCTGAGGTATATTGTCCGATATTTGGGTATTACCAAAACGTTGGTATTTATGGAGTATTGTTTGTATAAAGACCTTATAGTAATGTTTGCTTGCTTTGAAGCTGTAGTAGTTCGAGTATTACCCAACCCCGATACATGAAGATTTATTGATGATCCCTTTGCCTTCAAACGTTTATACGCTGACTTAGATATAAATGATACCTGAGATCCGGAATCTATAAGAGCGCGTAGTGTATTTGTTACCCCATTCGGTGTTACTACTTCTACCAATGCTGTTGATAGCAATGCTTTCTTTAAGTTCGATGTAAAGAAAGATGTCGGTTTTTCTGGCGATGATTCCTCCTCACAATTGTCAGGGGAGTTTGGTGTACTTACATTGCTTCCTTGAATTGGTGATGCTGGTAGATGTAGTAAAGTATTGTGACGTTTTCTGCATTTGAAAAACGTCCCTTTGCTCATGCAATTTTTTGCGATGTGAGCTGGGGCCAAACAATTTGTACACTACACAACCTTTTCTCCCTTGTGTACCTTTGGCGGTCGGCTATGCTTAGTTTATGGAATTGTGTACAATGGTGCAATACGTGTGCTTCCTTGCACATTATACAGGCTGACATGCCTTGTTTTGGTGGATTGGCGTAGAGTCCGTATGTTGGTTTGGACCTTGTGCTGTATTGCATAGCATGATGCGGTTTGGAAGTGTTCTGTATACTTCTTGTATTTTCACTAATGGCTTCAAGTGTTCTGAAGCGCCTTTCCAAAAATCCCATAAAATTTTTATATGATGGAAACTCGCTTGTATTGCTTATTTCCTGTTCCCATAAGTAATGGGTTTCCGAGGGAAGTTTTTTCACCAAAATGTGTATTACTATTAAATCCCATTGCTCAATGGGTATTTTGAGTGCCTTAAGTTCGTGTAGGCTTTCTTCTGTTGTAGTCAGAAGATTTTTGATATTTATGTGAGATTCCACTTTAATGGGTGGTTGATTTAGGAAAATCGATAATTGAGTGGAAGCTAATACGCGTTTGTTGTCGTATCGTTGGATAAGTAAGTCCCATCCTTTCTCATAGTTGGACTCTGCGATGTCGAATTGTCGCAGCAGCCGCTCTGCCTCACCAGTGACACTGGTCTTGAGGTAATGTAATTTTTGTATATTATGTACAGAGTAGTCCTCATGTATAAGTGATTTGAATAAATCGTGAAAGGTTCTCCAAGATTTGTAACTACCATCAAATATAGGAATATTGATTCTAGGCAACTGTATGTCAGTCTTGTGATGATATTTAGTGTCAGGTTTTTCTACCTTTGCAGTTGTAGTAAGACCATCATTGAGTTCGCTAAGAAGCTCAATGTATATGGTTTGACTGACCTCGAATATGTTTTCTGTGAAATATGTGTCATCATGCGTCTATAAATCTTCGCAAATGACGAGGTTATTCTCTGAGAATTCAATCCAGTAATCTTTTAAGATACTAATTACTGTCTGAAAGTATCCAGAAGTTGTTTTGTTTAGTTTCTCATGTCGTGACCTTTGCCCTTCTATTTGAACTTTAAGGGCAATTTGTCGTTTTATTAATTTGTCTATCTTAGTCAACTCATTGCTATAACCACCTTCAAAACTGAATGATTGATCATTTATCCGGCTCGAAGGACCATGTACAAACTCTAGGTTTGTCTAAACTAATAACGGGGGTGCCAGATCAAAAATAAATAGACCAATTAAACAATTTTAAACAAATGTGCTTTATTGTAGCAATGAAATGAAATAAGAATAATGAACAAATTAATTAAATAAACAACAACAATAATATAAATCAACGTAAACTAATGTTGACTTGGTTGTGGTGCTGGAATGAGAAAAGAACCAGAATAGTAATAGAAATATACTGGTTAGGATTAGCCTGATAGTAACAGCTTAATATACTGTACTTGGTAATGAACGTTACTGTAGTTCAGTAATCTATAAATATAATAAGCCTTATTGCAATTTATTATATTTATATGTGTGTTCCTTGTGGTGTAGTTAAAGTTAAAGTTAATGCGTTACGACTGTAATGTCAAGAATGCAATTTAATGTGTTGCACTCCTGTGATCAGATGAGACTGACTTGGTGTGGTGAATCCTTTGTTTAGGACCGGATAGATAGTATCAGTTTATTTTATTGTATTTCTGAGATAGTATCAGCTTATTGTACTGTACTTCTCAACTG
This sequence comes from Dioctria linearis, assembly GCA_963930735.1. Taxonomy (NCBI): domain Eukaryota; kingdom Metazoa; phylum Arthropoda; class Insecta; order Diptera; family Asilidae; genus Dioctria; species Dioctria linearis. The sequence continues at coordinate 163,043,923 of OZ005740.1, forward strand.
TAATTTATTGTATTACAGCTGATTGGTGTTGTTGTAACTTAATGTATTACCACAACGTGGTTGTATGGTGTCACAGTCGCAACTTAATGCGTTACGGCTGTAGTGTCCAGAATGCAATTTAGTGTGTTGCGCTCAAGTGATCAGACGTGACTGACGAAAACCCCTTTGCTTCACAGGCCTTTTATAGTAAGCAGGTTGCCGGGAATGCCTGCTCTGATTTGTTGATTCCCAGCAAGTTATTCAGAATACCTGCTCTGATTTGTTGAAGCAAAGTGATTTAATTCTGTTCAAAGTCATTAATTTTGGTGTGCGTTCGCACAAATGTTTTGAAAGTTTGTAACGTAGAGTAATTTCTGTTTGGGAAGTTTTGAATTGTAAGTTCGACTTTAGGTTTAACTTTGGTCAAACCTCAAGTCTGAGCAGTTGAATTTTTTGGAATTTTTTTTTAATGATCTTTCCCGCTGGCCTTCTGTCATGGAAATGGTAGGTGGCCTCACACAAAATTTTTGTGTGAGCTCTTACGGAGACATGTCTCTGTTGACCAACTGGCTGGACAGAGTCGTGAATCTGTGAGACGACTTTTTGGCTTTCAGCTAACTAGTTGACCAGATTCATGACTCTGCCCAGTTGGAAGGTTAGCTGGATATGACGATCGGGAGGAGAAAGGAAAGAGTTGTTGGAGGATGGAAGTGATGCTGGAGACCCTCAGTAATCAGGAGTTGGCATACTGCTAACTGCCTGGCTGAAGAATCTCTAGTACCATTTTCAGTCTCTAGCATCTTCAACCCGACTCGTCCCAGATTTCTGTGAGAACTCAAACATTTTTTCATGCACATATTCACGTCGCTTGCAGGTATCAATATTTTTGACCTGAAAGAGAGCGACCTGGAGACTTTTATGTGTAGAGTAGCTTCTGCAAGTGGGGGGAGAAATAGTATGATTTTTTTTTCTTTCGTTAGATTTTTTTTTTTGGAACGTCCAAATCGAAAGAATTGGTATGATTTTGGATTGCTGATTTTTTTAAAATTGAATTTCGCTATTGGAATCGTTTTGATACTGTAGATTGTAGTGTAATTTTGCTTCGAACAATTTTAGTAATACGTCTCTTGTTATTGAGCTTGAATTTAAGCGTCGTCCCTTATTATGGCTTCGACGATTTAGGGTAAATATAGTATGTCCATGGGGAAATTTCGCCTATATTGCAATTTCGCCGATCTCGATTAATTTTTTTTGAACGCTTAACTTACTAACAGTAAGATAATTTTTTTTACCTTTTGTGCATTTCTTCTGAAGTATTTGCAAAAAGTTACTTTTGAAATTAGTAGCCTTTGACTTGAATATAAAATGGCTACCGCACGAACACCATCACCAGCAACTGGTGTAGCGATGCCGTTGCCAGACCAGTGCTCCATCTGCCAGGAGGGAGACTGGTCAGGCAAGAGGAAGCCCGTTGAAACGATCTATAGACATGTCTTCTACAAGGCATGTCTGCGGACGTGGATCGGACAGCAAGCCAACTGCCCGAACTGTAGACAGCCGCTTACTCCGTACGATTTCATTGAGTACACAGGTGCTGTCCCTAAGAGGACTCACACGAAGCCTGCTAGTCAGAATCCCCGAACGACAGCCCCCGTGTTTTATTTACCACCTCTAACGATCCAACCTGTTAGTCGAGGATCTCTATCACCTGGAATGTTAAATCCGCATTCCACGACCTTTTCCCATCCAAACTCGCGACGAAATAGCCCACTGCTTTCTGGCAGCGGACAGAACTCAGCAGCGACTGAAGCCCTGCTGGCAGGTCTGCGCATACAGCTGCAGGACTTAGTTCGAGAAGGCCTCGAGCAGAGCTTGAATGCATTACGGACTGAATTGACAAGTAGCGTTAGGCAGCAAATAGCAGCTGCAATGCCACCAATCGATTTTTGGTCGTCGCTAACCGCTTGTTGCTTGTTCATCGTGACATTCATGATTTACATACATACCCACATACATATTACTTTCTTCATATGCAAATCGTGAACCATCATTTGGTCACCTGGGCTCTACCGCTGGCGCAAGGTTATCGTATTACAACGTGCGAATTCTTTCGCGCAGGGTATTGCGTCACTCAATCTACCTTAGTTATTTCCTCAACTTGTTAAGTAATTGGGGATGGTCAGTAACGATTGGAATTATAATTTAATGAAAATAATGTAGACATGTATGTTCATTGAAAAATGATGAAAATATGTATGCTTGCGTTTGCTAGCATTTCTTTGATAATTGTTATAGGTATGTACATATGTTACAATTCAATTCAATTCAATTTATTCTATATGAAACAAGGAGAATACACAAGATTTACAATCTTTTAGAGTACACTTAAAAATAGGTAATATGAATTCAGATAAATAATAGAATTAAGTAAGTATACAAGGACTACTAAAATGGATAATCAAACAAAATACAAAAAAACAAACAAAACAAGGAGCTAAAATTAACTAATATTACAAAATAAAATAAGAAAACAAAGAAATGGAAGAAATAATATAAAAGAAAGTAAAAACAATTATATAACTAATAAGAGAAATAAACTATTGATTAGACTTAATACTTAATAGCTAATGTGCTGCTCTATTAACCTCCTAAATGTGCCAACAGTACCCGCACGCTGAATGTGTGCAGGAAGAGAGTTCCATAATCTAGAAGCTTGGACAAAGTAAGAGTTCTCTAAGATACTGTAATTTATACGAGGCAGCATGATATTACGATGTCGAGGTGATTGTAGGAATACAATATTATTAAACAAGTATTCAGGATTTCTGGTATAAATTAAATTGAATAAGAAAACTAGAATCCTGCGTTCAAAATAACACTCTAGTGAGCAGCCCAAGAGTAGAGATCTTAATGGAGATATATGATCATACCGCCTTAATCCAAAAATAAATCTTAGACAATCATTAAAGGCAACGCTCATTTTCCGCTTACAAACACTGTCCATTCGTGGGAAAATTAGAGAGCCATAAGTAAAGAAAGGAAGTAGAAGAGTTTTAACTAACTTCAGTCGTGTTTGCGATGGCAGAATGCTTGCAGAAAGCCATAGCCTCCTTAGGGTGGAGTATATTTTAGAGAACTGGGATTTAGTATGATCACAACACTTCATATTAGAATTTAATATAACCCCAAGGTTTCGTACAGAATAGGCAAAAGGTAATACGCAGTCGCCAAGCTTAAGCTGGGGTAAACCATCAAGATCAAGAGAACCACGAGAACACGCTAGGCATTGAGACTTCCCAGGATTCAAAACCAAACTGTTTTGCACAGACCAATGTGAGATACGCACAAGATCGCAATTAATCCGCTCCACACAGTCTTCAATTAACCCAATAGGTCTCTCCAGGTAAAGTTGCACATCATCTGCATAAAGATGCAGTCGAACATCACCAACGGCATCCACCAGATCATTAATGAACATACTGAACAGCAGTGGTCCAAGAATAGAGCCCTGAGGCACACCCAATCCCAAAGGTAAGCAACTAGAAAGATTGTTGCCTATCTTTACTTGTTGATATCTATCCATTAAATAACATCTGAGAAGACGGGATGCAGATGATGAAAACCCGTAAAGAGCTTCCAATTTATGGATTAATTTGCTGTGAACAACGCTATCAAACGCCTTAGTGAAATCTAACAATACTAAAATGGATATTTTATCATCATTCATAGCCCTTCGAATATCTGTAGTAACCTTCAGTAAGGCAGTTTCACAACAATGATGACGACGGAAGCCCGACTGGCAGCACGCTAATAACTTGTTGCGGGATAGATATTCTTGGTCGTGCATAATTTTCTCTAGGACCTTAGATAAGAAGGGAAGAACACTAATTGGCCTAAAGTCAGAGAAACATTCAGGTTGAGCCTTCTTCGCAGTGGGTAACACAACCGCCATTTTCCATGCAGTAGGAAATGTAGAAAATGTGAGGGAACTATTTATAACATGCAATATATACTAACTAATTATAGGAAATAACAGACGTAAAAACCGAGGGCTAATGTTGTCAGACCCAGTCGCATTCGATTTAATGGAATAAAAAGCATGCCCAAGCTCTTTAAGAGTTATACAGCTAAAGGAGAAATTGCTACCAGTATTTCTCTCAAACACTGTATTAGGATGATTTAAGTAGTTTAAATTAAGCTGTGGCGTTACAAAAAATTCATTAAGCTTATTCGGATCAAAGGAGCAGCTAAAATTTTCCTTTCCATAGATACCACTACTTTTTAAATTGTTCCACAAGACCTTAGGAGCAAGATTGATATCAAACTTGCGTTTGAAATATTGGTACTTTGACGTTCTGATGGCAGTTGTCGCTCTATTACGAAAGGATATATAGTATAAGCGAGCCTCAGTAGTTTTTGTTCTTTTATACTTATGATATGCATACTCCCGCTTGGCAATAAGTTGTTTAATTCTAGCAGAATACCAGGGGCAGCGGCTATACAATTTTTTGGATTTCGTTCGAACTGGAACATACCTATCATATAGATAATTAATATTGTGTTCCATGATTTTTGCCTTCTCATCGATAGGTGAATAAAGTATACTATCCCAAAGCAAAACACCACATTCATTGTACAAGGAAGTAACATCTATGCTGTTATAATCACGGTATGTATAAGAAGATACCATATTGTTCCTTGGACCGACTAAGATATTATAACTAAGGAAGAGAATGTCATGGTCCAGGAAACTAGGTGGGTCAATCTGCTTACAAAAAGATACACGATCTAAACTACTTGTAAGGAATAGGTCGAGCATTGAAGGTGATGAAGTATTGTAGTAAGTGGGTACAGAATTAACGATGTTTAAATAGGCTGACTGCAATAAAAAACTAAATTCATTAAAAGATCTACTCTCACGAAGAAGATCAACATTAAAGTCCCCACCCACAATTATATTGTCATATTTTTGAGAGAAAAGTTTAAGAAAATCATAGAAATTATGAGGTGGATTCGCATAATCAAAGCAGGTAGGAGGGCAATAAGCCGCTACCAGAATACCTTTTTCTTCGCAAAAGTTTACCTCAATACATATAAGTTCAATACTATCTAAACTACAAGATTTAACAATTCTCGCTTTAATTTCTTCTTGCAGGAAAATAGCAACCCCACCGCCTCTACGATCATTCCTATCAGAACGATATAGCTTGTAGCCTGGCATAGAGACTAATCAAGATGGGATATCACCCTGCAACCATGTTTCACTCATTAAAATTGCATGCACACTAGAGCCAACAAAGATAGATTTGAAGCCATCTATTTTATTACGAATACTTCTCGCATTAAGTGAACAAATATTAAAGCCTCGACTATGTTTGCAAAAAATATTAATTAGAACTCTTACCTTGTCACAGCCTGTCAAACAATTATCCAACTGATATTCAAGAGACTATCAGCACATTTAGGATTTTTAATTATAGAAAAAACACTAAGAAATAGAGGAGAAGTGATATGAGCATTGAAAATAGACTAAAACAGTATTGCTAAGAAAACTATAAATGAATAAGCACAACCTAAATTAAACGGAAATGCCATCATATCATCTAAACTAAAAGTTAAATTTAACAATTTAACAAACTTATAATTTCAATCCAAAATAATTCAAAAAAAAAAAAAAACAATTAAATATCAAGATCTCAGCATATGTATAAAAACACTATATATGACTAAATTAATTACTACAAAAGAAAAAAAAAAGAAAAATAAAAAGAAGCAATTTAACTAAAATTGTACAAAACAAATAATGAGAACTACGTATGTACGAAGAAAAAAAGAAAAAGTTCAGAAAAAAAAAAATAAAAAAATTATGTCAATCAGCTGCTGTTAGATTCGCTTCCGCAACGATGCATTCCAAAGAGTCAAGTAATGTGACCTTCACCGGCGGATCATTCTTCCTCACATGCACGTAGACTTCCCCATGCAGAGAAAAAGCAGCACAGAGAGCATTATCATTACGCAGTTTAAGAGCGGCGCGTAGGATTTTACTGTTTTTGGTAGTGAGGCTTTCAAAAACATTCTCTTTGGTTGTCGAGACAAAATTTGATGACAGCTCATTAAGAGTTAACAAGCCGGCACTCTTGAATTTTAAAAGAAACTGTCTCTGTTCAGCAATCGAGGAGAACTTAATGATAATAGGGGGATCCCTCCGCTTGAAATTTTTTGATTTAGTTGAAGTGTATTTGGGCCGGAACGCAGTTGAAGATGGTGACAATGTATGTCCGATTTTAGTAGATATAGTTGAAAGCAATTGCTGGGGGGACTCATGCGGGCTGTGCGGAATGCCAGTCACCACGGCATCTGATAATCTGCTTAATCGACGAGTATCATCTAATTCCTTACGAACCTCAGCAAATTCCTCCCTGAGCTGATCTAAATCTTGACTCAGTTTTGCGATCTACGAGTGTGACACATTCACAATCTCATCAATTTTACCGAGCATGCGCTCTTCAAACTCCTCAAACTTTTCGGAGATTACCTGAATTAAGCTTTTCAGCAACTTCTTCTCCAATAGCTCGTAATGATCGGTGGAACATATGGAATTCGATCGACAAGATGTTAGAGAGGCAGATCCACCTTTTCCACTCAGCTGAGTCTTTGCGGTCCCTCTCGTTGTTCTAACTGGTGTGGATTGTGCATTGGTGTTAGTGCAGCCTTTAGAATTTGGTTTTGCAGTATCTTTACCCATTATGTACAGGAATAAAATAAAGTCGATTAAGAGTTTATAAACACTGTCAAGCACAGAATTAATTTGAAAAAAACCGAAACACAACCGCGGCTTGAAATCACAACACTTTCTGATGAATTTGGAGTGGTAAAACTCGCGGAAATATACAAATTAACAGGAGCTAATTAGAATCACGTCTACTCAGGGCAAGCGAACAACATTATTTGCTTACTTAAAATTGTGGGTGGAGGTATGTATGTAACAAATCGCCCTCTTTTTAAAAAATATGTGTTATTCTTAGAAGAGGAATAACACATTAGAATATGGTTCAATCGTTTGATAATTTTCGAGAAATTTAGAGGTTTTATATGCATGTATATACATAATGCCGAGTGCCGGTACAATAATTGACTTATCGATTTACAAATTTATATCCGTAATTTTTCTAGATTATTAGTATTACTGCTATGTTATGTTCATTTTTATTACATATGCATACTATATATATATATATATTTTTTTTTTTTTTAATTCCTACATATAGTATACATTTATAATTATGGCTGTTTGACTTTTTATATATGTGTGCATATATAATTTATTTTTACTTAAAAAAAAAAAAATTTTTGTTTATACCTACTTTTTATAAAAAAAATTTTTACATGTGATTATACATATTTTTTCTTCTTTTATATGTGTTTATACATATGTTTTTATTGATTTAAAAAAGAATTCTTTATATGTATGTGTTTATACATATTTTTTCTTTTATATGTGTTTATACATATTTTTTCTTTTATATGTGTTTATACATATTTTTTCTTTTATAGATTTATCTATAAATAGATATCTTACTTCTAATGCATATAATGTTTATAAATACTTTTTTTTTTATTGGGTTACGTTTTACATCTTCAATCTTGTTTACATATTTCTATTATTCGTACATTCAAAACAGTTAAACTACCTGTAGATGACGGGTACGTGTAATTGGAATTTGTTCAACCTGAATTAATGATATGTTTAATTATTCTCTTTTTCTTAAAAAAAAATTTTTCCCTTTTTTTTTATCTTAAATGCAATTGTAATCCCTTCCTTGAAGGTTAGTAATTATTCGTGAAATGGTTTCAGTCTATTATTATGTACGGTTACTTTTCTTTTACCGATTTGTATGACTGTGTTAACAGGCGTAAAAGCTTGTACCACGAGGTATGGTTAATAATAGCGGGATTTTTTAATAATTATCTCCTGCTTTGAATGTTACTGGACGTGAGTTCCTGTCATAGTACGCTTTCGACCTTTCCTTGGCTTTCAGTAAATTTTTTCGGGCGATAGCATATGCCTTTTGTATTTTGTACCTAAGAAGGTGATAGTAACTCTCGTGGTTATAAATGGGCTCTGGCTCTCTTTTAAGATTAGAGGGAACATCTGCTGTGAATCCGAACAGACAGTCCATTGGCGTGAGCTTAGTGCCTTCATGTGGGCTGTTATTGTATACAAAAGCCGTGGTTCTCAGGAATCGATCCCAAGCCTTTGGATTTTCGGATACAATAGCTCTTAAGTATTCTACTAGGGGTCTGTGTGTTCGTTCCAGTGCGCCGTTGGATTGCGGATGATAAGCGGAAGTCTGCATTTTTTTCACTTTTAGGAGTTTACAGACACGCTTAAAAAGATCGCTTAAGAAATTGGAGCCCTGATCAGTTACTAATTTTTTAGGAATGCGGTAGCGAGTAATTATTTCGTCAAAAAATATTCCTGCTACCTTTTCCGCTTCGCCATTTGGCAAGGCATAACAATCTACGAATTTCGTTAGATTGTCTTGGAAAGTCAAAATTTACTTATTTCCTGAATGGGTTTCTTTAAGGGGACCTACGATATCCAAATAAACTTTTTCGAAGGGCATAAGGGCAGTATCTGTTATGACTATTGGCATACGATACTCTGGGCTAGCCTTCATTTTTTGGCATTTAGGGCACTTTCGAATATATTTCCTGATGGAACTGAGCATATTTCTCCACTTATATTTTTTCTTAATTTTTTTTATAAGTTTTCATTACTCCTTCGTGAACACCAAACGCGGAGTCATGATAGTCTTTTAAAATTGTCTCGATTTCCTCAGGGTCTGAGATATTTTCTGGTAATGTATGCTAGGAATTTATTAGATTTTGGTTCCAGGGTGATTCGCCGTGTTCAGATGCACTGCTTTCGGATTTGCTGCTATTAGTTGAGTCAATTTCGACTATTTTATATTGGACGTTCCGTGGATATTTTTGAACTTTATGGGGAGTTCCTGGGTTTTGATTTTCCTTTTCAATATTATTTTGTGCCTCCCTTATTTGAGCTCTCGTAACAGCATATGTTTTTGTTTAGGCTTTGAGGGTGTTGGAGAACTAGAATCATTTTCGTCTATGGCGGAATCGGCTCGGTGATGTACCTGAGCTTAAACAATGAACGAATTGGGGTTTGCCTGGTTTAGCTCGGCAGGTATTCGAATAAGCGCGTCTGCATTAGTGTTATATTTTCCAGGCTTATATTCAATTTTATAGTCAAACTCTGAGAGTTTATGGTGAAACCTGACTAATCTCGATGTCGGGTCTTTCACATTGAATACGCCTTTCAGGGGCTTGTGGTCGGTGTAGACCGTGAACGTTCTACCTTGTAAATAACACCTGAAGTTCCTGGCGGCCCACACAATAGCGAGCAACTCTTTTTCTATTGTGGAGTATCTTTCTTCCGCCTTATTTAAACTTCTACTTGCATACGCTATAGCCCTGTCTTTACCTATTGTCCCTTGTGATAAAACAGCTCCCAATGCCTCATTGCTAGCATCTGTTGTTAGATTAAAAGGTTGGGTAAAATCTGGATACTTGAGTAGAGGCGGATTTATAATGTCGCGCTGTCTGTAGGCAACAGGACGAGGGAGTGCTTTTCTATATTTGAGGAAGATCACCTGCCCTTTTTCTTAGCGATTGGGTTTTCTTTATTAAAAATGCTCCTTTGGTGTAGGCTTTCGATTTTTATTCGCAGCTTCCCAACTTATAATTTCACAATGTTTGTTTTATTTGATAACTTATAACTTAACTTCACTAAGTTTGTTCTATTCGATAATTTACAACTTCACAATGTTTATTCTTTACTTTTTTATCTGACTGTTAAGATTCCTTACCGTTGGTCGGGGGAATCTTAGCAGTTGTTCTTTTAAAAATCGATTGAAAAATACTGCCCCCGATCATACAAATTGATCGAGACTTTATACTTACAGATTGCGCCATCTTCTTATGATCAACAGCTAGAATTCCTATTTACTAGAGACCACGCCCCCTTTACGTTAAGTTTCTAGCGAATCGCAGACGCAACAAGACATTTTGAGTTTTCCCCTCCGGGAAATTCTTATAGGAATTAGCGAGTATCTCTTCGATACTCGTTTTTAATTTATGTTTGTTCCTATCAGTTTTCAAGCTTTCCCCACTGAGAACGTTTGAAAAAAAAAAGTTCTTGAGTACTTAATGCTTTCGTTGCTTTCTTAAGACATTCCCCTCCGAGAGTGCTTGAAATATTCTCATGTAAACAATTTCATGTATGTACATAGTATCTCAGTGGCCCAGTTGACCATATGTTGGGGTTTTTGACTGAGGAAGAGAAATTGTTTACTGCACTCATTTGTTATGCAATTTGATACGCTCGATTGTTAGCAATTGAGCGTTGCTATTTCCTCATGTTTGAGGAAGTAAAACAATTGAGATTTTCTTTAGTTGCTTCACGGCACATATGGCACATTTAGATTTTTATTTTGGTTGCTTCGCAGCAACGATTATTAGGAAATTCTCACGGCCGCCTTTTGTAATGTGTATTACTGGCTTGGCTTGATTATCACATGTCTTGCGTGCTGCTTTTTATGTCTCTTTTTCCATATTTTTTAGGGAAAGTATATTTTATCTTTTCTAGGGAAAGTAATGAGTGGCTGAAATGTTCTAGATGCCATAAGTATGCAAAAGTGTGCAAAAAATGGGTGTTTTTGGGGTTTTGGAGCCGCCACTCATTACACCATCCCCCTAGGAAAAGAAAATTCAGGGAATTTTCGAAAATAAAAAAAAAACAGAGTGAATGCGTTTCTTATTGCTTGCTATTTAATCAAAGAAGACGCTTCTTAACCTATTGGCGTTTTTTTGCCTTTATTACAAATTTGATTTAATTACGTTCTATGTATAAAAAGGTAGGCAATTATGCGTTACTTAGACTTAGTTACATTCTAGTATTTTGTATATAAAAAGGTGGATAATTAGGCGTTATTTAAACTTGTTCACTTATTTATTACATGAAAAAAAAATCGTTATTCCATACTACGCTTATTTGGCTATATCTACAATGTTATGGGGATAAAACTTATTTGCGTAAAGAAAACTTGCAATCTTAATCTTGGTGTATAAAAATTCTAGTTTTGTAGATTAATTCTATTTGCATATATCTAGGCGTATGGCCACAAATTGCTATATTTTAACAGTATAAAGCATGATATTATTAGAAACTTTTGTTGCGCTTATTACTTTTATCCTATCTTAATTTAATTATATTATTATTTTTATTTGCGACTTACATTTTGTTATTGTAATTTTGTATATATGATTAATTAAAAAGAAAAAGACTCTCTCTCTTGCATACGATCTTCTGCATTTGTTGCGAGTGTGCTTTTTGTTTGTGCTTTTTAGCTTTATTTTATATTTCTGACCTTAACCTTGTATGGTTATGCGATAATCGCTTTCTGCTGCCTCATTAAGCTCTATAGACGGGCTTTCTGTGTTTATATGTTGCGTTCTGTATTTTTTTATGAGTTTATACATGCTGTAGGTAAGCATTATAGCTGCAAGTAAGTATAATGTAGTGTAATGATGGATGATATGCGGAATTACTTGTTGATGTTTTAATACTTCTTGGTGCTTTTGTTTTTCGATAGCGGCACTGAGTTGTGACAACTCTTGATCGTTGTGGAATTTTACTACCTGTACTTGGGACTGAATGGGGCTTCGTTGTTGTGTGTATGTAGGTATCTCGTAGGTGAGGTTGATTGAAGGTATTCAACTCAAGTTTCTTGACATTGTGAGCTTGGATTAATAAATCTTTGGTTCGTAAGTAGCATCCTACAGATAATTCAATGACACCAGTATTGTTTAATTGGTGGGGGGTTATTTCACTGTTACATACAGTATCGACCACTACAGGTTCTTTCATTGAGAACAACCAATTGTTGGGTTGGGAAAGTTGGATCCAAAAATCCAATTTGGGCACAGTTTGAATTTCACAGTGAGGAGGAATAATTTTTGAATGTTTGAGAAGATCTATCTCGCATAAATTATTACTGGAATGTACATTAAATATCGGGTGTACGATGCGACAAAGGTAGTGGGTTAAATCTGAAGTTTGGCAGTTTTGTAAATCAAAATTATTTAAAGAATAATAATGTTCTCTGTTATAATCCATTATAAGATATTCGAGAGAGGGTTTTATGTAGGCAAAATTTTCTTTATGTGCCGTGTGGAATGGGTATACCTTCAGTAGCTGATAATTATCCCTGAAAGGTAACGGGAGTTTGAGGAGAAAATTATTTTATTGTTAATGACTGCTGTTCGTACATTACTAACTTGGTAAATCTGTAAGAGATCGTTTTTCTCTTTATTGATGGGTAGAGTAAGGGAGTTGGGTATTTCTTTTTGTATAGTCTCTAATATATTTCTCATTTGTTGGGGTGTAATAATTGAAGGATGTGGTTTTCCATGTCGCACGTCTGTAACTAGATCGATGAGGATATTTTGTACGTTTTGGTACCTAACCATCATTAAGGCGGTTAGAGAGACAAGTGTCTCTAATTCTATGGTGATATTTTGCTTGATGTTCTCGCTGGTTAGGCGATAACTTGCTGACATTAGACTATCTAATTTCTTGTCTATGTGGATAAATTGTTCCTTTATGGCATAACGGGTTTTGTTAAATATATTCACTGTGGTGTCTATGATCAGTGTTTGATTCTTGATCAATTCTAATAAATGATCGTCATTGTCCCGAAGGTTTTCTATGTGTTGGTTAATTTGGATCGCATCATCCTCATCTAAAGTTCCAAAAAGAGTTTTACTGAGTGTACCTACACCATTGAATACTCCGCGTTTATATCTGTTGTTTTGTTCTGTTAATAATAGTGAATTTTGTCTAAGAACATGAGTGAGTGTGTTTAATTGATATGTGATATCGCCGCAGAGAGGGAGTTTATTGTGTTTATTTTCTATTATGTTACAGAATTTCTGAGCTAATTCTGTACAATTAGTAAGCTTCTCGAGCTCGAAATTGAAATCTGTTAGGTCATAGTACACTATTACCTGCCATTCGTTGCTATACAGGCCTACACGTCCTACTTCTTCAAAGTAGATTCCAGGGCTTGATTCTAGTGGGGTGATCTTTAATGAGCAGTCGACTACTGGTACACATGCACAAAGTACAAGAGCGGTCATCAGGGTGATGGTCCTGAGATAAGAGTTTGGATTAGGTTTCATTCCAGAAATAGTTTAAGATTATTATTATGTACAGTTTTAAGCTTATTCCCTATTCTAATCGTAGAGTTTTCCGTTGAGTTCATTTTTATTATTTCGTAGGGTCCTGCCCATAAGGGAGACAATTTATTCTTTCGCATATGATTTTTTAATAGGACCTTGTCACCGAGACAAAAAGGTTTTTCCTTTGAGGTTTTATCATACGAAACCTTTGATTTGTTTTTGAATTTAATTAAGTTTTCTTTGGCAATCTTATGACTATGCTGTAGTCGGGCTTTTAATTCATTACTATAATTATCATAATTATAGCATAATCCGGGATCTGATTTTACAATGGAGGGTATTCTCGGTGGATATCCATATACAAATTAATATGGGGTGAAATCTGTACTGCTGTGAACGCTGGTGTTATATACATACATGGCGTAAGGAATCCATGTATCCCATGTCGACAGGTCACGGTTTACGTAGTGACGCAAATATTCTGCCAACGTCCGATGGCTTCTTTCTAAGGCGCCATTAGTTTGAGGGTGGTAAGGTGTTATCTGTAATTTCTTTATCTGCAATAATTTGCACATCTGAGTGAACATTTCGCTCAAGAAATTGGAACCTTGATCCGTTAGTACGGATTCCGGGATTCCGTGTCTGCAAACAATGTTTGTTACAAAAGCTTCGGCCACTGTTCGGGCTTCTGCATTATGCAATGGTATAGCCTCTGTATATTTTGTGAGATCATCCTGAAAGGTTAGGAGATATTTTTTACCTTCATGACTCACTGGTAATGGACCAACGATATCTAGAGCGATTCTTTCGAATGGCTTAGAGCTGGTTGTGGTGATCTTCATTTACATTCTGGGGTTTTTGCTCAATTTATTAGTTTGGCAAGAATCACACATTTTTATGTATGTTTCAACATCCCGTGTTATACCTGCCCACGTATACATTGTTTGGATTTTTTTAATGTTCTTGTAACACCTTGGTGACCACCTATAGGCGTGTCATGGCATTTCCTTTTGTTTTTCACTATCCGTGACAATGATAATTTGTGAAAGGAATAGAGTTACTTGGATCTTTTCAAATATCAACGAAATCAGAGTTTTGAGCTCGAAGTGTATTCTACTATCAGCCTTTGGTATGTACATATTTATTTCCTTCTGTCCATTTTCGGTACAATTGCAATGATTTCGTAGCTTTAACAATGACTCGATTAATTCATTGTAGTCTTGCTTATTTCGCATAGGAAAGGTAATTTTGCACATGACAAAGGTTTGCTTCTTGTATAAGTGTGCTGTTAAGCCTGAGTTTGGTATATCTAATGAAGGGAAAATTTCCTTTAACTGATCTTCGATGTGGTTATCTGTATTTGGTAGTAGAAAATACTTATAAGAGATACCTTTTTGGGTGATTAGGTTCTCTATCTTTTCAGTCATGAAATTGATATCAGTATGAGGTGAGGATACATATTTATTATAGATAAACTCCACGGAGTCTGATTTGTCTATGAGTTTTTGCGGAAACTTTGCTTGGTTTCTTGTTACTACATTTATAAGTTTTGACTCTTCTTTCGGCTCGGCTTCGTTTGGAACTATGCGACTCAGAGCATCTGCGTTTGCATTTAGCGATCCGGGCTTGTGATGGATTTTATAATCGTATTCCTCTAGCGTTATTCTCCAGCGCATAAGGCGAGAGGAGGAATCTTTTAAATTCATAAGCCAGATCATAGGTTTATGGTCTGTTATGATATTGAACCTCCTTCCATAAAGGTATGGTCGAAATTGTTCCACGGCGTATACGATTGCAAGAAGCTCCTTCTCGATAGTCGAATATCAAGTTTCTGAAGGGTTTAAAGTCCGACTGGCGTAACAAATTGGTCGATCTTTACCAATCTTACCCTGAGATAAGATAGCACCTAAAGCAACGTCACTTGCGTCCGTAGTGACATTGAATTCTTGGTCGAATTCTGGCATCCGGTTGAAGTTAAAGTGACCAAATGGAGTACTGAAAGCTGTCCTTACTACTCATAGGAATCTGGTGGAAACCGCTAGCTAGATCCAGTGTCGAGAAATACTTAGACCTTCCTAACTGATCCAATATCTCTGTTATATTGGGTAGAGGGTAAGCATCTCCGATAGTTACTTCATTTAACCTTCTGAAATCAACGACAACTCGCCATCGCTTCTTGCCGGTTTCGTCTGGTTTCTTTGGAACTAACAGTAGTGGAGAATTCCACGGGCTTCGACTTGGGCTAATAATTCCTTTCTATAGCATGTCATTTATTTGACGATTTATTTCCTCTTTTTGGGATTCAGGCAAACGATATGGTTTCACATATACCGGCCCTGTATTACTGAGAATGGGTATTTCGTGGCTAGCAGCATCAGTGCATGTAAGGTGATCTCCTTCAAAGAAGAACAAATCATTAAATTCGCGGCAGATTTTAAGAACAGATTGCCGTTCTTCTAGGTTACAGTGCTCCAGAGCTAACTGGTTCTCTATTTTATGTAACCGATTTACTACAGGATCTTGATCATAATTTATTTGGAGGACCTTGTAATCTCTCAGGTCCTCCCAAATGGGTTTAATATCTAGAACATCTATTTTTACTGATTCTGATGTGGAGTTCAACATTAATAAACTTGCAACCTTGTTTTTAGAGCTTACTATTGTATTCCCTATATAAACGCCTGGCTGTAATTCTTTCTTTGGGCAAAAAGCTTCTCCGTTTCTTTCTATGGGTATTGCTACAATTACTCCTGAGCGAGGAGGAAGGTCAATAATGTTCGGGGATGAAGGGTTATTGTTTATTTCTGGATTACTATTGGGATAGTCCATTTTTTCGGCTTCCCATTGTGTACTCATTATATTTGCTTGATCATCTTTATTATCATTACTCAACGTAATTTGTGTAATTTTCCCTTCTTTGTGGGGATTTTGTTTCTCAAAAAACTTCTTTCCACAGGCCACAGTCTTAGCATCGTGTACTTGTGGTGGATACAGCTCATTTGACTGTTTCTTGATTTTATCTTCCCTTGAGACATCTTCTCCTGTACAACTCACATAGGCAGTAGAACCCGTCGATTTAATTTTCGAATTCTCACTTACCGAATTGGACGGGATTTTAGATGTTCTAGGTAGATAGTTTACCATTATTATGAAAAGGTAATAAAATACTTGGATGATCATTCTGAAATTTATAGACTGTTGAGCATTTGAATCTAAATTTCCTTTTCGCAATTCCCTTTGTTTACTTAGTTCCAGATCGCTAATTACATTTTCCTCCTTCTTGATTTTATTATTTTTATTGACTGCCATCATATCACCTTTCATTTCCCTTTCCCTAGGTATTTTACTCCTTAAACAAACCTCTAGACACATGTCTGAGTAATTTATTGCGCAGTTGTATTCTTTCAGGAAATCGTTCCCTAGAATACCGTCGCAAGGTAGTTTACTGCCTTCCGGGACTATATGAAATGGGTGATTTAAATTGAACTCGCTTCCTTGTGTGACTAATGTAATTTCACCATAAGTAATTCCGTAAGAAGGAAAACTATCTCCAGCCAAGGTAGTGATAAAACAGCGTTTATCCTCGTATACAAGTGCCTCGTCGTGGGTAGACTCAGCTTTTATCAAGCTGATTTCAGCCCTGTACGAGTAGGAATGTAGCTGGGGTATTTATTGAGAAGTTTACTGGAATTGTCACTGTCAAGGAATGGTTAAGAGCCTTTATAGGTACCCTTAATTTCGTAAAAACCCTATGATCATTTATTGGGGATTTTCGTGAACGATTGCTTGAGTAGTCATATGGCGGGAAGGTTCGTCGTCCGATACCTCCCGCGTAAGCTCGTTTTTCGGAAATTGATTCCGTGCATCTGACCATCTGACTTGTCTAAAATTTGTCGGCTGGCTATGGGGAGTATTTCCTTGACGGGGGATTTGTTGCCTCGGAGAGAATTGTGTTCGATCTCTGTCGAAGTTTGATCGCCTTGTCCGTTCATCATAGAGCCGGCTCCGACATTCATTTTGCCTGTGATTAGGCTTATGGCAATAGCTACAGATTACTCTATTTACTTCTCTTTTAACATTAGGGAAAGTAGAAAACATTGGGAGTTGTTTTCTCTTAAAACAGGTCTCTTTATTATGACCCTTTTTGCCACAATATTCACAGACATTCGGTGAACTTATGCGAGACGCGCTTTGATGTGCATCCTCGATTCTGTGTGAATGTTCACTAGCACAAGTGATTATCTTTTGTAGTTCGTTTTCAGATCGAGCTTTTACAATTGTTTTCAATTGTTCATTCCTAAGGCCATCTTCAAATGCACGTACAGCATTTTGTTCGTTTTCCTTGAGTAAATAATTTCTCGAGGTGGCTTCTGTTGATTCGTTGAAAGTGGCTGAATTCAAATCAGATAACGCTTTCGTTATCCTATTTGCAAAAGACGTAAGATCTTCACGAGTACCTTGCTTAAGGCGCATTAGCTCTCCTTGTATAGCCACTCGCGGTCTTTTTTCTCGAAATTGGGCTTTCAACTCTGCTTTGAATGTATCCCAAGAAGAAAGTTCTTTGAATCTCAACAGATCGTACGCGGGACCTGTCAGCTTTGTTTTCACAATGGTGAGAAAAATATTTTGGTCTGGGACAGTCTTGGCTTGCGTGAATAACAAGTCACAGCAAGTAGTGAAACGGTGTAGATCTTCGGTTCTGCCATCGAACTCGGGGACCATACTCCGTGCATCAGTCAGGGATATTCTAAGATCCGTCGCTGTGCCTGTGCCTTCTGTGTTTTGATTTCCAGGCGCCATTTTTGAGGGTTTAGTGGTTTTTAAAAACCGTGCAGCTCGAGCCAAACGAGTTGCAGAAAGCCTGTTACTGTTACTGTTTTTTTTAAATACTAAAGAGAGGGAGTTTTAATGCTAGTAACACAAGGGTTGGCTCGGAGCGCCCTTTGTACTTGAAAATGCGGAACTTTATAGAATTTTAGCTTTTGAACACTAAACTTGTTACTGTTAGTAGCTCAGACTGATTATTTGCATGAGTGAAAGCAAATTTAGCATGAAAAAAAAAACAAAATACAAAACAAAATACAGGACACGATCTGGCACTTAATCTGGGTGAATATTTAATCTCTTTTGTTTTTTATAAAAAAAAAATTTATTATACGCGTAATGCGACTGAGAGAGAGTTTTTTGTAGAGTTACATATATGGTTCATTTTTCAATTTTTTTTTTTTATATATATATTTTCACTTCTATAATATTTATATATGGTATAATAGTAAAATATAAGAATATAAGAATTTTTTTTTAAAAATCGTTAATTAATTAAGTTCTAAAAAGAATTTGACTTACTGCTGCTTCCTCATGATGATAATGGTTTCTGTTCTTTTTGTAGCTTTATTTCTGGCTCCTCACTGGCACTATTATTTCTCACTTGCACTTTATTTAAAAAATTTTCCGCTTTGCTGTGTCCCCTCGTTAATTTGCTCCTTCGTTTTTGCTCGGTTTACTGGTTGTAGTTGCTGTTAAGCACTTTTCGTACTTCTTCGTATGTGTCGAAGTCCCACGTTATTTCGTCATCGTCAGGGTTCTTTTTTCGGAGTATAGCTTGGTATACGTCTTCTGCAGAGGCCTCGTTATTTAGCAGGTAGGTCAGCTCTCTGTCGCAAGGAACATCTTCGGCGTCACTGGTCCCAGATTCGATGTCAATATCGCTGTCTTCTCCTTCGAATTCTAGATCCTCGAATTCGCTTGGATCCTCTTCGAATTCTACGTCCTCAATGATTTCTTCAATGACGTTGACGTTTTCCTCCGCCTCTTCTGCGGGTAAATCTTCTTGGTGCCTAGGATAGCACATGGAGTGGAGATTTTCTTCTTCCGTTACTTTAGGTGATATTCTCCTTCTGAGAACACACGTGGAAATCGGCACCGCTGCCACCAATTTTTGTCGCGCTGTCTGTAGGTAACAGGACGAGGGAGTGCTTCTCTATATTTGAGGAAGATCACCTGCCCTTTTTGTTAGCGATTGGGGTTTCTTTATTAAAAATGCTCCTTTGGTGTAGGCTTTCGATTTTTATTCGCAGCTTCCCAACTTATAATTTCACAATGTTTGTTTTATTTGATAACTTATAACTTAACTTCACTAAGTTTGTTCTATTCGATAATTTACAACTTCACAATGTTTATTCTTTACTTTTTTATCTGACTGTTAAGATTCCTTACCGTTGGTCGGGGGAATCTTAGCAGTTGTTCTTTTAAAAATCGATTGAAAAGTACTGCCCCCGATCATACAAAGTGATCGAGAATTTATACTTACAGATTGCGCCATCTTCTTATGATCAACAGCTAGATTCCTATTTACTAGAGACCACGCCCCCTTTACGTTAAGTTTCTACCGAATCGCAGACGCAACAAGACATTTTGAGTTTTCCCCTCCGGGAAATTCTTATAGGTATTAGCGAGTATCTCTTCTATACTCGTTCTTAATTTATGTTTGTTCCTATCAGTTTTCAAGCTTTCCCCACTGAGAACGTTTGAAAAAAAAAGTTCTTGAGTACTTAATGCTTTCGTTGCTTTATTAAGACATTCCCCTCCGAGAATGCTTGAAATATTCTCATGTAAACAATTTCATGTATGTACATAGTATCTCAGTGGCCCAGCTGACCATATGTTGGGGTTTTTGACTGAGGAAGAGAAATTGTTTACTGCACTCATTTGTTATGCAATTTGATACGCTCGATTGTTAGCAATTGAGCGCTGCTATTTCCTCATGTTTGAGGAAGTAAAACAATTGAGTTTTTCTTTAGTTGCTTCACGGCACATATGGCACATTTAGATTTTTATTTTGGTTGCTTCGCAGCAACGATTATTAGGAAATTCTCACGGCCGCCTTTTGTAATGTCTTGCGTGCTGCTTTTTATGTCTCTTTTTCCATATTTTTTAGGGAAAGTATATTTTATCTTTTGTAGGGAAAGTAATGAGTGGCTGAAATGTACTAGATGCCATAAGTATGCAAAAGTGTGCAAAAAATGGGTGTTTTTGGGGTTTTGGAGCCGCCACTCATTACAATAAGGGAATTTTTAATTTCATTGAAAGAGTCTTGGCACTTGTGCGTCCAAATAAATTTGACGTCTTTCCGTAATAGATTTGTTATTGGCCTGACTATGTTTGAGAAATTAGGGATGAACTTGCGATAGTATTTTGCCAATCCCAGAAACGATTGGGTTTGTCTCACTGTTCGGGGTTGAGGAAAATTTTGCACACAGCTTGTCTTACTAGGATCTGGGTGTGCTCCTTCATTTGAGCATTTGTGTCCGAGGTATATTACTTCTCGGAGAAGGAACTGACACTTTTCGGGTTGTAATTTAAGATTATGGGCTCGAAGTCTGTCGAATACTTTAGCCAGTTTCTCGTTATGATCTTGTAAATTTTTCCCATATATTACAATATCATCGAGATAGACAAAGCATTCTGATCCTTGCATACCCGTTAGAATGTAATTCATCAGGCGTTGAAAAGTCGCAGGTGCGCCTTTCAACCCAAATGGCATTCTCTTAAATTCATAATGCCCGTAAGCGGTACTAAATGCAGTTTTTGGTCTATCTCTTGGGTCAACCAGTACTTGATGGTATCCGCTTGCAAGGTCAAGAGTAGTAAAATACCGCGAATGCCCGAGTTGATCCAGTATGTCCTCTATCCTGGGTAATGGAAAGGCATCCCCTATAGATTTCTCGTTAACTTTACGGAAATCTACTACTACTCGCCAGCGTTTATTGCCATCCGGCCCGGCTTTCTTCGGGACTACCAGCAACGGAGAATTCCACGGGCTTTTACTTATTTGGATTATGTCATTCTCTAACATATCCTTGATTTGCTCATTTATTACAGCCCGGTGCGTTTCTGGAAGTCTATACATCTTTTGATTTATGGGTGGCTGATTGTGCAATATGGGGATGGTATGCTTTATGGTATTAGTGCATGTTAGTTTATCTCCCTTTAGATAAAAAAGATCATTATACATATTTATAACATAACTCAAGAATTGATTTTTCTTCTTCGTGATTTAAATTTTCATCCAACAGTAATTCTTTACGTAAAGCCACAAGTCTGTCTGAGTTATAGCTTTTAATATGGTTTACGTTTATTGAATATGGATTGGAGTTGAAATTTGTCTTATCACCTTTGAAGTTGTATTCTGTTTTGTTATGTGTACGAGGGGAAGGTGGATCACCTTCTTTCTGATTACTTTGGGTATTTATATCGTCCAAAGGTATATTGAGAAGTTTAATATTGTAATGACTACTTGCAACTAGAGTAAGCTTCAGTCTTCTTAGGAATACTGGTTCTGTGTTTATGTTTAGAACAGATAATGGCATAAAATTTTTGTGAGGACTAACTAGACAATTTGAGCCAAATACTCCGTCTTTTATCTCTTGAGACATACAGATCATTTCTTGGTCCAATTGAAATGGTATGCTCAGTACAATTTCAGATCGAGGAGGTATTCTATTGGATCGCTGAAGTTCTACTTCGTATTGCCTACCTTCATCTTCATTTAAGGTGCATGAAATGTCTCCCATTTGGGATAAGGAGTTTTTATTATCGGGTGCCTGCCCGTGAAACGGTAGTAGATTTAAATTGTTCCTCTATTTTATGCCTCGGTAGTTCATCTCCATCTTCTGTGGATGTTTCGAGAGGTACCGTGAATTCCATAGGGTTGGTTTCCGTGCGAGGAAACCGGAGCAATTTGTTAGGCCCTTCTATATTGCAATTTTTTGCAAGAAAGTCATTACCTAACAGCCCATCATGAGAGATTTGGGCGTTATTTTCTACAACCTGTAGATTGCACGGGATACTGCGGCTTAGTAAAAAGTTGCCTTGGCAGTTACCCAGTGTTTTTCTTTCACCAAATGGAGTTTTTAAAGTTACCTTTTGACTTCGTTTTATCTGTTTTGGTGTATCTAGTGCTTCCTGTTTGATTATGCTTACTTCAGCTCCAGTGTCTACTACCAGCCGAACGGCTGTATTTCCGCTTATATCTAATGGTAATTTTACCACTGATACGTTTTCCCTGATCTGCGGGTTTTTCAGCTGGGAGGACCCTAAAGTATTTTGCGATATTTTATTTAATGTCGAGCCGGGGCTTTTTCAGTCGACAGTGTGCCGTTTCCCGATTTTGTAGCTTCCCATCGTTGCTTCTGTTGACAAGTGGGCACTGTATGACCTCTTCTTCCACAAAACTTACACATCTCTTGACCGTTAAATCTGTGTTCGTGATTTGAATTGCCCCACTGAGTGTTGTTGTTACTATTTAGGTGATTCCGTGGTGCTTTGACATTTTGTTTACAATATTGGGCATCATGGCCCTTTGTTTTGCAGTTAATGCAGAAGGGAGTATTTTTACGTTTTAAACAATCATCATACGTATGTCCCTTGTATTTGCAATAACTGCATGTGATCCTACCTAAAAGTAATTTTTGCTCTCCGTATGGTTTCTTGTCTGGATATTGAGAAGAAGAGTTCTGGAAGTGAGGTGGACTTCTTAATGATTCTCTTGCCATACTGGCTTGAGTAGAGCAGCAATTATTTGTTTGATTTTTATCAGTATTAAAGGATACTGAAGGTACCTTTAATGACTCCAGATTTGGAGGTATAACACACTCAGTTTTTATATTAGGTTTTCCTGTATCAGTTGTGTAGGGATATGTAATGATCACACATTCACACATTGGGTCAATTATTTTTCGTTCAAGTGCATGACCCTCTCCCAATGTCATCATAATTCACGTTGTTGTGATTGCGCTCGGTCAGCACTCAGCACAAATCATAATTTATATAATTTATCGGTTGTGACAGTGCTTGACCGACGAAAATCACAACTTTCCTTTCTCACGATACAAAGTATCGTTTTTCAAGTGCGCCACGAGCACTTAAGAATTCTTTCTCAAAATTTTATCGAGAAGTAAACAATTTCTGTTTACTTCAGCGTTGAAATATTATCGAATTTCATCCTGTCGTCGCGATAAAGCGTCAACGATATCTCGCTGACAAGGCAAAGATGCCAGCGAAATTGAAATTCTGGAAGACACGAATCGAGGAGTTTAGCGTGAATCGTGAAGAAAGTCGGTCGGGCTCCGTCTAGTTGAGCGAAGTCTCATGTAAAAATTATAAAATATCATTTAAAAGTACACAAGTACACAAAATCTCACTTAAAAAGTGCATTAGTAAAAGTGTTTCAATGAATTAAAATAATAAAGTTCTAATTTGTACGCGACCGAGTGCTTTTTATTTAATTTCTTTAACTTTAACAAAACAAATTAAGATTATTTACAGGTTATCTTATCTTAACAAAACAGAGACATTGTCCCGATCAGGATTACGCTGGACTCCGCCTGGGCGTTCTTCTCTTTAAAGAAAGCACGACGCCCCGGGTATATACCAACTGGTGGCAGCGGTCACGGATGAAATATAACTTTTGCTTTCGTATTCCGATTGACCACGCAAGAAGAAAATATAACTATTTTTCAATAAATCTGCTGTTTTGGAGCAACAGATATCCAGGGAATCGCTATAGGATCGAGGAACAAATAGGAGGAACAAATTGGAAAACATGAAGAAGACGCAATTATTAGCTCGCCTGTAAGTAATTAAGTTCTTGTAAAATTTTTTGTATACATATATATACGTAATTACTTATTCTCACTTAACTAATAGTAGAATTATTTTGAAATAAATAAAATTTGTATTTAACAACAATTACGAAAATAAGTGAAAAGAAAAAAAAAGATCCTGTTTAGTGAAAAGTGTAAACCTTGCTGTGTTCTTCCAAGCGCCTAGTGTGAAAAATATTTTTATTTAAAGTAAAAAGAAAAATCCTGACTTTCTTCCATATTCTCCTTTTGTTTGTTTGTGTCTTGTTTATCGCTACCAATCACTTCAAAAAAAAAAACCCCAACACATTGTGATACACATGGTGTTTAAACGCGAATTTATGTATATATGTGATGTGCAATTTATGTATGTAGGTACATGGTTGAAAAACAAACACACACATTGTTTAGACTTGAATTGGGAGACTTTTAAGTTTGTGCGTAATTTCATTTCGAAAAGTTTGACCTTGAAATTTCTTTTTCCGAAGCCTGGAAACTATTAGGCCGAAGGAGTTTAAATTGATATTTCTACGTAGTTTGAAATAAAGGCTTTGAACTTCCTTGCATTAAGTCTGCAAATAAATTATATTGAGAGCTCGTTAGTGTTTAGTTCGGGCCAAATTTTCTGAATTTGAAATGGTTAATTTTAAACTTTGAAAAGTTTTTGTTTTGGATGGTTTTATTGTGGTGGATTTTTTCTAAAAGTGTCACACGGAAGTTTTAATTTTGAACCTATTTTAATATTAAAGCCGTACAATTTGGTTTCAAAGTTTAGGGCGCGTTTCAAAAAAGGGGACAATTTTCGTGGTTTCAAATTTGTTTATCTTTCTTTAAAAATCTTAGAAATTTTGTCTGATCTTCTTATTCATAGTTTTAGCCTTTCTCTTACTTCATGTTGAAGATTTTATACAAAAATAATTTAAATAGCAATTCTATGGTCCAATAATTCTAACTATTTGATGCCTTTATAAGTTTTCTTTGCTTCTACAATTCTGTAATGAAATTTTGGGGTCATCTAAAATTCCGATAATAATATTTTCACATCTTCTCCAGTTTAAAATAAATTTACCATTATTATCTGGATACATAAGCCATCTGATCGATCTAGCAATAAGGGGCGTAACAGTTGCCTCGATTGGTTTTGTTTCTTCCTTCTCGTCGTTAAAACAATCACAGACAAAATACTTACCCGAAGCTGTGCTCACATCGCCCTTTTATTCGGTGAGCTTCCTTTTCATAACGCAAACATGACCGAAAGACTTATTAGCGTCGCAGACGTCCACAATTTAGTCCCGTATTTTGATGGGTCCCCGCAGGATCTAGATAAATTCATAGCCTGTGGAAACATACTCTTTTCTGAGTCTCTAAACGCAGCCGAACACAAACTTTTCCTGGACATAGTAAAAACAAAACTCAAGGGACAAGCATTTGAGTTAATACAATATAAATCATGTCCAAAATGGTCCAACCTTTCAAAAGAATTGAGAGATCAGTTCAAGGAAGAGAAATCCAGAGCAAGCGCTCAAAACGAACTGCTATCAATGAGGCAGGGCAGGGAAACCGTGAAAGATTTTGGAGAAAATTTACTCCTAGCTTTGGCCACCTTAAACTCTGCAACATACGCGAATGTAAATGAGGAAGCCGTAAGAACGTTCTTAATTAAAGAGTACGAGAAACTAGCGATCCAGACTTTCGAAGATGGTCTACGTAGTGAACATTCTACACGATTAGAACGGAACTCTCCGTCAGTCTCTCACAATACGAGACCCTTTGCGAAAAATACAATTTCGTGTGAACTCTGTAGACGCACAGGTCACACCAAAGAAACGTGTTTCCGTAACACAAATATTCCCAACTTTCCACCTCGCGAAATAAAAAGAGAGGTAAACCATTTGGTATGCGCATACTGCAAAAAACCAAATCACCATATACAAGATTGTCGGTTGAGACAACGTAATAATAGCAGAACTTCATATGGTTCCCCTCGAGTGAATCTTTTTACTAAATACACTCAACCACGGAACTCGCCTCACAATCCACATTATGCACCTGTAAGAGAGGACTATACGACTATACTAAGGATACCACCATGGTAATAAAGGGAAACGAGGACTGTCGGGTGGGGAGTATCGGCACTCCATCCCGACTAACACATACAGCCGAAGTCCACAAACAACCGTCGAAAAATTAAAAGAGAAAGCGTTCACGCCAAAACAAATCTCGATATCGTTCTCTAAATTCGATTTAAATGTAACCATTTGCATACCATTTCTGCCTTCAGCTCAAAAGTATTCTACGTTCCTTATTGACACTGGAGCGGACATAAGTATATTGAAGTTAAATCCTAACGTTATTCGCAAACCTTTTAAAACCAAAAGTACTATATCTACACTTTCCGGTGAGCCAATTACTACGTTGGGCATCGTCACAGGAACGCTCAATCTTTCTACGGAAAGAAACGAATTTTGCTTAACGCACATCTTTCATCTTTTAACCGACGAAATAACACTAAAGTACGACGGTATCATAGGGAATGATTTTTTGAAGAAATATAATTCTATTATTGATTATAATAAAGGTATTTTTACTATAAACAATCCTTCGGGTGATGGACACGATATCCAAACTGCCTCAGAGGCTAATCTTAATCATCCAGATAAAATTATTCTAAACGGGGCAACCAAAGGAAACACCATATATTGCCCTGACGATATAAAAATAATTCACGATCTTCAGAACAAGGAAATAACTGTACCTGCTAGAAGCGAAAAAGTTGTCTCACTCCCTTTCAATTGCAGTAAACCAGTTGTATTACAAAAATGCGAAATACAGCCAGGAATATATCTCGCAGAAACACTGGTTGAGCAAACAAACAACGCAGTAAACGTAATGTTATTAAACTCAAACGACTCAGAGGTAATCTTGAAAGTAAAAGAAATACCATTAAAATGGGATGGTCTCGAGGAATTTAGTGTTCTTCAATTTGACTTTAATAAAGATCCAGTGAAAAAGCGACTACAAAAATTAGAAGCTTTAATCAATCTAGATCACTGCAATCCAGAGGAAAAACAGCTCATTACAGAAATATATGAAGAATTCAACGATCTTTTCCTCTTAGAAGGAGATTATTTGTCGCATACGGATGCCGTTAGGCATACTATTCTCACTGACCCCAATAAAGCACCGATTTATACACGTCCATATCGCCTACCCGAATCGCAAAAGAATGAAATCCATAGGCAGGTAAAAGATATGCTAAAAGACGGTATCGTTACGCCAAGCTATAGTCCGTGGAATTCCCCATTGCTCCTCGTGCCGAAAAAATCTGACAATACAGGCAATAAACGATGGAGAGTGGTTGTAGATTTCCGGAAGCTGAATGATATAACCGTGGGCGACGCATATCCATTGCCAAATATTACGGATATTTTGGATCAATTGGGCAAGTCCAAATATTTTAGTACCCTTGACCTTGCTCAGGGATTTCATCAAATTTTAGTAGATGAAAGAGACAGAGGAAAGACCGCATTCAGCACACCCTTTGGACATTTCGAGTATAACCGAATGCCATTCGGGCTGAAAAATGCACCCGCCACATTCCAACGTCTCATGAACAATGTACTTTGGGATTACAAGGTATTAAATGCTTTGTGTATGTCGACGACATAGTCATATATGGATATGATATCCATGACCATAACTCGAAACTTGTTGACGTGTTTTGTCGTTTAAGACAACATAACATGAAACTACAACCTGAAAAGTGCAAGTTCATACAAAGAGAGCTAGTCTATCTGGGACATATAATATCCCAGGACGGCATAAAACCAGATACATCCAAAGTGAAGGCCATAGCAAGTTATCCTATACCAAAGAAAACTAAAGATGTTAAGTCCTTTTTGGGGCTTGCAGGTTATTATAGGAGATTTATTTCGAACTTTGCGGAAATTGCTAAGCCTCTCACCCATCTATTAAAAAAGAGCGCAGAATTCAAATGGAACGCACACTGTGATGAATCATTTAGGGCCTTAAAAGCAAAACTTATCTCTCCTCCCGTTCTTGCTTACCCCGACTTTACTAAAGAATTTTTAATTACCACGGATGCGAGTAAATACGCAGTTGGCGCTGTCTTGTCACAGGGAAAGATAGGAATTGATAAACCAATATGTTATGCGAGTCGTAAATTAAATGATGCCGAAACCAGATACTCTACAACGGAACAAGAATTATTGGCAATCACATTTGCCGTAAAGCAGTTCAGACCGTATGTATTTGGAAAAAAATTTACCATAGTTACAGACCATAGACCCCTTCGGTGGTTGATGAATCTGAAGGATCCAGCTGCATCTCGCCTAACTAGGTGGAGATTACTATTAGAAGAGTACGACTTCGAAATTATTTACAAACCCGGCAAATATAATGCCAATGCCTTAAGTCGCATTAAAACCGAGGAAAATGAACCTACGGTAGCAGTAATTACACGAAATCAGAGCAAGAATATCCATTCAGAACGCCCTATTACGCAAACCGAAATACCCATACAGGTTTCCATAGAGAAACTCGATGTACCCAAAATTGTTGAAAATAATGGTACAATTTTTGAAAAAATAAATTCAGCATACAACTTTATTATACTACCTCTAATAAATACTTCTATTGAGGATAAGTTGAAGGAAATAATCGAAGATTTTAATCCACCCGAGATCGGGCAATTGAAGACCTACCTCAAAGAGGAAAACAAAGCAACACTAATAGTAGCTAAAGCAAAACTACCCGTGAGGACTCATGATGATAGAAATCTCCTGATAAACATTTTACAAAACTTTTATGATGAATGCATTAATAAAAATTTGACCTGTATAAATTTCTCATTCCTAACTTTGATAACACTTACTCGTTCCATGAATTTAAAACTGATATCGGAAAAATATTTACTGCTTGGATCACAATACATCTTTTTACCGATTCCAAAATTCACCCAGAAAACAGTGAAGATATCACTAAACTGCTACATGAATACCATAATTCAGCTTTGGTGGCCCCATCAAGGAATTTCGCGAACTATTAAGAGATTAAAACTAAAATATTATTGGCCCTCAATGGCTAAAGACGTTTCAAATTTTACTCGAAAATGTGAGTCGTGCCAAAAGAACAAACTTTATAAAAATCCTCCTATCCCCATGCGAATCACTTCGACTAGTTCTCGTCCTTTTCAAAGAATATCTCTAGATATAGTGGGTCCACTTCCCATCAGTTACCAAGGTAACAAATACCTATTAACCTTTCAGGACGATTTAACCAAATTTTCAGAGGCACTACCACTACGAAATGCCGAAGCGGAAACCGTCGCGCATGCGTTCGTAGAAAGCTTAGTATGCAGACACGGTGTACCGGAAATTATCCTAACAGACCAGGGGACAAATTTCTTAAGTAATCTTTTCAAGGAAATCCTAAAAGCAAAGAAGGTAAACACTTCTCCGTATCATCCCCAAACGAACGGTGCGTTGGAAAGAAGCCATCGCACTTTGGCCGAATACCTTCGTCATTACGTTAACAAAGACCCTCTTTCCTGGGATAGTTGGATCCCTTACGCTATCCTTGTTTACAATACAACACCACATTCGAGTACCAACTGCACTCCATACCAATTGCTGTATGGCTTTCCCCCAAATATCCCCAACACTTTCGAACATAAACCCCACTTGTCCTAATGCTACGACGATTACGCGAAAGAGTTAAAAGCTCGCCTGCAGCACGGATACGAAATAGCTCGACAAACCATTCTTACTAATAAGAATCGCTCCAAAGCTTACTATGATAAGGGAACCCTTCCAAAGCAGTTTAATGTAGGTGACAAGGTTCTCATAAAAAACCATACCCGCAAAAACAAATTCTCCACCTTATGGGAAGGTCCCTACGAAGTCATAAAAGTGTTATCACATGAGAATAGCGTCATAAAAATAAAGAACAAACACAAGACAATTCATAACAATGATTTAAAATTACTAAATGACTAGCTTATCCCAGTCATTTAACTACATACCTTCACTTTCAGATTACAGGCTGTCGTATCACTACCCGTACTTAATATACCTTGCTCGAATGAGAATCCTATAACTTTGTTTCGATAATATTGCTAGAAGTTCCTCCATGGGGCATTTCAAATTGCCCTCCACCTTCTCGGAAAAGTCTTAGGAATTTATTTTATTTTTTTTTCCAGATTTCTGGTCGTTGTACCCCTACTTCTAATAAGTATATCTTCCTCGCATGGAAATACTATTAACGTAACTAGAATTAACAACAATCCGGGAATATATTTTGAGGAGTTAGGTAGAGCCGAACTTTAATCCAAAGAATGGAAAGTGGTAGTTTACTATGATATTAGAAGCTTTGAATTTACTGCAAGAAAAATTGATAAATACGTTACAACAGTTAATGAATTGTGCGAATCATTGAAAAATAACCCATTCATAACTTCAGCGTGCCGAAGTACAATAACAGAAGTCAATCTCGTATTACACGAAATTAAACAAAAATATAACCTGTTAACACATGGGGATGGAACTCGTAGCAAAAGATCACTATTCAATGCCATAGGTGTTGTAAGCAAATCTTTATTTGGAACACTAAATGAAGACGACGCTAAATATTACGACCGGCAAATCGAAAAGCTGAAATATAACGAAGACCACTTACTGAGTTTAATAAAAAACCAGACGGTAGTTATTGAAACCACAGAAAACATATTCAATAAAACGCAAAGAGTTTTTGAAGAACAGATAATAGCACTAGATAATAAAGTTTCACTGATTAAAACTCAAATACAAAATCTAACTGCAGAAAGCGTGTCACTTACAGTAATATCGCAAATCGAATCCCTAACTTCACTCATAATGCTAATAACTTTGCGTTACCAAAGCACGGTGGATACAATAGTAGACCTGGTTACAGACGCACGGCATGGGAAACTACACCCATCCAGTCACGCCGGATCAGCTAAACGGTATTTTAAACACCGTTCACCAAAAACTACCAAGTAACACTAAACTTCCAGCGATCGTAAAAGACACCAGCCTTCTCTCATTGTATCATATCAGCCATATTAGTACCTCAATACTCAATTCAAAAGTCATATATGAACTGAAAATACCACTCCCGTCGAAAGAAAGTTACCAAATATTCAAAATTATCCCCTTGCCAACACCACATGAGAAATGTCTAATTTTCATCCAACCAAGCATCGAGTACTTAATAATAGATTACAGCAAAGAGCACTACTACGAAATAACGCACAATGAACTTTCCAGTTGTATTACAGAAAATCAAAACTATTTTCTATGTGGCATTCAGCACCCTATTGTTACCATAGGTAAAGAAACAAAAATCTGTGAGCTACACTTGCTAAAGCGAGAAGGAAAAATCCTGACCTCTTGTGATCTGAGACAATTTAGCCACGAAATCGTATGGATACAACTTTCTCAAATTAACAAATGGTTGTTCTCATCTCTTCACAAACTTACAGCTGACTACATTTGCGAAGATTCAATCGCACCATTAGTTATAGAAGGGGTTGACATAATAGAAATTTCGGGTAATTGCTACCTCCGCACACATGACCTAACAATACAAGGCTATAATGTTAAAGAAACCCGAATAAAAAACGCATTCGTCCCTCCAATAAATATTACAGAAGTAATAAAAACAAGTAAACTAACTACTCCTATTAGCGATACAAAGAACACAAGAATAATTAAGTATTCACCCGAAGCAGATCTAAAAATATTGGCGGAAAGTATTAAAATTCTCAAAGAAGAAGAAAATAAAGATCTAATTTCATTGGACCCACATACGGTACACCATTATGCACTAGTATACGTTATCGTTTTCATCATTATACTATATGCAAGTTTTAAGGCATATAAAATTTACAAAACAAAAAATATGTTGAGTATGAAAACACAGCAGGGTACTACTTTGGACGAAGTGAACAACGAGCCAATAAAACTTACTCTAGGTGTAAAAAAATAAATAAAGTAGGTAAATGAATAAAATCCTCGAGCCTTAAATAATTCATTTAATAATGAATGCTAGATAAAAGCACTTAAAAAAAAAAAAAAAAAAAAAGTGCGTTTTCACTTCATTTTTGTAAAAGTAAGGTAAAATAAATATAAAAAAAAGAAAACTATTGTTATAACCAATAAATAAAAATAATAAATAATGATAATAATTAATTAATTAAAATAGGTAAAAAAAAAAAAAAAAAAAAATGTTATATCTTAAAAGATTTTTCATATATTTCCATTAAGTAATAATATCTAAATTTTCTTTTCAAAAAATAATAAATTACATTTTTCTTACTTTTTCCAATTTTTGAATTATAATACATATATTAAAAATAGTTTACAATTAGTTTAAAATTTATGATTTTTTTTTCTTTAAATTTCAGCCTTTAAATAAAATATTTTTATATTTGTAAAAAAATATTGTAAACGAGAACCGACCGACTAAGATTTCGTCTTCACCGCAGCCTAAAGAAATTTTTTGTTTGCTCTCAAAAATTTGCTCTCTTCTCAGTATCACAAATTTTTTTTTCCAAGGGGGATGGAGTGTAATGATCACACATTCACACATTGGGTCAATTATTTTTCGTTCAAGTGCATGACCCTCTCCCAATGTCATCATAACTCACGCTGTTGTGATTGCGCTCGGTCAGCACTCAGAACAAATCATAATTTATATAATTTATCGGTTGTGACAGTGCTTGACCGACGAAAATCACAACAACGTGAATTATGATGACATTGGGAGAGGGTCATGCACTTGAACGAAAAATAATTGACCCAATGTGTGAATGTGTGATCATTACAGATATATAGAGGAGTTTATATTTTCGTGTATGGGATAACCATAAGCATTAGCAAAATTTGAGGTATTTGGTTTAAAGAAATTGTCCATTTGAAAAGAATTTGTATGTTGAGGTAAGTAGTTTATTGGTTGTGGAATGAAAAAGAGACCCTGTTGCAACCTTTCCATATCTAATGCTTTTTGAATGAGAGTCTCTAACGAGCTTTCATTTATTGTCAATAGATAGGCGCTTAGATGGGGGTTATTTGCACCACTCTTTACGGAAGCCATTGCAAAGTCCTCTATCTGTTGCTTTACCACATTAAAATTTTCAGCACCGTATTTGCTTTGTGCTGCCTCGTTACATTGTACTAAAAGTCTTTTTAGTCTAGTAGTAAATGAATTAAACGATTCTTGGGGATATTGTCGGCAAGTTATTAGTTTGTTAATTAACTCATGATATGTCTCACGAGGTAAGTAAGTCCGATATAGCTACTGCTCAACTTCTTCAAATCTCGTGAGTGTACTGGATGCTATTAATTGATATGCATTTCCTCTCAATCTGGTTGGGAAAATTTGCATGAAGGCTGCCTTTTCCTCCTCTGTTAGACATTGTTGTACTTGCTTACAACAGCCTATGAAAGTTTGCAATTCTGTGAGGGTTTGAGAATTAATTTCTCCAGAGAACAAAGGCACCATTTGTGCAGTAAGTTTAACTACTTTCTCATAATTTGCAGGCATTTTGTTTGTATTGTGTGGATCCTCAACCTGGGAAGTATTTTGGGTATTTATATCTAGATTTGAAGTGGTTAACGATTTTTCGTCTAGACTGTGAGTTCTTATGAGGAAATTAACCAAACTGTGTCTTCCAAAACGTTTACCTGACCGATGTTCACGATACCAATTTATTCTTCTTTGGGGTGAACTTTGCTCTGCTCTTGGGCTATTCGGAGGGCTTACGTTGTCGAATGAAAGTGAATTTATTGTTGCTTCAAAATCTGAGCAAGCAGGCTTTGATCAGATTTGTGCATGAAAGCAGAATTTTCTTGAAAAAGAGGTAGTTTAACTTACGTTATGTACATATATATATACTGGAATATTTAAAAAGAACAAAAAAAAGAAAAAGATTGAAGATCTTTTTACACTGACGTTATTTAATGTGTATTGTATAGTACTTTATCGATTTAATACTGAAGTTCTGCCAATCGCTGAATTTGGATTGAAACTTACTTAGTGTTTATTATCTGCAATTTCAGAAACGTTTTGATGTCTGTCCAAGCCGATAAATTTCCTTGGAAGTATATTCCCTTACTTTTATTGGACTGGTTGTATTAAAACAAACAAATTAAGTCAGAAGTGCCCCAACGTCACACTTTGACGTTAGTTTCAGTTTCACTTCTATGTGAGTTCGAGGATCAAGGTTTTTCGAGTATTGAATTAACTTCCTTGATCCTACCGGCTGCGCCAAATTGTTAAGTAGAAATCTATCCTACTTAAACTTGTTGTGGTTTCTTTGCGACTTTTTTGACTTAATTTGTTGTTTTTACTTTTGTTTTTTCCCGGCAGCGACTGTCGTATCTCTAATGTGGGAGTAGTTGCGTGGAGTAGCTTGTTAAATCACAACTCCTGATATTATTATGGAGTAGCTTGTTAAAGCACAACTCCTAGTGTTATTATGGAGTAGCTTGTTAAAGCACAACTCCTAGTTATGGAGTAGCTTGTTTTAAGCACAACTCCTAATTCAAACGAACCGTTTACTGTGCACTTACTCGACTCAAATCGACTGCTTTTATTCTTGAAATTCTTTGCTTATTTACACAGAGGAATCTTATTAATACGGAAATAAATGAAATACTTCCGACCCAACATTTTGCATATAACAGTACAAAGTGTTAGGTCATTTGCACTTCATTTATTTCTGTTTATAAATAAATCGCGGCACTCGTCGCTTCCGTACATACGTACATATATTTTTCTCTGACTAGAATCGTACTGAACGTTTCGTCAGTACACTATTGCATTTGTTTTTACATACGTACATACACAAATCTTGACAAACGCTAACCGCTTGTTGCTTGTTCATCGTGACATTCATGATTTACATACATACCCACATACATATTACTTTCTTCATATGCAAATCGTGAACCATCATTTGGTCATCTGGGTTCTACCGCTGGCGCAAGGTTATCGTATTACAACGTGCGAATTCTTGCGCGCAGGGTATTGCGTCACTCAATCTACCTTAGTTATTTCCTCAACTTGTTAAGTAATTGGGGAAGGTCAGTAACGAGTGGAATTATAATTTAATGAAAATGATGTAGGCATGTATGTTCATTGAAAAATGATGAAAATATGTATGCTTGCGTTTGCTAGCATTTCTTTGATAATTATTATAGGTATGTACATATGTTACAATGCTTACTTAAAATTGTGGGTGGAGGTATGTATGTAACACCACCGCACGATTTCAACGACACGCATAGGCATTCATTTAACAGACCGTCATCACCTTTTGGTCAGCCTAGACCGAATTTTATACCACCTCCACCAGTTCCAGCTATTCGTATCCCGGCAAATGTGGGACAACGACGATTAGGCAGTCCGGTCAGAAGATGGAACCTGACATACAACGGAAATAACTCCGAGCTGTCCGTAGATGAGTTTATTTTTCGAGTGGAACCGCTCACGCACTCCGCTCTAGATGGAGATTTTCATTTCCTGGTAAGGAACATGCTCACGTTATTGACGGGACCAGCGACGGACTGGTACTGGTCGATATTAAGACATAATCCTTTTCCAACCTGGGAATTTGTCAGGACTGGGTTGTCAATTGAATGGGGAGTGCCCAAGGACGTTTTAAAAATCCGCTTGCAGCTGATGTCGCGAAAGCAGAAGCCTGGTGAACTATTCGCCAAGTACCACCATCATTTAGCTGCGTGATCAGTTGCAGAACGCCATGCCAGACCAAGAATTCTTGGAAATTGTCAAATCTAATTTACTGCCTGACATTCAGAAGAAGATATGCCTACATTCTACCGATACGATAGGACAGTTAAGATCGCTCGTTACTCGAATTTAAGCCACGCAGCTACGAATTGCGACAGCTGGTAGTTGGAACCCTTACCGGAACCAACGAGTACACGAGATTGACGACTTCCAGACTATAAACCCCGAACTGTCAGTAGCAACAGGCAGTGACCCCAACTTATGTGACGTGTCAGCCATTGCGACCAGACGCCCAGTATTGTGCTGGATTTGTGATCAGCAAGATCACTATTATCTGGATTGCCTGCAAGTGAAACAGCAAGTGTTCTGCTACGGATGCGGGCGCAAGAATATTTTTAAGCCCAACTGCGTACACTGTGTACAGAAAAACTTGAGTCAGGTCGGGAATCCCAACACCTGTTCTCGACCAGCGTCAACGTCCCGAGCACCAGTCGTAACGAACACTCCAGTTCAAACTTTGACAATGAGGAAGGTCCGCTCGATTAGCAGACCTTGACGAACCCCTGAAATGTCCACTGATATCATTCAGTGATTCTGATGATATTAGCAATCCACCGGATTGTACAAACGATCGATTGATAGAGACGGAGAACTTAATAGACTTCTCCGCAGATCTTCAAGCTCCCATTTTCACTTCTGGGGAGCCCATGACTTTATTAGACACTTCTTTAGAAGAGTATGAAATTTTCAATGTCCCGATAAAACCGACAGCAGGAGACTTGGCCTCCTACCATCCAAGCTCTGATATGACGAGTGGGCGTGAGCCTGTTTTACATCTGCTGACGCCGTATCATACGCGTCTGCAGAAATATAAGGCAGCAAGAGACCGAATTTTCTCCTCAATAGCGGAGTTAGCTGAAATTATATATCCTGACCTGGATAGTAGACCGAAAGAGCAAAGATCAACCGTTCGTTGGCGGGAATACTGTCGACGGATGCGACTGGAAAGGAAAAAACTGGTGCAGATTTCCGTGTCGATGCCAGACGACATTCGACCGTATGCCGAAGTAAAGCTGCTCGGGCAAACTGAGACTGGATTACTTGATAGTGGTGCCACTGTCAGTATTTTAGGCCAGGGAGCTCTAGAGAAGCTTGCAGAAGCAGAGGTTGAATGGAAGAGGTATCGTACACAGGTCCAAGTAGCAAATGGTGCCATGATGACTGTGCATGGTCATGTGGACTTGGATATCACTTTCCGTGGTAAGATCCAAAACGTGAGTTTTTACGAGGTTCCTGGGCTCACACAAGCACTATATCTAGGAATAGACTTCTGGCGTCTATTTGGGTTGGGTCCAGATGTCCTGGGTATAGTTGCAGAAGTGAATCCGAGTCTAGCAGCTACCTCTGACACCGATTGCCATATTCTTTTCAGTCTGGAACAACAGCGTCTGGAAGCCACGAAACAGCTTTTCCCCTCTTTCGCCTCTTTAGGCCTGGGAAAGACATCGTTGGTCACTCACAGATTGAAACGAATGACGCCGCCCCGATAAAACAGCGCTTTTATCCGATATCGCCGGCAGTACAAAATTTGATGGATGCTGAATTCGAGCGAATGCAATCGCTGGGTGTGATAGAGGAGAGCCAGAGTCCTTGGAGCTCTCCAGTTGTTCTCGTAAGGAAGCCTGGGAAGGTTCGGCTTTGTTTTGACGACAGAACAGTCAACTCCGTTACGAGAAAGGACGCCTATCCGCTACCGCAGATAGACGCACTTCTGAGTCGACTTCCTCCGGCATACTACATAACGAGCCTTGACCTAAAAGACGCATTCTGGCAGATCCCACTAGACACTGATTCCAGAGAGAAAACCGCTTTTACTGTACCTGGTCATCCTCTCTATCAGTACACAGTGATGCCATTCGGCCTATGCAACGCTCCACAAACGATGTGCCGCCTCATGGATAAAGTCATTCCTTTTGATCTTCGTGAGAATGTTCTCATCTATCTAGACGATTTATTAATTCTGTCTGCAGACTGCGACACTCATCTCACGCTGCTAGCCCGTGTAGCGGATTGTTTGAGGAAAGCTGGCCTCACTATCAACGTCGAGAAGAGTAAGTTTTGTATCAAGGAGACCAAATACTTGGGTTTCATTGTTAGAAAAGGAGGTATAAGGACTGACTCCGATAAGATCTCAGCTAAAGTTGACTATCCGTCACCTAAAACTGTTCGGCAAGCCCGACGCCTACTAGGTATGGCGGGATTGTATAGACGGTTCATCTCGAACTATGCTGATTTAACTGCCTCCATAACTGACACCTTGAAGCACCCTAGTCAGTTCAAGTGGACACCTGAAGCCCAGACGTCTCTAGAGATGCTAAAACAAAAACTTACCTCTGCTCCGTTGTTGGTGAGTCCAGATTCCACCAAGCCGTTCGTTATCCAGTGCGATGCGAGCCAACACGGTATTGGTGGGGTGCTGATTCAACTAGATGACGATGGCCACGAGAAGCCAATAGCCTACGTCTCGAAAAAGTTGAACTCAGCACAAAGAAATTATACCGTCACAGAGCAGGAATGCTTAGCTGCAATCTTAAGTGTACAGAAGTTCCGGCCCTTCATAGAACTTATGCCGTTTAAGATAGTGACGGATCATGCGAGTTTGAAATGGCTGATGTCTCAAAAGGACCTCAGCGGTAGACTTGCTCGGTGGAGTTTGAAGCTTCAGGGCTTCGACTTCACTATTGAGCACCGAAAAGGAAGCCTGAACGTTGTCCCTGATGCGCTGTCACGCATCCATGGTGACAGCCTGTCCACAAACGAAGATCCTGGCCCGGAAGTTGACCTTAGTTCGCCATATTTCAACTTGTTGGAATATGAGGAACTGAGGCATAAGGTTAAAACGACTTCTGGCAAGCTACCAGATCTTTGCGTCAGGGACGGCTTCGTTTACATTCGGACTGTTCCGAGAACACGCGATCCGATTCAGGAAGAAGAAGCTTGGAAGCTTTGGATTCCACGAGGGCTTGTCTCCGACGTCATTTCGAGGGCTCATGATCCGCCACTCGCTTCACACGGTGGTATAGGGAAAACACTGGAACGTCTGAGAAGACACTTGTACTGGCCACGAATGACAGTTGATGTCAGAAACTACGTAGGCGCCTGTGACGTGTGTAAAGAGACTAAGGCTCCCAATACTATTCTGAGACCACCTATGAGAGTCCAGTCTGTGACAGAACGACCATGGCAAAAGCTGTATATTGATTTTCTGGGTCCAAGGAAATCTCTGCATTTTAATAGTTCTTGACCACTTTCAAAATTCCAGATTCTCAAACCTATGACAAAAGCGTCTACACTCAATGTGTGCCAATTCATCGAGACGGAAGTGTTCCACGTGTACGGAGTCCCGGAAACGATAGTCTCTGACAATGGAGTCCAGTTTTGCTCGGCTCAGTTTACCAGATTACTGGACAAGTATGGGGTGAAGCACTTGCGAACGGCAGTTTACTCGTCGCAAGCAAACGCCTCAGAGCGAGTAAACAGGTCTCTATTGTCAGGGATTAGAGCATATATTCGGAAGGAACACACGACATGGGATGAGAAGCTGAGCCAGATAGCTAGTTTCAGGAGCTCTTTCCACCGAGCAACTGGATTCTCTCCCTATCGAGCACTCTTCGGTCAGCAAATGATGGAACACGGCAGCTCCCATTTCATCTTGAGGAGCCTTGGTACTCTTAATGAGCCGTTGAGAATAGATGCTGAGGACAAACTGAGATTGATCCGTGCGAGAGTGCAGGAAAATTTACACCATGCGTTCGAACAGGGTTCAAGAGCCTATAATCTCAGGGCGAAGCCTGTTGATTTCAGAGTGGTTCAAGAGGTATTTACACGGAATTTTGCCCAAAGCAACTCCCAACAGCAGACTAGTGCTAAACTGGGACGAAAATTTGTCAAGTGTCGGGTTCGAGCCAAGAAAGGAAACTCCCTATACTTAGGAGTCTATCACGCCAAAGACATCAGGCAGTGATATCCAGTCTAGAAGCGTCATCTATCGACTGTCACGTTTATTACTGGTAGCCCTAAGAACGCATCCAGCCAGCTTCACTGGTCAACTATAGGATATCGCGAAGCCCTCCTATTGCCCCGTCAATGGTGGGTGATGTACCTGTTGGAATCCAAACCTGGTTACGACTGTTAGCAAGTTAGGAAATGAAATCGACAACGTCACCACTTCGACGACGCCTTGGGGACACACCCTTGAACAATCACCGGTCGGGAATCGGAGCGACATGTTGTGCCGGGAAAGCTTAGCGTTCAGTTGTTTAGGTTACTGATCGCGAGGCTTTCTCAGCATCTCGGTGAAGTGTTGTCATAATGTAGAAATAGTTCGGTCTATGACTGAAGGAATTGGAACAGCTAATACAGGGTGTTTCCCACTAGGAGGTTAATAGAGCAGGAGGTGATAGTACTCACCTAGACGAACCAAAAACTGTATGGTAGGGGGGGGGGGGGCATATCAACCGTTTAGGAGTTACAGGGTGATTAAGAAATAAAACTAGTTTTTCACAAAACACCCTGTACCTTAAAAACTACAGGGCGTACGGTCACAGTTAAGAGCTCATTGTATGCAGAACTTCATGACGTTTCAGCCACACAGGCTTCTCCCAAGAAGAATTATGGTTGTCCCAACTAGAAATTTCTGATTTTCTTACCTTTCTTTTTAACTTAACCTCTATTATTATTGCAAAAAGGTCGTTAACATAACTTTTTTTTTACAAAAACTGTAAACTGTAGACTCTCCTCTTTAAGTTGACCTATTACACCCAATGTGCTATCTGAAGCCCTTTAAGGGTTATTAGCTCTAAACTTATTCTCAAACCTATTTTCAAACCTATTCTCAACGATAATTTGTTCCCTTAGCACGTCATTTGAAAAAAATATCGTTTAATTTATGAATAGGTTATGAGTTAATAACTGTTTAACGGCGACAGTTAACACATAGGGTGTAATAGGTCAACTTAAAGAGGAGAATCTACAGTTTACAGTTTTTATTAAAAAAAAAGTTATGTTAACGATAAGAAGAAGAACGCCGCGTCCGGGGTTTGAAACCGGGACCTTCCGCTTGCCAGGCGACTGCTAACGAGACAGATGATTTTCCCTCTTGCATTTATCAATTTGTAACTAGCCTACTAAGGCGGTTGTTTTTTCTTCTTGTATTTATAAATTTGATTTAGAATCGTTACAAATAATAGTTCTTAAAATTCTTCTTTCTCCATCATTGACCGATTCTAACAAGTGTAGGTTCGATTCCCGTCCGCGAGAAAAATAAATATTTTCTTTAGTGTTTTTAGTATATTTTTCATTAAAAAAAAGCATGCTGGACTCATCCACATTACAGACAGAGTCTGGGCATTTCTATATATTTATTACAGCATATGATGGGTTTAAATTTAAATCGTTATAAATCGTAAATTGTCAACTGGGGAAAGTTTTTTTTTATGCAAAAAGGTTCGCCGATTCAAAAATATATCATTAACAAAAATCCTGACCTATCTACTAGTAGTGTGCCAATCAGGGGTTTCCATTGCATAGGAAAACACTAATTGTTATCATTGTGATTTTGGCAGTTATATCATAAAATAAAAGTGGATACGTTTTGAGATCACTGGATACATTTTTCCGGAAATTTGGGTACAAAATAATTATGCTCGCCCGCAACACAGCTCTCAAGTCTCTCTCTTAAAGTCTCAGCCAGTCTTACTCAGTAGCGAAAAGAGCAGTACGACCGTTGCTTGTGTAACCTGCGTTGTGTCCCTATATATTCTGTTCCGCGCGCCCGTATAGTCAATGTAAAATCTCTATATTATAATGTGTCAATCCACATAAGTAAAATAACCTCAAATACCAGCATTCAAATACGGGAAGTAAGCCAAGTTGACGATATTTTGCGGAGACAAAGACTACCTATATAAAAAGGGTCCGTTGTATTCATAAAAATTAAAAAAAAAACGAAGAAAAACAAAAATTATGTAAGATAACAGAGAATTAATACTCACGTTTAAAAGACGTTTCAAAGAGAAAAATATCGGATCTTTTAACGAAAAGGAGAAGTGTAGGCGTGT
Source organism: Dioctria linearis (assembly GCA_963930735.1). Classification (NCBI taxonomy): domain Eukaryota; kingdom Metazoa; phylum Arthropoda; class Insecta; order Diptera; family Asilidae; genus Dioctria; species Dioctria linearis. The sequence continues at coordinate 163,085,720 of OZ005740.1, forward strand.
GCAATCTACAAAGAACATGCTGTTCCACGGAGCAGTGCATGTTTACAACAATTTGATAAGTTTTACTAGATGTTTTGCGTAATACATATAATTGAAAATATTCGATGGACTGCAATTGAACATATAAACAACATAATACAAACTTAGAGAGAATATTTTCACTAATTTTTCAACAGTGGACGAAAGAAAGATACTCATTAGACATACAAACGGTTTCGTCACTCATCAAAGCAAAATAAAGAAAGACATGATATAACAATTTGAACCCATTTCATTAGTAAGTAACATAAGCAGCATTATCTGAGAAGAATGTCCTGGTTTTATGCTAACCAATCCAAGACAGCAAACCTATCGACGTTTTCCACACCAATTAAAGAAGGTAAAAGCTTTCCATTCCAATGGACTACTGGTGCCAACAACTTATAATTTTCGGTTGCAGTTTTTAACGTTGAAGCTATCTCTCTCCACGCATTTTTTGTCTATATTTCCGTAATGTGGATCTGCTTATGGACAAAGATGCAGTGTCAAATGTAATGCCAAAATATGGAGTACGTATCTGTCACTAATTTTGCAGGCATCAAATGCAGCTACTATTTTTGGAGTGATGATGTTCTGCGTCCAATAGAATCTTCGTTTTTTCGGTTGTGATGGACCAGGCTCTGCTTGCAAAACCTCTTCTTGGAATTCAACGTTGCCACTGGGCTCATCACTACTATTTGATGACAAATATGTAATTATTTCCATTGATCTTGAGTATTTTTGAATACTTCGCCGTAGTCGCTCGGATATTTTGTTACATCTCTATCGCGGCTTTCTTTTTTTACAAAACTCAATGTTACCAAAATAAAGTAGGTACACTTGCAACTGAAATGAAATTATTTGTTATCAAGCGCATCTATAGCGTCCAATTTAGTGAAGGTAGAGTATTACATCGAGTAATAAATAGGACACCGAGTAAGACATACAGTCCCACCATCCTCCTGCCAAATATCAAGTGCTTAATTTAAAATCACCAATAAACGCCAACATATGAATAAACAAAAAACATTCCGAGAAAGGTAAATAGGTATGTATCAATACAAAGGGACTAAAAGGATTTTAAATGCCCAATAAACCATTCTGAGAAAGCAGGTAAGTCAATCTAGGTGGTTCTAAGATTTAACAAATTTGTGCTGTGCTTTTGGTTAATTACTCTATTATTTAAAAATTTTAACTTGCGAACGGCACCGGTTACAGTTATCCAGTTCATGTCAAATTTTGACACAAATGATTGTTAGCATAATGTAACATTTATATGGGGTGGGAGGCAACAATTTCAACAAAACTATTTTAGCCCTACAAAGGTGGACCACCCTAATATATATGCACAACGGTTCAAGCCACTCACTTATAACAATAGGAAAGAATGGCACAAGTTTTACAGTTTTCTTATGCCATTTGATGTTGATGATTTTATGTTGGCTACAGATGCAATCATCGCAATAAGAATAAGGTAAAGATAGTGTTTAACATGCTCCGTCTCTCTTGCCCATATGCAGAATTCAGGTAAAATTTAAAGTCGGAATTAGATCAGTTTCTTATAAGAGTGCTTATAAGCGATCAAAATATCACTTGACCCACACGAGAGATATTTTTTTACTTTAATTCGATTCTCGGGTTGTTCATACCTGAACAAAAAAATAATTTCTGCAAAAGAAATTGTCACTTTGTTTATTTTGTGCAACATTTTGTTTAAGCAGGTCAAAATATAATCAAACGTAAGTTCACTTACTTGTGTTCTTGCATCATTCATAAAAATATTTCACGAAAATATTTCCGCATGCATTGCCCCAATCTGGGTCAATGATTGCAAGGTAAACATATGAAGTGAAGTTACGATAATAGCAAAATTTATCATGTAAGCGAAAAAATTGTATTTAAGTTCTTGTATTAGCACAATAAAAACCTGTGTAAGTTTACAGTAAAAAATCGAAGTTCTTTCTTTTTTGAAAGTTACTTACGCCCGCTTAGCAAGCACTTAAATTAAGTTTGAACCTTCGAGCCTCAAGAAGTGAAACTAACGCCTGTACAAAGTGAATATATGTGCCCCCACGAGTGGTAAGCGCAAGTTCACAAGCAAACATACATCCACTACCTACAAACAGCAGTTCTCAAATTAAGCTTGAGTATTGCTGTATAATCATCTTCAGAAACATTCTTCAGATAACAATTCTCAAATTAAGTTCGAGTGTTGTTATATAAATCATCATCCGCAATCACCAGGAAAAACAGCAGTTCTCAAATTGAGTTTGAATATTGCTGTACAGTCACCACAGTCGCCATAAAACAATTTCATCAATCACCAGGTCAGCTTAACAAGTTCTCAAATTAAGTTTGAGTCTTTGTTACATGATTTGAGTAGTTGTCATTACCACATCAGCCGGTTAAAAACAAGTTCAAACCATCGCTACCTGAAAACACTATTTGAAGCCACAAGCTCAAAGATGTCTCAAGAACTTTTGAAAGAGCAAAAGCAATTGGCTAAATTGATTGATGACTTGTTAAGGAATATCGGAAAAGATGGATCTTCTAGAAAAACTGGGGAATACATTGTTAAAAAGAGAACAGAACTGAACACGCTTTGGGATAGCTGTACCATATGTTATGGTCGTAGCGTATTGCATATAGTAGCAATATGCTACATTGAAATACTGATGCATATATGCCGGCCTTAAAGTAAACCGCAAACTGAACGCACCCGACCGAGCGAAATGCATTTCCTCACGCTCAGGTGCAATGTTGACAGCAGACAGAAAAAGAAGAAGAAGATAATCGCTATCTTGTAAAAGTTGCACACAGTACGGATGCGAGAAAGTGAAATGGAAACATTCCGAAGACATCGAGTAAAGAATTAACCCCGCACGTAAGTTCAAATTCCCTTTTTATCACTATTATTCTCCTACTTTTATTTAATAAATATATTCTCCCTATTATCAGGAGAAAATTCAAGAAAACCTGTCAAAAATCCCAGCAGCAGCAGCAAAGTTGCCGCTTACACGCCGTAGCTGGGGAATTGCGAGAACTAAGTCTCAAGCGCACACTTTAGTATCTTTTCCCATAAAACCAGGACGACTGCTACAGCTATAAACGTATTAAGATTCATCCAAGGGAATTACTGGTATCTGCCACCAGATCAACTAAAGTTGGCAAGTTCCCCGACATCGAATACAATAATACCACCTACTAATGTAGGATCTGAATCAGTGGAGCGGCCGTCATTGGATTATGTTCCAGTATCCACAGATCCGAAAGGCAAACCATCAGATGTATCTGTCGGAATCCAAACATCTGTCAACACTCCGTGGTGCCGCTAATCGAATAGCTAACAAAGGAAACGTTGTGTTCGTGCTAGGCGATACTCCCTGAGCGTTAAAATTCCCTATTTTATAAAATATGAAGGAATATCGTAAGTTATGTTTATTTTTGACAATATACTTAAGCATTAAAATAGCAACTTTCTAACAAATTACTGCCAGTGGATGAGAACCCAGGTTACACAGTACAATGGCAGATTAGAAATTACACAAGAGATTGTTCCATAGTGCGGCGAGACTCATAACCTTCCTTTACGATTCAAATAATTTGAGAAATATTCGGCATTAAAACATTAATATTAGGAAGATACATGTAAGCAACTAGGTATTGACCTGATGGCCTATATCTGAGAGAACGGAGAATGTATGGACATAGATTACACGTCACATGTAGTCAAGAAAACTTATTAAAAACTTAGATTTAGTCTTAAGAAAGAATTTATATTAGGAGAATGCCTATAATTGTCACATCTCAGTAGTGAAGTAAATCAGGGAAACTAGTGTTGGTACCTCACGTACAATTAGTTTGCCCCCCCCCCCCCACAAAGCTCGACTGCTCCTAGAGTCTACCTAGAAATACAAAATTGAAATTTACCAGAGCTCTAGTCCTTTTAATTAAAATTTTTTCGAGTTAAATTTCCAATCCTGATATTCATACACATAGTGAAGCGGATCCATTTATTTTCTTAGAATGTTACTCTGCAGGTCCTTACTAGTCTTATTGAATCGGTTAAGAGATCGTTGTTGCCTTCGATCAGTTAAGCAATTATTTACTAAAGTATATTTCAAATATAAAATAACTTCACCCAAAAGATAAAATCAAAAAAAGACAAAATTAAAACAAAATATTCTAAACTTGACAATATAATTAACAAATGTTTACGATTAGACACGAGTACTAATACTCTTCTAATAAATAAAATCATTATAACTATTTAAAATATCAAAAAAAAAGGAAAACAGAAGGAATCAAATTGAAACTTTCAGCAAATAGATCGCGATATCAGGGTTCCACATAATAGATCAATGGCTTAGTACGTTTCAATCGTGATTATCGAACTTTTTATTAAAATAGCACTTACCTGGATTTACCTATTCGTTTTGTACATTATTTTTCTTCTGCGAATTTCATCATGTCAAACACACTTTTAGTATCGCTTTTCTTTAATTATTAAGGGGGTATTCATATTTTCAAAGTTTAACTATTCAAGAATATGCCTACAAGAGAATTTTTCAAATTTGTATCTTTATATTTATTGTTCACTTGCATCCAGCTGCTAACAGTTGAATTTTAACTTCCAAACCACGTGGTCGTATGGACTTTAAGCGGTAACGCCTCTGCAACGGCTAAAAAAAAGGTTTTTTCACGAATTTTTTTCTCGCAAAATTAAAGGTGTTTGGAAAAAACCTTTTAAGGGTATTATCGGGCATACATTGAACTTTATTGATAAATTTTTGACAGTGAAAAAAAAAACAAAATGGCGGCTCCACATCCATCTTCCCGGGACATGTTTCGGAGCAAGTTTGACACGCTTGGTGGCGACCTCCATTTTCAAAGGAAAAAAAATTTTTCTCGCACGGGACCGTTTTTTTCTTTTCTATAGGGTTTAAACTATTTTTTAAGCCAATAAAAAAAAACGATTTTTCAAAAAATTTACAGTGGTGTTACACCTTAAACGCGTTTTTCTCGAAACTGCCTTTTTCAAGACGATGCCCACGATTTCTCAAGTTCTACTGGACCGATTTACTTGAAATTTTTTGAGAGTCTTCTTTATAGACTTGTCTATGTCCGGAACTAGCCGCATCCCAAAATTTCAATTTTTACTATTTTTAAAAAATTCGAAAAAGTCAAAAATGTGGTACAAAAATTGCGTTTTTTTTGAGGCAGCGGCCATTTTGTGAAAAAAAAATTTTTCAACTTTTCCCTAGTTCCGGACATTACTCTAGACTAATAATCTTTTTTTTCGGATTGCTAGGCGGCTTGGAATCGTGGGCATGATCACGTGCCAATTTTTTGAAGCCCCCCACTTCATTAGCTGCTAATTTTTTGAATTTTTAACTTTTTTAATTTTTTAATTTTTTTCTGTATTCTTGCAATGTTAATAAAGAACTCAAAAAAAATGGATAGAAAAATATTTGATTGCCTTTTTTTTACGGCACTTCAAAAATCACCTAAAATTAAACTATATATATATATATATATACAATTTATATTACCTTCATTAGAATTAACTTAGGTCTAGGCATTTAGAATAAGTACATGCTCCGGTGTAACCTTTAAAATTACGTGTTTGAATTATAACATCGAAATGAAGTACTGAGAGCTTTTATTTCTCCTTTCACGTTCCCGGCGCCCTCTCTCGTCTAGTATGAAGGTCAGCTAGGTTCGCCTAGTCTCCCTCCCTCTCTTTACAGGTCAACTAAGGGACTTTGGACAATTGTGCCACCCAAAGTCAATGGGAGGATGGGGCTTGGCAAGGAAGGCAGACCATCTGCGCCTTCATTAGAATGTAGGTAAGTGACGTAAAGGTCCCTTCAGGACTGAGTGAGTGCCAGGTTTTTGTATGTAGGCATGAGGAATTTTTTTGTACTGTGGTTGGTGAGAGCGGTAGGTTTTCGTTGGGAACCCCCCCCCCCTCTCCGCCACATAGCCGAGGTGCTAGCATGCCGCCCTGTATCAACGCTGTTCACCGAGTGATCTGTCAGCTCATGCTAGCAGTCTGGACTTAACGTCCGAAGTACATCACTCTTCTTCTAAACCACCATAACAAAAATGGCGCCCAACGTGGGGCCACCCCAATTGGACTTCGTTGGTCTAAGTATGACTTTTACTGAGGATTGTGATTACTTCGAGAAATGGGCATTTGGCTGTCAGCTAAATAGCCTGACTCGGTAACCGCATAATCAGTGGAAGTTAGATGCAGACCGGGGTTTAATTGTTTGTATTAGTTGATTTATGTAGAGTAACGTAACGTTGTAAAGTTTTTGAAAGTTTTTGATTAAAGTAAAGTAAAGTTTTTCTGAAAGTTTTTTTGAAAGTTGAAGTTCAGCTTTAGGTTTTACTTTGGTCAAGCCTCAAGCCTGAACAGTTTGTCGAATTTTTTTTGAAAGTTTTTGAAATGTTTTTGAATTTGATCTTTCCCGCTGGCCTTCTGCCATGGAAATGGTAGGTGGCTCCACAAAAACAATTTTCTTGATTGTGTTCTCACAGACAACTGTTCTGTTGGCCGGCTGGCTGGCAGAGTTATGAGTCTGTGAGACGACTTTTGGCTTCCAGCTAAATGGTTGACCAGGTTCATGACTCTGCCCGGTTGGCGGACTAGCTGGACATGATGATCCGGTGAAGAGGAGAGGAAGTGTTCTCGGAGGATGGAAGTGATGCTGGAGATCCTCAGTAATCAGGAGTTGGCATACTGCTAACTGCCTGGCTGAAGAATCTCTAGTAGCATTCTCAGCCTTTGACACCTCCAACTTGACCCTTCCCAGAGTTCTGTGAGAACCTAACCAAATTTTCATGCACTACTCACGTCACTTGCCTGTATCCCGTTTCTGGCCTTTAAAGAGAGAGAGCGACCTGAAGACTTCTTATGGTGGGAGTTAGCTTCGGGAGTGAGGGAAAAATTGTATGATTTTCGTTAAAACTTTTTTTGCAACGCTTAATTTGATTTTTGTAATCTCTTTGGATTTTCGCTTTTCCTGAACTCTTAGAAGAAAATTTCTTTCAAAAAGTTGCTATTGCTTCCGAACTTTGGATTTTTGAAATCAGTATTTACATCGTCTCGATTTGAGAAGCCTTGATTAACTTTTCAACTCCTTGGTTGTTTTGAATCTCAACTTCTTCGAACGTTTGGGAAAACTTTTGTCTGAATTTTAGTATTTCGCCCAAACCTTCGACTTTAAAATAGTATTTAGCCATCATCACATTGTGAAGAGCGTGTCTCTTCCGAACTTTCAAATTTTTTGAATTTTTTTTTTGGGATAACTATTCCAAACCCTGATTTGGATTTTTTTTTTTTATTTACGTCTAAATTCATAATGGCTACACAGAGGACACCATCTCCTAGGCAGAACGGTGTGACTATGTTGCGTGAGCCATGCACGATCTGTAGAGACATAAGTTGGTCAGCTGAACAGAAACCAGTCATGACCACGTGTGGACATGTCTTTCATGAGGCATGTATCCAGACGTGGATAGGCGAGCATTCCAGTTGTCCTAACTGTAAACGTCGCCTCACGCCGCAGGACCTCACGGATTATACTGGGGCCTTACCAAAAAAACCGAAAAAGACAAAGCCGGCCAGGCGCGACTCATTGCCGACCTTTGAACTGCCTGACTTTGACTTATCACCTCCTAATCGACGATCCTTGTCTCCAGGAAGGCCTGACGTGCATTCAAGGACCTTTTTGAACCCGGGTACTACAAAAGACAGTCCGAGGCGTACAGCTCAAGACCACAACACTTCAGCTGCTACTGATGCGCTGATAGCAGGCTTGAGCATAAGAATGGAGGACCTGATAAACAAAGGTCTCAACCAGGGCTTAAATGTTTTGCGGTATGAGATAGGAGATAGTATCCGACAACAAGTAGTGGCAGCAATGCCGCCAGTGGATTTCGCACGACCTCCTTCGTCTAGGAGCAATCAGGGGCCATCAAACGATTTCCCCAATCGGAGCAGGCAATCGTTTCCAAGACCGTCACCACCTTTTGGTCAGCCTACCAATCAGCCCAGGCCGAACTTTATACCACCTCAACCCCCTCCACCATCTATTCGTGTCCCTGCAAATGGAGGACAACGACGATCGGGCAGTCCTATCAGGAGATGGAACCTGACTTATAATGGAAATAACTCAGACCTCTCTGTCGACGAATTCATTTTTAGAGTTGAAGCGCTCACGCACTCCGCTCTAGAAGGGGATTTCGGTTTGCTAGTAAGAAACATGCGTACGCTACTAACAGGACCAGCGAAGGACTGGTACTGGTCGCTATTACGGCATAATCCATTTCCGACTTGGGAAGTCATCAAGACGGGATTGTACACTGAATGGGGAACGCCCAAGGACGATCTGAAAATTAGATTTCGACTGATGTCCAGAAAGCAAAACCCTGGTGAACTGTCCGCTATGTATCACCATCATTTAGGGTTGCTACGCGATCAGCTACAGAACTCTATGCCAGACCAAGAATTTCTGGAGATTGTCAAGTCGAATCTCTTACCGGAGATTCAGCAAAAAATATGTTTACATCGCACTGAAACGGTAGGACAGTTGAGATTGCTAGTAACGCGTATCCAAGCTACGCAGCAGCGCATCGCGATGGCAAGTAGCTGGAACGGTTATTGCGTACAAAGAGTCAGTGAGGTGGATGGATATCATTCGACGGAGGCTGAATTGAACACGTCATCTGAACGCAGTGAGGAAGCTTTACTATCTGCCATTTCAACCCCTAAAAATGTCACCTGCTGGAACTGTGACCAGCCCGGTCACTTTTACCAAGACTGCCGGCCGGAACGACAAGTTGTGTTTTGGTATGGATGCGGACGCAAGAACACCTTCAAACCAGATTGCAGTCAATGTCAACAGAAAAACTTCAGACGGGTCGGGAATACCACCACCACCAACGTCGACACCTCGAGCAATCAATGCATCGAACAAGGAGGAAGGTCCACTCCATTAGCAGACCACAATGACGAATCCCTGAATTGTCCACTGATATCATTCAGTGATTCTGATGAGATCAGTAAAACACCTGATAGTACGAACATTTCATTGAGGGAGACGGAGAATCTGATAGACTTCTCCGCAGGTCTTCAAGCTCCCATTTCCACTTCTGGGGAGCCTATTACATTATTAGACACTTCATTGGAAGTCTTTAATTTTCGATTTCCCGATAAGACCGACAGCACTTTTAGCTGACAAAGTTATTGAGCAGGAGGTTTGGCCTCATGTCATTTCTATATTAAAACGGCCACCAAGCTCTGTTATGACGAGTGGGCGTGAGCCTGCTTTACATCCGCTGACGCCGTATCATACGCGGCTGCAGAAATACAACGCAGCAGGAGACCGAATCTTCTCCTCGGTGGCGGAGTTAGCCGAAATAATGTTTCCTGGCTGGGATATGAGACCGGAAAAGAAAAGATCCACCGTTCGTTGGCGGGAATACTGCCGACGGATGAGGCTGGAAAGAAAAAAATTGGCACAGATTTCCGTGTCGATGCCAGACGACATTCGACCGTACGCCGAAGTAAAGCTGCTCGGGCGAACTGAGACTGGATTACTTGATAGTGGTGCCACTGTCAGTATTCTAGGTCAGGGAGCTCTAGAGAAGCTTGCAGGAGCAGATGTCGAATGGAAGAAGTATCGGACACAGGTTCAAGTAGCAAATGGTGCCATGACGACTGTGCATGGTCATGTGAACTTGGATGTCACTTTCCGTGATAAGACCCAAAACGTACGTTTTTACGTGGTTCCTGGGCTCACACAGGCACTATATCTGGGAATAGACTTCTGGCGTCTATTTGGGTTGGCTCCAGATGTCCTGGGTATAGTCGCAGAAGTGAATCCAAGTGTAATAGCTACCTCTGACACCGACTGCCATATTCTTTCTAGTCTTGAGCAACAACGCTTAGAAGCCACTAAACAGCTTTTCCCCTCTTTCGCCTCTTTGGGCCTGGGAAAAACATCACTGGTCACTCACAAGATTGAAACGAATGACGCCGTCCCGATAAAACAGCATTTTTATCCGATTTCGCCGGCAGTACAAAGTTTGATGGATGCTGAATTAGAGCGAATGCTATCGCTGGGTGTGATAGAGGAGAGCCAGAGTCCTTGGAGCTCTCCAGTTGTTCTGGTAAAGAAGCCTGGAAAGGTCCGGCTTTGTTTTGACGCCAGGAAGGTTAACTCTGTTACGAAGAAGGATGCCTATCCGCTTCCGCAGATAGACGCACTTCTGAGTCGACTTCCTCCGGCAAACTACATAACGAGCCTTGACCTAAAAGACGCATTCTGGCAGATCCCACAAGACGCTGATTCCAGAGAGCTTTTAATGTACCTGGTCATCCTCTCTATCAGTACACGGTGATGCCATTCGGCCTATGTAACGCTCCGCAAACGATGAGCCGCCTCATGGATAAAGTCATTCATTTCGATCTTCGTGAGAACGTCCTCGTCTATCTAGACGATTTATTAATTCTGTCTTCAGACTTCGACACTCATCTCACATTGCTATCCCGTGTAGCGGATTGTTTGAGGAAAGCTGGCCTCACTATCAGTGTCGAGAAGAGTAAGTTTTGTATCAAAGAGACCAAATACTTGGGATTCATTGTCGGAAAGGGAGGTATGCGAACTGACCCTGACAAAATTTCAGCCATAGTTGACTATCCGTCACCTAAAACTGTGCGGCAGGCCCGACGCCTACTCGGTATGGCGGGATGGTACAGACGGTTTATTCCGAACTATGCTGATTTAACTGTGTCCATTACAGACACCTTGAAAAACCCCAGTCAGTTCAAATGGACACCAGAAGCCCAGACGTCTCTTGATCTACTTAAACAAAAACTTACTTCTGCTCCGTTGCTAGTGAGTCCAGACTTCACCAAACCGTTCGTTATCCAGTGCGATGCGAGCCAACAAGGTATTGGAGGAGTACTGCTTCAACTAGATGACGATGGCTACGAGAAGCCAATAGCCTATGTCTCGAAAAAGTTGAACTCAGCACAGAGGAATTACACCGTCACAGAGCAAGAATGCTTAGCTATAGATAATCTTCCGGTTCTTATTTTGATCTAAAATCTAAAATTCTCATTTTTTTGCTACGCAAATTGCAATAGATAATCTTCCGTTCTTTATTTTCTTCTAACTCTTGTCTTTATTAGTATAATATACTTAATACGATATACCTCAAGATGGAACTATACTCTTAACCATAAACCTAAGTTAGGTCATAAGCCAGCCTCATTAGTGGAGGCCTCATCTATCCATACCACTATACGATTTTACTTACCTATTTACTTACTATATTAATATTACTTTTTACTTTATGTTAACTTGTAACGGACAAGTTATCTGTTACTTATGCTATCTTTATGTTTATTCTGTTCTATTTTAAGGCAGACTCTAGTTAAATTATGAACATACAATCTTAGTATCTAAACTTTGATGAGCTTTGTACTTATTATACTTGTACTTGTCATAGTGAATCATCAAATATGCTGAATAAAAGTGCAGTGAAAAACTCTAAACAGTCAAGTAATTCATGTTCATCGTATTTAGCTGCAGGAAAATCCGTCCAGAGCGTAACTGATGATGTTGTTGACTTGGTGTCTGACAAGGCCAATGCTGAGTGGACTGTATTTCGCAGTAAGAAAAGACGCCACATTGTTGGACTGCAGCACCTTCAAGTGAGTTAACAGTGGTTAATAAATTTAAATGGTTGAGACATTCAACTTCACCCTGAAACCTCCCAAGAGGTCCTTGTCAAATTCGTAGCTTCCAAAGTGAATATATCGCATGATTTACTCTTATGCAAGCATTTGATAAAAAAAAAGACGCTGATAGATCGGGATTAAGGTTCATGACTTCAAAACTAGGTGTGCCTGAGCACTGAAAGTATTGTTATACGTAATATTTCCAACATGCAAAAAAAACTTGATATCGGAAAATCCAACGACGATTCCAAAATAATTGGGTCTTTACAACCTGCGTATGAAGACTCCTCACGGCTTAATTCTTTAAATTATAATAATTCTCGGATACTTCAAAACCTGTCATGTTCTTTAAGCATATTCTAAAAAAATGCCCATGGATTGAGAAGAAAGGTAAATAACTTTGGATTGGCTGTACTGGATAATAACTATGACGAAATTGTTATCACTGAAATATGGCTAAATAATTGTTTGATGACAATCTTTATACTGTATATAGAATGGATAGACTGGTATGGAGCGCGGTGGAGGAATATTGATTACCGTTAATTCACATATTTTTACGAAACGAATTTCTCTTAACAACAATGCTGATAACATTCAACAATTATGTGTAAAACTTAAATTAAGAAACTCTCAGGAAATTGTTTATATTTAATAATAATTTTTTTTATTTACACCCACCGCCAAAAAATATTGCGCACTTGCTGTGAATCATATTTTTTCCTACTAATTTCTCTTAAAATTATTTTGTAACTAAATTTCCACTTTTTTAAGAATTACTGAAGTGTCTTGCACTAGTTCTCGATGATCGGTATATTTTTGTTAGCTACATAGAGGAATACGCAACGTTAATCGTGAAGTTAGGGTCAGTGGAGAAAGTTAAAATTATAGATTTTGGTGAGAGTTAGCTATGCGCGAAAATGCACGAAGATTGAAACGTCCGGAAATTTCAGGAAACTGGAAGTATTTTTAGGTTCACGATGACAGGCAAATACGGCGAATTGGTGTGCGATCCTTGCAAAACTACGGCACAAATTAAGAGAGAAATAGAAGAGACTAGTTCTTGCAGTCTAGGTGTTCGAACAGTACAGCATCGGCTGATTCAGTTGGGGATTCGTCCTTGCAGACCTGCAAGAAAGCCTCTCGTAACCAGCAAAATGAGAGTACAGCGACTTCAGTGGGCTCGAGAACGAAAGGATTGGAGATCAAGTGAATGGACATGAATCAAAATTTTTGATTGGGCCAGACGGAACCGCCATAGTTCGCCGAAGACATGAAGAAAGATTTATGAAGGAATGTATAGCAGCGACTGTTAAGCATTCGCCCTATGTTATGGTGTGGGGATGTATAACAGCATACGGAGTCAGTGAAATTTTGATGATAGAAGGTCATATAAATGCTGCTAAATACAAAGCTATTTTAAATGACGGTTTAGTGCCTGCTATCGCGAGACTAAGCGAGAACGTTGCAAACTTCAGGATGATTCTGCCCCTTGCCATAGAGTTCGTTCGGTTAGTACCAGCCACTTTATAAAGTTGTTGTTTTACAAAAAGTAAGAATATCATCATCTGTATTTACAGATTAAAGATTTTAAAGAAATTATGGATATATAATCCTTGTCGTGGCCTGGAAATAGTCCAGACCTAAGTCCGTTTGAAAATCTCTATTATGGGCTCAAAACAAAACAACCACGGAGCTCAAGAAAACTATAGAAACGGTTTGGTACGAAGATATAAAGCAGAATACCATCACTAATTTATATGAATCGATGGAAAGAAGAATCTATGCAGTCATAAAAGCCAAGTACTATGGTTAAATAAGTTATTTTATTATGTTTTATTTTATCCCTTGTTACGAAAAACCTATAAGAAATTAAAGGAAAAACTAGCGCATTTATACACCCTTATTTTTATCTTTTAATGTAAGAATTTACTAGTTCTGTCAGTGCGATCAAGAAACGCTTTGTTATATAACGAAATCCTTTTTTTTTCTTAAAATCGTTCATATATATTCTATTATATAAATTTCATCAACAAAATATTAGAACGATTTCCTATTACTGCGATAAATTAAAAAAGCTTGAGAAAAATAAGAAACTGAAGAATGCGCAAAATTTTTTAGCGGTGGGTGTATACGAGGTCTGTCCAATAAATACGCGAACTGAGGTCATAAAGACTTTATTTTACAAAATTTAGGATACATCAATCTCATCTCCCTCAAAATACTCCCCATTTGTAGCAATGCACTGGTCCCATCTCCTTTTCCATTGTTCAAAGCATCCCTGGAAGTCCTCAGAAGTCAGACTTTTCAGCTGCCTCGTCGTTTCACGTTTTTTCGTTTCCACGTAGTACAAATGCCGCCCCCGCATGACATTTTTGCATTTTGGGAATAAAAAGAAATCGCAGGGGGCTAAGTCTGATAAATAGGGTGGGTGATCCAGGGTGGTGATCGAATTGCGAGCCAGAAACTGGCGGACAATCACTGATGAATGATAAGGCGCATTGTCGTGTTGCAGTAGCCATCCATCACTATCACACAAATTTGGTCGCACACGACGCACACTATCCCTCAAACGCTTGAGAACCTCCACGTAGAAGGCAGCATTCACTGTTCGATCTCTAGGCAATAATTCTTGATGAACAATACCGTGAATGTAAAAAAAACGAGTAGCATGGTCTTGATTTTTGATCGACGGTCATCCTGCTCTGGCATTATCCTTGCAGTCTTCATGGTCCTCACTAAAACGCTTGATCCATTTGAAAACAGCTGTTTTCTTCAGTGCGTTCTCTCAACATTTCATGAATTTCCTGTGAGTTTCTCCCAAGTTTGACTAAAAATTTGATATTCACTAGCTGTTCCATCTGCTCATCAATCTACATCGTCGACAAGAACAAAAAAATGGCACCACAAAAACATTCCTAATTTCACTTGTACGCTTTCTTCGAGCGCCAACAGATTGGCCAAGCTTGATCTCAAAGCCACCACAGCAGCGTACTTCGCGTATTTATCGGACAGACTACGTACAAGCTCTTTTATTTATTGGCTCTCTGGCTCTTTTCAACATTCCTTAAACATAAAAGACAAAAGGCTCTAAAGGGGGTAAAAAAAGACACTAACTAATATAAAGGTGACATACTTAACAAGGTCAATAGGGACAACAAAAACAACAAACTAGACACTAACAAACGAGAAAAAAAATTAAACATTAAATTCTAAAAAAAAGACTGTATATAACGGATACAAAAATTTTTGAAAAATGCCCTAAAGATTATAAAATAAAAATTTATTACTTGTCCTTATTTTGACAATAGGGTAGTGGCAGTTCCAAATAGTCTAATTAAATAGTGTCAACCCAAAACTAATCAAACAGTTCACCTGACTAACAACCTTTGGTCCCCATAGAAACGATGTTCTAGTAATGCCGAAATTCGGGTGGATAGGTGCCAGTTGACATATCACGCACGAGTTCCACTAGATTTTGCAAAGCTGGGCAAGTGGAGAACCTGTGAAACAGGGTGCCTTCACCAGCACAAACTGTACAGATCCTCTGAACTCGCTGGTCAATATGTGACAACTGATTAGGATGCACAAGACTGTGATGCAGCAATTTGAATGCTACATCAGCATCTTTGTAATTAGAAGGATAACTGTAGACTACTCTGCAAGTTATCCCTCCGATCACGCCCATATTCACCCCGGGGTGTGCTCGCCATCTGTTGTATCCTGTATACTCTGAGATCTTATTGACATAAGCACGTCACGGAGCACACGTGTTTTGAGTGTGCTGAAAAGTGTGTGAGGTGGTCTGTTCAGAACGAAAGCATCTTCCAACTTACTGTCAGGGTCACTGGTCCCCAGTTGGCGAAATCTCTCCCGCGCAGACGCAGCCAGGTTGTGTAGTTGTGGAGTGTTAGTGTTTATTCGACAGTTTCCAGAGTGTCAGTGAATGCGTGTCAGCTTCAAGACCTCAAGCATTACCGAACACTGAATCTGTTAATTCAGGATTAAACCTGATTGGAATCGATGCGAATTGCGTGTACCGTAGAGAATTCCACTGAAGGTGAAATGCTGGCCTGATTCTGCCCCAGGTCTGAATCGTTGAGATTAGATCCTGTGGCCAATCACGAGATGGACTGAATATTGTCCGAGCATTCGTCGAAGAGTCACCAGTAGCGGCTCCAACGAGAGATCATAAAGCACACCTGACAATTGACAGCCCTGTCTGATACCTCGATGAAACGAGATAGGATGCAGAACTCGTCCTTGATCCTTAATCAGAATCGCTGAATCGCTATACATTTTCCCGAAGATATTGAGCCACCTGGGCGGAAACCCAAATGCTTCGAGAGCAGTCAAAAGATACTCTTGTGAGACGTTATCAAAAGCCTTTTGTTGGTCTAGTGAAATCATGGCCATTTGTGTACCTGTCTGTTCATGGTAGGCAAACAAATGTTTGACTACTACGATGTTGCCGTAGATACTACGACCAGGTACACAATGGGACTGTTCCGAGTGTATTTCCAAAGCAATCACTCGCCCCTAAAGCTTTGCAGACGATTTTGTAGTCTGCATTGCATAGAGTTACTAGCCTCCAGTTCCCCATCGTCTGCAAATCTCCCTTCTTTGGAATCAGGCGTATAACAGAGCCCCTCCAACTAGACTTCCAAAAGGTCAGGAATTAATAAATTCCTGAAACGTATGAAGAATTCTGGGGAGTCAAGCCGTCATAAAAAGGTGAAGTGTGTCGCCTTAGATCCTTTGTCGCAGCGATCATATCCTCCAATGTGTTCACTGTATCCAGGAGCTTCTTACTGTCTTCAGAGAAAGTAGGAATATTCTCAAGAAATTCATGAGTGGCCGAGGATGTTGTCGACGTCGATTCAAAATAGAGACTACTGTAGTAGTCTCGAATATATTCTGATAGCTATGGCCCGTTGAGGACTTGTCCAGATTCATCAATTATCGATTCGACTTCACAAGCAGTACGCGGTCTAGTTGCCTGGAAGAAGTACTTGGTTGGAGAATCGCCTTCTCTCAGCCAGCGTGATTGGCTGCACAGCACAAGCTCCAAGCTGTGCTTGTAAGTCTGTGCTGGCAAGCGTCCCTTTATTCTATTAAAATAAAGAATCAACTCCGGCTGAGTTGGGAGAAGAGCTTTCCAACATCCCACCATTGACTAAAAAAGGAAAGTCAGCTTTTCTCTCTTGCCAATCATGCCAGAGTTCAATGAACTCATTGATGAACTGCTCTGAATTCAACAAATAGTTGTTGAATATCCAGTATGCAGTTCTTCTTTCAACTAGAGTGCTGGTTGCCACTACAAGACGATGATCGCTAACCGAACACACTTCATGAGTGACGCCAACGAAATGTTCTAGTATTCCAGGTGAGAAGTAAAATCTATCAACTCTGGAGCCTGCGAGACTTGCATGGATATTTCGCTAGACCCTCGTGTATGATCTAGTCATAGGATGCATCCAACGATAGATATCTACTAGTCTGAAGACAACGACCAAATTCCTCAATCGAGTAGCATTGACGGAGTTGAACTCATCTCCGGAATGCCGATCCATTGAAGGATTCAGAGTGCAGTTGAAATCACCACCGAGGACAGTTTCACCGCTAAAATTCTCTAGACAGGATTGAACACTATCAAGAACCTGTCTTGTAATGTCCTCGTCATGAGGAAGGTACACTTTTACTACCTTGATATGTTTGTCTTGAATGACAAAATCCAAGGAAGAAGCGAAGCCTGAGAAGATATCTGTATGAACAGGAGACGACAGTATAAACTTGTTGGATACAATGATTGCCACCCTTGAGCCTCGACGAGGAGCAGGTGTGGCAAACATTGCATAACCAGTGTGCAGGTAAGCATAACGCTCTAGTTGTGTGAAATTCGTCTCCTGCAGAAATATAATATCTATATCGATGATACTGTGTAGTCTTGTATGAGCACTCAAACCCCCGGTGTTAAGAGAAACTATCTTCCACATTCAAAGAGATAAGAAGCACAAACAATGATGGTACGACGTCTACTAACGATGAGAATCGGCCAAGCCATGCTCCTGAATCAACTCCTCCACCTTCCTATATGGAGACGTTCACAGCGAGCTACATCGTTGTACTTCCTCTTCTTCTTGGCCTCCTGTTGTAGGATTTGAAGCTGAGGAAGTAACAACTCTGGCCTTTTCAGCTCCCCCACAAGAATACTCCAGATTTTATCTGAATTCTTCTTGTAGTTACAGGAGCTAGTCAAGAATGCTGCGAATTTGCTTCCTAGGAAGGGTTTCCATCCCCCTCGAGACTTCAAATTGACTACCAGATAAATGATGATCTCACACGACTCGTAGCCACCGAAGCTCGAGAGACCAGTCTCATCCAAGCCGGTCATGTCGCAGTCCGAAAGGTGCTCGAGAGATGCTTCCACCTCTCTCACAGCAACCTTCGAAATGCCAGCTCCACTATCGTTCTCCTCCGAGTGGTGGCGCTTTGATGCGACTGGCTTTGCTGGCTCTGGAGGAGGCAACATCGCCCGGTCCACCTTATTCCTCCTCCTCGTCCTCCTTTTTTTTCTACTTGGCTACTCGACTCCTCGTCGGAAGTAGCCATGCTTTCACGTGCTGAGGTGCCACCGTTTATAGCCTTAATATTTTTTGCCTCTGCGACAATTTCAGGCACTTTAGCCACTGACTGCTCCAAAATAGCAGGTTGAGTGCCGGCCGAAGATTCCTTCTCCAGAGCCACTGCTGTAGTAGTGGTTTCCTTCGAGGGAAGCTTCGGCTCAGCCTTCCTCCCTCTTGGGGCAGTCAGCAATAAAATGGCCTACCAAATGGCAAGCATGGCATTTCGCTTCGGTGCCCACATCCATCGAATATTTCTAGCCGGATATGCTCAGATAAAACCCTGACGGAAGCGTACACCCCTTATTCAAGGTAATGGACACTTCCCGGCTGGTACCGAAAATACCCCGCCCGAGACCCCCAGGTCCCTAATTTTAATGGGAATGGCGCGAACCTTTCCATGCAACTTCCCGAATCTCCCAAGGAAATTCGAGGTCTTCATGTTGGGCTCGTATAGGGACCCGCGAAAACACGACCAATTTTTGTTATATAGTAGTAACCGTAAGGCTTCCATTACCAAATTAGATAACTTGAGTTATGTAGACTACTACTCTCTTTGTAACCACTATAAACCCCTTATAGAGCTTAAATGGAGGATTATATAAAGGTTACCGTGACTTGATTTAGGTAACGTTATATAATTAAAAGTTGTATAAAATGAGTGACACAAATATTTTGGTTACCTTAATATAACTTCTTATATAACCCTTATATAACCTAGGGTGCTCTCGATTAATCTATTTTGGTCATAGGAGTGCTTGCAGTAATGTTTCGGTTACCTTTATAAACTTTGTTTATAATGGTGTTGGTAACGTTTCCACAACGCTTGTGATCGCCATATATCTGCAATTTAAAAAATTGGCTTAACCGACATTTTCTTTTTTATCTGCTATGCACAGATGAAAAAATGGCTGCTTGTACTTAAATGAACAAATTACCATTATAAAACATCAAGTACTTTTAAATAACTCTGGCTCTATTATATAAACTGAATGATCCTTATAAAACTTCTAGAAATATTATATAAACTAAAGGATCTACTATGCCTCGAAAATGGTCCTTATATACCCTTTAGTCATAATATGTAACCTTTGGTAATGTTATATATCTTATAGTGACAAGAAATAAACGTTAGTGTTCTTATGTATCCTTTGGTTATATTGTGTTAAATAAATAAAAACATTTTTATAATAGCTCCATTCGACACTAATAGTAATTTGTTTTTATAACGATCACCGTAGTTACTAAAGGGTCACCAAAAAATTTTACGATATTTTATAGTGGGTATATGTATTACCGAAAGTTCCCAATTTTTATTAGTCACCTTAATTACTGAATGTTGTAGAGTTATATAAGGGTAAGCAAGGATACAGCAATAAACACTTATTACCAATAAGTTATATAACGTTGTGATGAAAACAATTATAAAACTTTCTTATATATCTTCTAGTTATGGTTACTGTAGTTATATAGACCGGTGATTGAAACATTTCCATGACCAACTTAGTTATAAAACCTTTAATAACTTACGTTCACGATAACTATTAGTAACCTAAAAAAAACTTTAAAATAACTACGACACCAATTGTTTATATTATAAAACTCTTATATAACCACTCAAATTCTTATATAACCGTGTAATCATTATATACCCCTTATAAAACTACCCATCACCTTCAGTCACCAAAAATTTGAAAAATTGTTACTTGAGCCTCCACCTCGATGGTCTCAAGCATAAGCTTGGTAGCGCTTTCGATGGTCGTGGTGTACACCTCAACCATTCCTCCAGCTATAATCCCCATAGGAAATAGCTGCTAACAGGAGATGATCCGGAAGATTGCCTTCAGGTATGCGCTCTGAGCACATCCTCTGATGTGCTCGAGCTGCATCCCGTAGCTCTCGTCCTGCCACCTCCCGTCGAAGAAGCCCTGGAGACCCGCACTGGTCTTGGGCCGAGGCTTACCTGCGTCCAATGGGGCTGGACGAGGAGTGATGCAATTACATGTAATTTCGATGTTGGAAGCCTGTTTAGAACTGCCACTTAGCTGCGCATGACATCCCTGACCCTAACGCCGGGGATCGTGGTGTTGTTGTTAAGGATCTTGGTGCTGGCGCTGGTGGTACAATTGCTGGTGACTGCTTCTTCTGGCCAATTGCCTTTCGTGAAGAAAGCGTTAGCCTCAAAAATACCGTTTTGGGCTTGGGTGCTGAAGCCGTTATAACAACATCTGATAATTTTGAATGTTGTCCTTTCATTTGGGATGTCTTCATTTCTGCAGCAGCAACAGATGCGATAGCTGTTGCTGTGTTAACTTTTGGACTGATGGTCCAGGAGCTTCTTCGACAACAATAGCGGCTATAGTTGCAATCTTCTCCGGTGCAACTGGATGCAGATTTGTGGCCTCTTGAGTAGGGCCCTTATTGACCTTTTCTGTGGGCCCTTGGGGGTTTTTTTCGGAAGAAGACTTATTTCGCTTCTTCCTCCTTCCCTATAATTTGAGGAGATCATCTGTCCCCCAGAATAACTACTGCTCGCATTCATTGCGAATGCGGCAGAGTAATCTTACAGCTTTTTTCGAAGTTTGGTTTTTTTTTCTTATGTTATTTATTTCACTACAGTTTTGTTTTTAATTTTTGCAACATTTTCTGGAACAGAATGAACGGATCAATTCCGGATGGAAATGTCTCGCAAAAGTTGAATGCATTTGAAATACATTAGTGTGCACACAGTGAACGCAGTTACCGCATTTGCCGCAAGAAAGTTGGTCAACTTTCAACTTTTAAGCAAGTACCGGATTGAAGATTTTTGACAGCCGAAGGAAACGTTTGTTTTGAATGAAATATGTAATGTACAAGTAATTATTGAGCTGCGGGATATTTCAAATGTTACTCTTATTATTCGCACAAGTTTTAACAATATAAAAATATCCACAAGCACAATATTGAAAATATGAAAATTGCATTGAATTGTCATTAAACGCAGTCGCTGCAATTTCGTTCTAGGTAGCACTTTATTTTTTGCGTTTTTCGACAGTTAGCTGCGTGTTTACTCCGGCATTGATCCGTTCATTCTGTTTCAGCTATTAAAGCGAAATATTGATTTTAATTAACTAAAAATTTTCAAATGTCATATATTTAGACTTTCCGGTTTAGTTTTTAACACAATTTTGTATTTTTTTTTTTTTTTTCGTACGTAAGAATGACACTTCACTTATGACCACTTTTGAATCTTTCCGGGCTAATTTACTATATTTTTTCGACGTTTTATTTATGAACACAAACTGACACGTCCGCTCTCTCCAGAAATAATAACAATAATAACCCTTATTATGGTTGTCACATCACTTCAAGTAACAAGACTGTGTAAAATTTCTAGGAACACATAGGCTGTGTTCATCTTTTGGCTAGAGCCGGCTATAGCTAGAAGGTATCACCTAATATTCTCGTAGTAATTTGCTCGTATCAATTTTCTCGTACGAAATTTGCTCGTATCAATTTCCTCGTGAAGCCATTTTCTCGTAACAATTTCCTCGTGAAGTCATTTTCTCGTAAATAAATAAACTATCGTGCTATTATGAATTACATACCGAAATTGCTGGATTCTATAGTCAACTCTAAAATTTCGTTGTAGTAAAGGAATTTAATTCTTTGAATCTGTATGGATTTATCTCAGGTAGGTCAATATGTACAAATCTTGCAATTTTTCAAATCATTTCTATTAATTCCATTGAAGGGCATGCCCAGGTCGATTCGATACATACCGACTTTTCGAAAACTTTTGATCGTGTTGATATTATGCTTTTAATTAATAAGCTTATGTGTCTTAGATTAAATTCTAACATCCTCAGATGGATTTCTTAATTTTTAACAAATCGTGGGCAATATCTTAAAATGAGCCATAAATTGTCAAGGGTCATCGAGGTAAATTCGGGAGTTCTTCAGGGTAGTCACTTTAGTCCGCTTATATTTTTGCTATTTATCAACATTGTTAATATTTTTGGCGTTGCGGAATGTTTGCTGTTTGCAGATGACTTGAAATTATTTGTGAAAATAAATTCTATTTCCGAATGTATATTTCTTCAAAACGATCTAAATGTCCTTGGTAGATGGTGCTCAGAGAATAACTTGTTGCTAAATGTTTCTAAATGTAAAGTAATGTCCTTTTACCAAAAATCTACACCAATAGTCTTCGATTATAAAATTGTAACTTTATCTGTTCCCAGAGGAACGGAAACTAAATATCTAGGAGTCATATAGTCGTATAGTCTTATAGAATATATATTTTCTAGATATTTTATGATATTAGGCTTTATAAGACGAAATACAAAGGAATTAAAAGATGCTGACTCCTTGCTAGCTCTTTTTTATTCATTTGTAACATCCATAGTGAAATACTCCTCCGTTATTTGGTTCCGTCCTATAAAATACATATAAATCATATCGAAGCAGTACAAGTCATTCACAAGAATGGCGTTAGGTAAACACTCTTATTGGTGGTATAACATGCCTTCGTATAATATACGCTGCTCTCTGTTAGTCTTCTCCAAGCTAAACTTCAGAAGAGAAGTTGGTTGTGCAACGTTTATTAGAGATATTATATGTCATCGTATAAAATCGCCGGAGCTACTCTCAATGTGTAACATGTTAGTGCTATAGTGTAATATGCTAGATCCGTAGTTATTGCTAGTCTAACATACCTGATATTTCACTTTTGCATTATATTATTTGGATTAATTATGCTTAATGTATCAGGGCATCTTTCGAGTTGCAAATTTTTTGGTAACTTTATTATGTTACAAATATCTCGTATATTTTACCTATTATATCAACATTAATATTCTTGTTCATTCCTTTAGTCTATTTTCAACGTATCTGTTTACACAACTAAAATCATATTCTATATGGCACCGTTTAATCATACCATTTGTTTTGTATTCAGTATAATTAAGAATCGTTAAATGTAAATCTCTGTAACATCGTAATTCCCAACGTCCTAGGACGTGGTGGGGTACCGGAAAGGCTTATAAGATCACGTGATTTGCTGCAAGTACCATTTCATAGAACCAATTACGGTTATAATGAACCTATCGCTAATTGCGTTGTAACAAAGATATTTAATAGTTGTTTTTTTAAATTACAGGATCTACGTAGTTAGTTAGTAGTTTATTCTTAAGCCATAGTCTGTAAGGTACTCTGTATCTGTAGACAGGAAATAAATAAAATCTCAAAACTCCGCCCCTTTTCATTTATTTACATGCATTATTTGCATGTAATCTGCGCTTTCACATTTTTTGTCTTTATTTGTAAAGTTTTTAAGAGTTTGATTTTTTGCCGTTTTTAGCCGGGCACATTTTAAATAACTTTATCACTTGTTATTATTACTACAATCTAGATAGTTTTCTACTGCAATGAGTTTGTTCGTTGCATTTTTGTTATTTTTCTAAGCCTTGTATTCATTCTACATATTATCAATATCAATATCTCGCACCACCTTGACCAGCACATCAGACAATCCCTGGTAACATATTTGATTATCCCACATTTTTTCTATGCCGATATTGCCTCTGAAATTGCTAAATTGAACAGAGCACTAAGGGCCTGCGTAAGATTCATTTTTCGCCTCAGGCTATACACTCATATCTCTCCACTAGTCCAGCTGTCTATGCCCGAACCCCTCGATAAGCAATTAGAGCTTAGAGCTCTATGCTTCATTCATAAAGCCAGGTGTGGCTTACTCCCAGCTTACATAAGTCAATTGAGCTCATGAAGCAGTCTTAACGGCACTAGACTTGTCCTTCAGAGGACACGAACTCGATTTGGGTCCAAGCACGTTTTTGGACAGGGAGTCTGTCTCTGGAACACACTTCCTGACGAGTTTAGGAAGATCTGCTCCTGCAAGCAGTTCAAGGAACTCGCATTACTTCACCTTATGGACACTAATGCACGTTAAAGTATACTCCGTCGGCACATTGGCACTCATTTCCGAGGCACTCTGCGCTTTGGTGGTTTATTCCGGTTCCTAGCTTGTGGTCTCTAATTACAAACTCCAAATTCTAAATTTTAATTTTTAAAAAAATTTAATCTTTATTTTAAATTAAGGCTTATTTTAGTATCTAGTATTTAGTAATTCATATTTGTACTTTGAATTTATTACTTCACATTTTTATATGTGATGATTCACATTATAACATTGTACCACTGTATATTCATTTACTCTCACTACTGATCTTGTATGCTATTTTCTTTTTAGCTTTGAATAATGCTTTCATGTTTTTATTACTGTCATTATTATTATTATTATTGCGTTTATTTTATTTTGATTCATTATCTTTGTCTATAGCTTCATAACAATGTATAATACTAGTATTAGTTTCTACTGCAATGAGTTTGTTCGTTGCTCCTGTTAGTTTTCTTATAAAATTTGATTCTATTGCTTGTACCATTTATCTATTACTTACTCGATGTACCTAATGTTGTAACGTAGCGTAAGCTGAGGTTCTTTAATAAATGCTTTTCTATTCTATTCTATTCTAAATGTAAAAGTCGGAAATCTCGCCTGATTAATTTGTGTTAACTTTGATTAGGACTTAATTAGTACTAGTATTAGACAACAGGTAACACAGCAATTACGAGAAACATAAGCATTATATATAGTGGCAACAAATTAACTAGAAACAAATGAAATTTATTTATTTATTAAACTTTACTTGTTCTTATGGTCTGGTAATATCGTTTGTAGCACTTGTTTTTTATGGACAGAATATAACAAATCCATCATATTTTATTTAACTTATGCACTATATTCCGTCAATTCTTGAGCCTTCAAATTTTTAAATATATTTGGTTTGCACTTCACCAAAGTATGTAAAAGTCAAGCTATTCCCATTAAAATTTTGGCACATTGCAGCTGATAGCGAATGACGTAATCTATGTCTAATCTATATACACTTTTAAGGAAAGACAAAGAGACGAGAGAGAGGATTGCGTTCTCTGTACCGTACTTTCCTACACATTTTCTCAATATTTCGTCACCAATGGCGGAAGGTGTTGTTAATAGGAATAACCTGTATCGTTTGATAAACATTGGCACTTCACTATTCCTTCTTCTTGAATATTGAGTTGGATTTTAGTCGGTAGTGATTCTCGGGGACAGGTAACACGAGATGGTACAGCTTGCATGCAAATCACCCTTCCAACGCGAGGAACAAGTCTAGATTGAGGAAAACTCTCCGATTTTGTTCAAATTTTGTGTACTTGTTACAATTTACTCACAAATCACGAATATAATTAATTTATTTTAAGCTGAAACTTATAGCTTCCGAGATATATTCCTTTAAAATCCCGCACTTAACACTACACACTTCCCAATACATTTGCAATTTTCACAATTAATTTCCTCTTCTTCTTCTTCTTTTAAATAGCAACAAGGAGCGTTATGCCAAATATTCAATTTGTGTGTAGTAACGCAACGATTACACGAGTCAATAGAGCTGACGGACAGTCCTGATTTCGTCTGTCAAATTTACTGACAAAAAACGATTTGCGTTCTATGAATTGACCAGTCTGTTCATAATAAAATGTCGTCAAGCGGTGCAGACATTCCTCTTCTATATGCATATCAAACAATTTCTTCATTAATCCGTCTTTATTCTCTATAAAATAAACAATAAAATGTATGTTAAACACTTTTCAGTCATTTTCCACACAAAAAAGAGCAGAGTAGGAATTTAAACACAAATATCGACTAGCAGCTATCCTTTATTTTCAATTTCTGCCATCTTAATTGTACGTTTGACAGTTTATTGACTAGTCCGTACTGACTCGTCAGAAATCTTGTCAGTACAGACTGGTCAGTAAAAAAGAGTAGTCAGTGGGGGTTTACACGAGCCTGTGTAAGTGCCAATCGCTATCAGAGTCAGTTCTACTGACTCGTGTAATCCCCCGGTAAGGCAGCATTTACGCAAGGATTACACGAGTCAATAGAACTGACGGACAGTTCTGATTTCGTGTGTCAAATTTACTGACAAAAAACGATTTGCGTTCTATCAATTGACCAGTCTGTTCATAACCCGGGGATTACACGAGTCAGTAGAACTGACTCTGACAGCGATTGATACTTACACAGGCTCGCGTAAACCCCTACTGACTACTCTTTTTTACTGACCAGTCTGTACTGACAAGATTTCTGACGAGTCAGTACGGACTAGTCAATAAACTGTCAAAGGTACAATTAAGATGGCGGAAATTGAAAATAAAGGGTAGATGCTAGTGGATATTTGTTTTTATATTCCTAATCTGCTCTCTTTTGAGTGGGAAATGACTTAAAAGTGTTTAACATACATTTTATTGTTTATTTTGTAGAGAATAAAGATGGATTAATGAAGACATTGTTTGATATGCATATAGAAGAGGAATGTCTGCACCGCTTGACGACATTTTATTATGAACAGACTGGTCAATTGATAGAACGCAAATCGTTTTCTGTCAGTAAATTTGACAGACGAAATCAGGACTGTCTGTCAGCTCTATTGACTCGTGTAATCGTTGCGTAATAAAATGTCGTCAAGCGGTGCAGACATTCCTCTTCTATATGCATATCAAACAATTTCTTCATTAATCCGTCTTTATTCTCTACAAAATAAACAACAAAATGTATGTTAAACACTTTTCAGTTATTTCCCACTCAAAAGAGAAAAGATTAGGAATATAAACACAAATATCCACTAGCATCTACCTTTAATTTTCAATTTCCGCCATCTTAATTGTACGTTTGACAGTTTATTGACTAGTCCGTACTGACTCGTAAGAAATCTTGTCAGTACAGACTGGTCAGTAAAAAAGAGTAGTCAGTAGGGGTTTACACGAGCCTGTGTAAGTGTCAATCGCTGTCAGAGTCAGTTTTACTGACTCGTGTAATCCCCGGGTTAGTTAGAATGGAACCCTCCTGGAGGGTTGAAATTTTCTACTGATTTTTTTGTGATATTTGTAATTTGCGCGCGAATTGTAAGTTATTCGCAAAGTTTGAAGAAAATCGGCTACAATGGTCGATTCCCTACTTAAGCCGTGTTTTTATTCAGGAGGGTGATTCTGATCTTTTGTTGTATTTTATGCCTAATCTAAAAACGATATCGTTTGCTGAAGAATGCATTTAAATACACGAAATATGTAAGCAGTGGTAAGCTGCCAAATTAACCTGTCAGTTATCATAAATGTAATGCTTCCTCGATTTCATTACAGAATTACATCAAAGGAAGTATTTGGTCTCAATAATTTATACTATGATATGGTAAACATAGTAAACTAAGAAATTGCTTGGGACAAGTCGAATAATATAAAATATTGTTTTCGAGACTAATGCCCAATCTACAATGCATGGTTAAACCACGTCGTCAAAACGATATGGATTTTTGTGTTTGCTTCCCACTCTTCCATTTGAAAATTTATACTTGCAAAAACGTCCGTTCTCTCTCATTCATTTGACGACATGAGCACGAGCTTATGTGTAGTAGTTAATCAGCAAAAACGATATAGTAATACCTCAGGTGTATTCAGCATAATTTAGAACCATGTAGGGAAATTTAGAACAAAGCAGCTGTAAACTGGAACTTGCACTTTCAGTCTTGAAAGCAATATTTTATATTATTCGGCTTGTCCCAAGCAATTTCTTAGTTTGCTAAGTTTACTATATCATAGTCTAAAATTATTGAGACCAAATACTTCCTTTGATGTAATTCTGCAATGAAATCGAGTAAGCAATTACATTTATGATAATTGACAGGTCAACAGCTGTTTAATTTGGCAGCTTACATATTTCGTGTATTTATATGCATTCTTCAGCAAACGATATCATTTTGACGACGTGGTTTAACCATGCATTGTAGATTGGGCATAAAGTACAAGTTCCAGTTTACAGCTTTTTTGTTCTAAATTCCCCCACATGGTTCTAAATTATGCTGAATACACCTGAGGTATTACTATATCGTTTTTGCTGTTTATGCCTAATCTACAATGCATGGTAAAACCACGTCGTCAAAACGATATCGTTTGCTGAGAATGCATATAAATACACGAAATATGTAAGTAGCGGTAAGCTGCCAAATTAAAGAGCTGTTGACCTGTCAATTATCATAAATGTAATTGCTTCCTCGATTTCATTACAGAATTACATCAAAGAAAGTATTTGGTCTCAATAATTTAACTATGATATAGTAAACTTAGTAAACTAAGAAATTGCTTGGGATAAGTCGAATAATATAAAATATTGCTTTCAAGACTGAAAGTACAAGTTCCTGTTTACAGCTGTTTTGTTCTAAATTCCCCTACATGGTTCTAAATTATACTGAATACACCTGAGGTATTATTATATCGTTTTTGCTGATTAAGGGCCGTATTCACCAAGTATTTTAATTAAAATTTAATTTAATTTCTGTTTTAGTACTCCCGTTAGAGAGGGTTAGGGCTCACTTAAATTAAAATTAAAGTTATGTATGCGTTATTATAACTTAAAATAACCCAAACTAAATTTTAATTTGGGGTTGGATAATCAAATTGAGAACACTGCTGGAATAATAAAGTGTTGTTGTGTATTACACAACTACTTGAATTAGCATAACGAGATCATTAACAACCAGTGGTTTCAGAATCTGGAACAGGAAAAAAAGCAGGCAGACAGCAGCCGCAGCATAATACCACCATCACTGACCATGATCCCAATGCAGAAATGATTCGAAAAGCAATTACGAATTACTTAGGTAAGAAAACATGGCACTTAATTCAGATTTTTTTTTTTAGAATAGAATAGAAAAGCATTTATTAAAGAACTTCAGCTTACGCTACGTTACAACGTTAGGTACATCGAGTATATAATAGATATTGGTAATAAGTCGAGTGAATACAAGGCTTAGAAAAATAACAAAAACGCAACGAACAAACTCATTGGAGTAGAAACTATCTAGATTGTAGTAATAATAACGAGTGATAAAGTTATAGGATTTAAATTAAGGTTGATGTAATGCAAAATATAAGATAAACAAGAATGAAATAAGCTAACATAAGATAAGAAAATGATGATGAGTAAAAGAGAGTAACAGATAAGATTAAGACCAAAATAACGCACTGATCAATTGCACATAATATAAAGATTCAAATACAAATTAACAGAGAAAAGTAAAGTCTAAAAATATAAATAAAATAATATAAACATATATAATACTGACTTCAAAGCTGAGCACATTTTTTTTTTTATTATTTTTTTATTTAATAATAATAATAATAATAGGGATAGGAATAAAGGATATGCTAGCTAAAGATCTAAAAGATGTGACATCGCAAGCTCCTTGAACTGCTTAGTAGAGGATGTATTTCTGATAGAATCTGGTAACGAATTCCACAGGGAGGTTCCCTGTCCAAATAATCCATTAGAGCCAAATCGGGTGTTAGTACGGTGTGAGACCAGCCTGGAGGTATTGAGGGAGCTCCATGTGAGTAATTCACTTATGTACTTCGGTAGCAGATTCCATCTGCCTTTATGAATGAAGCACAAAACCCTGAGTTCAAAGAGTTTGCTAAGGGAACCAGGCAAAAAAGCTGCAACAATTGTGAAATATGAGAAAGCCTCTTAAGACAGTAGATGTATCGTACACAGCATTTGAGCGCTCTGTTCAGCTTCGCCATCTCAGTGGCCTGTAGTGGATAGAAAGCAG
This sequence comes from Dioctria linearis, assembly GCA_963930735.1. Taxonomy (NCBI): domain Eukaryota; kingdom Metazoa; phylum Arthropoda; class Insecta; order Diptera; family Asilidae; genus Dioctria; species Dioctria linearis. Next base: position 163,115,821 of record OZ005740.1, read on the forward strand.
CATCGGCATAAAAGAAATGCGGCATGATAAGTGCTGATACCGGGGACTGCCTAATGGATTGTGGCAGGTGGTGTGATACAGCGTATAAAGAACGGAGGCCATAATAAATTTTAGAGCACATCTTGCTTACCTGTGGCTGCCAAGTAACTTGAGGGTCCACAAGGAAGCCAAGATTCTTCACATGACCGCTCGTTAAAGGAATGATCTGGTCATAAAGACGCAAATTCGGAAGTGTGTCAGCAAGCCTAGGAACATTAGCTCGGACAGAATATCTAATGGCTTGTGTCTTAGCAGGGTTTAGAGCCAGACCATTACCAAGGCACCAACCGGATAAATAAATTATCAAGAGTAGAGTTGAGTTCATCTATTAGTGACGGTAGATCACTCGTACTAGCAGCCATATAAATCTGAAGATCATCAGCGTATAAATGGAATTTAACATCTTCCAGCACCGAGGTGATATCATTAATGTAGATGGAAAACAGAAGTGGAGCAAGGACAGCACCCTGCGGAACTCCTGATGGGAAAGGCCGAGAGGTAGAGCGACCACCATCACTAACAACAGCAAAACTTCTATCCGCTAGATAGTTGGATATAAGGGAACACGCAGTGGAGCTGAAGCAAAATGATGTGCCAAGCCTGGCAACTAGCAGATCATGTGGAACAGAGTCAAAAGCCCTACTGAGATCTAACAGAATATGGATCACACTGTTGCCCTCATCACACAATCTGCGAATATCAGTTGTGATTTTAACAAGTGTAGTGGTGGTAGAATGTTTATGACGGAAACCAGATTGGTATTGGGATAGGAGGCCATTCTCATCAATAAATTCAGATATCTGATCCGCAATGAGTACTTCAAAAACCTTAGAAATGGATGGAAGAATTGTAATGGGGCGCCAGTCACTGGGACTAATCGGCGATGAGGTTTTGGGTATGGGAGTGAATGCCAATCTTCCAACACTTAGGAAAGAGAGAGCAGGTGACAAGTCTATTGAAAAGATGAGTGACCAGAGGTAAAATAAATGGGAGAATGATTTTAAGAAATTTAATAGGGATTTCGTCGTATCCTGCAGCATTGGACTTAATGCGATTGAAGGCATCTAAGACTTCAGCCTCGCTGAAATTACGAAAAGAGAGCTCATTAGTTTGTGAATCAGGGTTATCCCTGGGAGCAACACCCATTGCATTGTGTACAATGGGGCCACGAGTCCCACCTTCATATGCCAGGAGGGTCGAAGAGGGAGCGTGGGATTGGGTTGAACAGAGATGATTAGCAAACCTCTCCGGGTCTATGCTAGACTCCATTAATTTTTATTTTAATGCAAAAAACTACTTAGAGCCTAATATATTTATAACAGCCTTTTGAAACTCTTTCGCGTCTCTTGTCATCTCTTGCAACAGGTCATTTCTCTGCTGCTCAATTATTAGGAGTTTCTCATCTATATTTCTTACATGTTGCAATTCCTGCTCAATATTTAAATTGTTTTTTTTAACTCCTTTAAAAGCTCCTGCTGCACATTATTAATTCTTTTCCTTTTTCTAGCATTGTCTTCGGGAGCATTGGACGATGAGGCAACTACTGGCGGTGGGGTTTCAGATGATGAAGATGCATCCATCAATGATCCATATTCCGATGGTTCCGGTTCGAGGAATTCATAATCCGTGGGTGATAATACTTCAAAGCTTCTATCTGGAAATAAATAATGAATTAATAAATTTGCAATCGCAAATATAGTATAATTTTTACTGTACCTTCCATGATGTTGTCCTCTATCAGGGTGTCCACATTATTAATTTTTAATTTACCAAGCATGCCATGCACTTTGAAGTACAGGGGCCATTCCGAAGGCGATCCTCCTGACGAACCTATTTTTCCTTTCTCTTTCCTGAAAAAACAAAAACATTGTTGACTTCATTCTATGCAATTACAGTGATGGTTTTAATTATTGAAACTTACCTGTACCTACTGGTTAGATTGTGAATTTTTATTTTTATTTCTTCCATGGAAAAGAAGCTGTTTCTTTATCTCGGCCTTCATCTCCTGAAATACGTGGCTATTTTTACTTTGCCCACGTAACTGGTCAATTCGGCCCACAAATCGACCAATATTTCGTCCTCTTTTTTGGACCAAAAGGTTTTCTTTTTATATTTTCGCTTAGCGTCCATTCTCCCTTTTTTACAACGAATGATGTGTCAGTCCTACGTCAACGTCTTGTCAAAGTCATTTGCTGAATTTTGCTGAATATTAGAAATGGGTGCGTTCATTACAATTATCGTGATTTCGATGGTAATTTCCACAAAATCATCTCGAAATGAGATGATTTCGAAATCATCTCAATGTATGGGAAATTACATGATTTTGAAGGTGATTTCGACAAATCTTCCAAAATCACGTAATTTCGGTGTAGTGAAAACGCCCTATAACCCTCTCTTACAGGAGTACTAAAACAGAAATTAAATTAAATTTCAATTAAATAGCTTGGTGAATACGGCCCTATTTATTCCACATAAACTCGAGCTCATGTCGTCAAATGAATGAGAGAGAAGGGACGTTTTTGCAAGCATAAATTTTCAAATGCAGGAGTGGGAAGCAATCACAAAAATCCATATCGATTTGACGACGTGGTTTTACCATGCATTGTAGATTGGGCATTATCCGCTACAAATAAGCTCGTGCTCATGACTTCAAATGAATGAGAGAGAATGGACATTTTTGCAAGCGTAAATTTTCAAATGCAAGAGTGGGAAGCAAACACAAAAACCCATATATTTTTGACGACGTGTTTTACCATGCATTGCAGATTGGCCATTATCCGCTACACATAAGCTCGTGCTCATGGCTTCAAATGAATGAGAGAGAATGGACATTTTTGCAAGCGTAAATTTTCAAATGCAAGAGTGGGAAGCAAACACAAAAATTCATATAGTTTTGACGACGTGGTTTTACCATGCATTGTAGATTGGGCATTAATGTCGAAATATACCCCTAAACGAAATGAACTTTTGTACTGATTTTTTCGTGTTTTTATTCAACAGGGTTACATCCGTGAAAAATCACCGATTTTCTTTAAATTTTGCACACTAGTTCCTTTTCACTCAGAAATCACAAATATGAAAACGAAATTTGTCGGAAAGCTATAGTTTCCGAGATAATCGACTTTAAAATTCCCGAACCTTGTACTGCACTTCACAACACAATTTGACATTCTCACAATTATTAACCCTTCTACTTCCTTTTAGTAACAAGTATACAAGTAGTGTAAACATATCTTCCGAACATTCGGATTACCAGCACTGCTTTTTTTTTTATTGATTACAAATGTTTAGTTAGAATGGAATAGAAAAAATTTATTAAAGAAACACACACACACAGGCAGGGGCACACAGCCACGCACAGGCACGTAGCCCCCGCAAGATACAAGCCATGAACAAAGCCGAAAAAAGAGAGCAGCGGGCCGGTCAGCAGGCGACATCCACAGTCTTCTTGCCTTGTCTTACTGAAGGAGTTTTTCATATAAAAGTTGCTTGTATTTTGTTCAAACGCTATAATTTCCGTAAATTTGTTCTACATACATTTTTTTTAAACTATTAGAAAGAAAACATATTTGGCTTCAATTTGTTTTAACTTCATTTTGCTGTGAGAGCGACAGATTTCGGCTTTAGGACCGGTTTAAGATGAAATTTTAGTTTTTCCTCCATGACCAGTATACAAAATGCCGTGAGAGTGAGCTCCTACTGCATGCTGTACCCGGCACGTTAAGGCCTTTTATTGGGTCGGTGCCTTCGGAGACTTCATGGCTTGTATTATATTCCGGGGGTTACGACAGGCAGGCTGGCACACACACGCACACACACACACACACACAGGCAAACGAGCGCGAAGCAGAGCGCGCGTGTGTGTGTGTGCCCCTGCCAGCCTGCCTGTGTGTGTGTGTGTGTTTCTTTAATAAATTTTTTCTTTTTTTTATTTGCTATAAGTACAGATGAATTGGATTTCTTTTCGTGGCCGTATTTTCAATATCATTCTTAATTTTTTATATAGGACTTTTGCCAAACGGGCTAAATGCTGGCTAAATCTATTACTTTTCCATTTAGTAAATTTTAGAGCTTGCTAATTCTTCTTCTTCACATTCGTCTAATTATTTGACAAGTGCGGTTTATTTGAAAGATTTTTAGAAGTATTTATTTGTAAAATGAACAAATACAAGAAAATAATATTACGGCCATAACTTCCTTGTTTATTTCCTGCAAATCTATCTTAAATGCCACACAATTGCTTTGCTTTTGAAATAAAAGTGACAGCTGAGCAATTGGCTAAATTCCACTTTGGTTTGGCACAGCCCTGGAATTAGCTGGCTAAATTTCCAATGCAAACTGGAATTTAGCCAGCATTTAGCCCGTTTGGCAAACGTCCTTAGTGTACCTATACATTATGCATATTATTTTCATATTTTTAATATTTCCAAATAATTTTAACTACCTGCTTTTAGAAATATTACGACCGCGCGTTGTATTTCCGTAAAAAAATTGCAAAATGCTTGTTCTTCTTGTTTTTAATATATCTTTTCTCTGAGTCTCCGCTGTCATATTTTAGCTGCTAAAGAACGGCCCGATATTGGAGACCCGCTAAAATTTAGTTTAGCGCGGACCTTAGTACTAGGCTTAATGCTCTAATGAGGTGTCGAATTTCCATTTACCACAGTGTAAAATTTCTGTTACAGCCTCTGGGAGCAATTGACTAATTTGTCGTATATTTAGACGTGTTTTTTGACGTTTGTTCACCGAAAACTCATTATACTTCATTTTGTGATAAATAATAGTGAAGACACAAAATGAACTGTGTTGAAAAGAAGTACGACAAAATATGTCAAAAAACACGCCTAAATAGTACGACAAAAAATCAGAATCACCCTCCAGCGGGGTGATTCTGATCTTTTTGTCGTAGCTTAGGCGTATATTTTAGTCACATATTTTGAAATTTCACCTCAAATTTGTCGTACTATTATATTCACCATATTCATTTTAATTTATCCTTTTCATTAACCACAAAATAAACTAAAATGAATTTGAAATGAATTAATGTCAGAATACATGCCTAAAAGAACGACAAATTAATCAGCTGCTGTGACAAAAATTGAATACTGTGGTAAATGGATATTCTACACCTAATTAGAGCAATATAAGTGCTTAAATTCGATATAATATTTTGAGTTTGTACTGTGAAGTGTCATTTTCAGTTCATTCTATACGTAATGCAGGGCTTGCTGAACTATAAAAACACGAAAAAATCAGTAGAAAAGTTCATTTCATTTAGGCGTATATTTTGACATTAAAGTACGATAAAAGATCAGATCCAGTGGAAGTTATATGCGGACCTGAGTCTAAATGGTTTGTTAGTTGAAAATTTTTGTAGAGTAACGTTAAAGTTTTTATAGTTTTGAGAAATTTGAAAGTTTTCGATTTTGAGTAGAGTAAAGTAAAGTGTTTTTGAGAATTTGTTTTTGAAAGTTTTCCTGGAAGTTCGACTTTAGGTTTGACTTTGGTCAAGCCTCAAGTCTTGAAAGTTTAAAGTTTTGCTTTTTGAATTATTTTGAATTTGTTGATCTTTCCCGCTGGCCTTCTGCTATGGAAATAGTAGGTGGCCTCACAATTTTTTGTTTGTGTTCTAACGGAGGCATGTCTCTACCGGCCAACTGGCTGGACAGAGTCGTGCATCTGTGAGACGACTTTTTGGCTTTTGGCTGACTAATTGACCAGATTCATGACACTGCCCAACTGGAAGCTTAGCTAGATATGACAATCAGGTGAAGAGGAAGGCAAGAGTTGTTGAAGAATGGTAGTGATGCTGGAGACCTTCAGTAATCAGGAGCTGGCATATTGCTTACTGCCTGGCTGAAGAATCTCTAGTAGCATTTCCAGTCTTTGACATCTCCAACCCTACTTTTCCCAGATCTCGGTGAGAACTCAAGTTTCTCATGCACACATTCACATTACTTACCTTTATCGTATGACTTCTGACCTGATTGGAGAGAGAGTGGGCTTGAGGTACCTTCGTGTTGAGAGTTAGTGCTTGGAGAGAGAGAGGAGATTTGTATGATAACATTTTTCCTTAATTCGTTTTCCGAAAAGTTCGAGCTTAGTTCATGGAATCTTTTTAAATTCTTCGTTCGACTTGAAATATTTGAGTTAAGCTCATAACAATTTGTTTTGATACTGTATGCTACAGTTTATTTTTCTTGAGTATTTTTGCTGGTGCACATAGTATTATCGATCTTGAATTGGAGCGTCGATCTTTAGCAAGGAGGCGAAGATTTTTTTTACATAAACTTCATTCAGTTTTTCTGTAACTTTCCATTAGGGAGATTACATTAGAGTAGAGATCTTTAAATTATTGATTGAATTTTGAAATTTTTAAATTTATTGGAATCTTTATCACCTACGTAGGTAAGATTTCTCCTGCTTGCGAAAAGTGGCAACACTGAAGTTGCATAGTCAATTTTAAACAAACTTCAGCCCTCCGTTGAAAAACATTTTTTTTGAATCTCAAGATCAGTGAGATCTGGCTCTATTGTTCTTGACTACTTCGGATTTTCCTCGAATTGTTTTCAAATTTCGTACAATGGCTACTGTGCGAACATCACCTCAGGGGACTGACATTCCGACACCGCTGCCCGGGCAGTGTATCATATGTCCGGATGGAGACTGGTCAGCCAATAGGAAGCCAGTGGAAACCATCTGCGGTCATGTATACCACAAAGCATGCTTGCGCACGTGGATCGGTGAACAGTCAGATTGTCCAAATTGCAGGTGTCGTCTCACACAGTATGACTTCACTGTTTATACAGGTGCTGTTCCGAGGAAGACTGTTACGAAGCCTGGAAATCAAGAGCTTCGACAGTCCGTGCCAGTCCTTAATCTACCACCACTAACGGTTCCACCAGTAAATCGTCCATCTTTATCGCCGACACTGCACAATTTGCATTCCGCAACCTTTTTACATCCAACTGCGAGGATGAATAGTCTGATTCTTACTACCCATGGCCAGGGCCTTGTAGCTTCAGAAGCGTTAATGGCTGGCTTAAGAGATCTTATTCGAGAGGGAATCACACAGAGTATGAACACTCTGTGGGACGAACTCTTTAACAATTTTCCTCGATAAGCTCCTGTCGTGCCTCCCGTAGACACCACCTATATGGCAACCTAGATCGATAGAGAGGCCTGGACCAGCTGATGAATAACATCACGCATCAGGGAATCAGAATAGACCCGACAGTCCTCAGAGGCCAAGGCCCAATCATATTCCCCAGGCACAGGCGTTTCAGAATGACAGACCTCAACGCAACCCGTTTTCACGACGATCAGGAAGCCCAATACGAAGAATGAACATCTCGTACAGTGGAGATAGTTCCAAACTCTCACTGGATGAGTTTGTCTTCCGAGTTGAAGTACTCACCTACTCTGCGCTCGAAGGAAATTTTGACCTGTTGGTCAGAAATATGAGCACACTGCTCGCAGGCTCGCCCATGGATTGATATTGGTCATTACTTAGACTGCATTCCACACCAACCTGGGAATACATTAAAACAGCTCTCCTAGCTGAATGGGGAGTTCCCAAAGACGATTTGAAGGTGCGGGTTCAGCTAATGTCCCGGAGGTAAAAATCTGGAGAATCCTTTGCAGCATACCACCAAAATCTGGTGCAGTTTCGTGACCAACTGCAGACTCCAATGCTGGATAGTGAGTTCCTGGAGATAGTCAAATCCAATCTATTGCGACATCCAGGACAAAATATGTTTGCACCCCACCAATACTATCGGCCAGTTGAGATCGCTCGTCAGCTGCGAATTGTCACAGCGTGTAGCTGGAGCACTTACCGGAGCCAGAAAGTATACGAGATTGACGACTGCCAGTCTTTAAACCCGAATTTGTCATTAGTAACAGGGCGTGACACCAGATTAGGCGACGTGTCTGCCATTTCAACCAGACACGCAACATATGGAATTGTGATCAGCAAGGTCACATTTACTAGGACTGTCTGCAAGAGAGACAACAGGTGTTCTGTTATGGATGCGGACGCAAGAAAATCTTTAAACCAAACTGCAGACCCTGTGCACAGAAAAACTAGAAGCGGGTCGGGAATCCCAACACATTTCTCGACCAGTTTTAAGGTTCCGAATGGCATCTGCTATGACCACTCCAGTTCAAGCTTTGAACAAGGAAGAAGGGCCGCTCCATCAGCAGGTCCCAGCAACGAAACATTGACTTGCCCGCTGATATCATTCAGTGACTCTGAGGATACCAGCACTCCTCTTGATTGTACGAATACTTCACTGATGGAGACGGAGAATCTCATAAACTTCTCCGCAGATCTTCAAGCTCCTCTTTCCAACTGTGAGAAGCCCATGACACTACTAGACACTTCTCTGGAAGAGTCTTTGATCTTTGACGTCCCGATAACACCGACAGCACTTTTCGCTGGCAATGTTACTGAGCAGGAGATTCGGCCTCCTGCCGTTTCGGTATTAAAACGGCCACAAAGCTCTGCTGTGACGAGTAGGCGTGAGCCTGTTTTACATCCGCTGACGCCTTATCATACGCGTCTGCAAAATTGCAATGCAGTAAGAGACCGCATCTTATCTTCAGTTGCGGAGCTAGCTGAAGTTACGTATCCTGACCTGGACCTTAGACCAAGAAAGAAACGATCGACCGTTCGTTGGCGGGAATACTGTCGACGAATGGGAAGAAAGAAACTGGCACATATTTCCGTGTCGATGCCAGACGACTATCGACCGTATGCCGAAGTGAGACTGCTGGGGCGAACTGAGACTGGATTAATTGATAGTGGTGTCACTGTCACACACAAAGACTTACTTCTGCTCCGTTGCTAGTGAGCCCAGACTTCACGAAGCCGTTCATTATACAGTGCAATGTGAGCCAACAAGGTATTGGTGGAGTGCTGCTTCAACTAGATGACGATGGCCACGAGAAGCCAATAGCCTACGTCTCGAAAAAGTCGAGCTCAGCACAGCGTATTTACGCAGTCACAGAGCAGGAATATATAGCTGAAATCTTAAGTGTACAGAAGTTCCTGCCGTTTAAGATAGTGACTGATCATGCGAGCTTGAAATGCCTGACGTCCCAAAATGATCTCAGCGGTAGACTTGCTCGGTGGAGTTTGAAGCTTCAGGGTTTCGACTTCACCATTGAACACAGAAAAGGAAGCCTGAATGTCATTCCTGATGCGCTGTCACGAATTCATTCTGACAGCTTGTCAACACCTGAAGATCCTGGCCCGGAAGTTGACCCTAGTTCGCCATATTTCAACTCGTTGGAATATGAGGAGCTGAGCCATAAGGTTGAAACAGCTTCTGGGAAACTACCTGATCTCTGGTCAGGGATGGCTTCATTTTTATTCGGACTGTTCCGAGAACAGGCGATCCGATTCAGGGGGAAGAAGCTTGGAAGCTTTGGATTCCACGAGGGCTTGTCTCCGAGGTTATTTGAAGAGCGAATGATCCACCACTATCTTCTCACGGAGGTATAGGGAAAACACTGGAACGGTTAAGAAGACACTTGTACTGGCCACGAATGAAAGTTGATGCCAGAAACTACGTAGGCGCCTGTGACGTGTGTAAAGAGACCAAAGCCCCCATTACTATTCTTAGATCACATATGGGAGTCTAATCTGTGACAGAAGGACCATGGCAAAAGCTATACATCAACTATCTGGGTCCATATCCTCGGTCAGTGAAAGGAAATGTCTGCATACTGATAGTTCTTCACCACTTTTCAAAGCTCCCGATTCTCAAACTGATAAGAAAGGCGTGTGTCAGTTCATCGAGACTGAAATATTTCACGTGTTCGGAGTTCCGGAAACTATATTCTCTGACAATGGAGTCCAGTTTTGCTAGGCTCAGTTAGCCTGATTACTGGACAAGTATGGCGTGAAGCAGCTGCGAACGGCAGTTTATTCGCCGCAGGCAAACGCCTCAGAGTGAGTGAACAGGTCTCTATTGTCAGGGATTAGAGCATATATCCGGAAGGAACATACTAAGTGGGGTGTGAAGCTAAGCCAAATAGCTAGCTCACTCAGGAGCTCTTTCCACCAAGGAACTGGTTTCTCTCCCTACCGAACACTCTTCGGTCAACAGATGATCGACTGTGCAAGCTCCTATTCCATTTTAAGGAGCCATGGAACTCTTAAGGAGCCTTTGAGAGTAGATGCTGAAGATAAATTGAGATTGATCCGTGCGAGAGTGCAGGAGAACTTAAATTATGCGTTTGAACAGGGTTCCAAAGGCTACAATCTCAGAGCCAAGCCTGTTAATTTCAAAGTGGGTGAAGAGGTGTTCAGACCGAATTTTGCCCAAAGAAATTTCCAACAGCAGACTAGTGCTAAACTAGGACGTAATTTTGTAAAGTGTCGGGTCAAGTCAAAGAAAGGAAACTCCTTATACGAGCTTGAAGATCTGCAAGGAAAACGGTAGGAGTCTATCACGCCAAAGACATCAAGTCGTGATACGCATATTCTCGGACAAGCCATCCGGCTATTGTCACTTTCAATCCTGGTAGCCCTAACAAGGTATGCAGCAGCTTCACTGGCAAACTACAGGATACCTATGTGCCGCTTAGGACATTCCCAGCCTAGCGGCCGGCATACCTGTTTGGACAATAGAGATTTTTTTTCCAATCCCTAGCCTGACCTGGATTTTTTAACGATTTCAGGCGCAAACAATAATGACAATTCACTGAAGCTAGCCATTTTTTACAAATTATACTTTAAAACATGTAACAGCTGACAATATTCAATTCGTAAATTGACAGATTTAATCTTACCACACTCGTTATGTTGAAAAACTTTTTCACCACTTCGACTTTATAACGATGAGGTTCAAGAATACGAACCTTAAAACCATTCGTAATTCAAGAATACGCCCAATCATTGTTATAAAGTCGAAGTGGTAAAAAAGTTGTTCAACATAACGAGTGTGGTAGGATTAAATCTGTCAATTTACAAATTGAATATTGTCAACTGTTTCATGTTTTAAAATGTAATTTGTAAAAAATAGCTCGTTTCAGTGAATTGTCATTGTTGTTTGCGACTGAAATTGTTGAAGAATATCTGAAAAATAAATTACGTCGATCGTTAATCAGTTGCTGCTCCCTTAATTCATCGCTGGATAGGAACAATTTTGCAGGACCTCCACCTTTCCTTTCACCATATATTTCCAATTCTGCAAACTATGGAAATTTTCTATTAGCTTTGTTTTTAATATAATATCATAAAAAAAATCATATGAATTTATGTACATTCCTTTCTCCAACTTTTCCAGTCCTTTTGTGCTCCGGGTATGGAATATAATACTGATGCTAGCTTTTGCCACAATTCCGTGGCATCTTTTGAACTGAAAAAGTTATCATATATACCAAATTTCAGTTTCCAGTTTTCCTTTAAAAACTCAATTATTTTATTTTTTTGAGCATATAACATTTTCGCACACCTTTTATCTCCCATTATCATCCTTCAAATAGCAGCTGATTCACTCTTCGTTTGTATTAACGATGGGTTTGCGTTCGGTATATAACGAATGCTGATTTCAGGAATATCACTGGTGTCGATTCCGAATGGTTTTGACAGTATAACGAATACGGAATGTGCCTTCGTTATTCAAGAATAGGCACCCTAGTGCTGGTGGAGAAATACACTTTACAGTTCTTAGTTACACTTGCACTGAAGCAAACGAATGGACCTGCTGTCGCGAGTCGCTCAACCTATCAAAAGTTAAAATGTATGACAGGACTCAAGCGCAGGTACAGTGCGTCGCTAAGCCATAGCCCACACAGGGGAGGATATTGGCACTATTTGCGCGTGAAATATAGTCGGGGTAGGAAAAAGTCCGTGCTACCAAGATTCGATCTGGAGTACGGGCAGCATACCAATCCTACAGCAAGCCGGCCATTTTGAAATTGCGAATTTTCTGAAATTTCTCATCGGACGGCTGTACAGATGTTTATTTGAGATTTGATAATATAATATTTTAATAATCATTAAGTGTTGTGAATTTGCGATACAGTAATTGTTTATATCAAAAACTGTGACTTAATTGAACACGCACACAACTAATTTCGGTAATCATATAAGGAACTACGCGAAGCAACATTGTTGTTAAGACTCGTCTATGATTTTAAATTCTTTACCAAACTCTTTTTTTGTCTCCACTGCTGCCAACTCGTTGCAAAAAGAAACCTTCATCTTTTTCTCTTCTTCTTCCGTCTTCCCGGGCACTCGTCTCAGTCAGACTTGAGACGTATGGTCGAGTCTCGTCTACTACACATTCGCCGTGTGGCCCACGCTGTGTGCTGCTGCTAGCCGTCGGGTAGCATACTGCTGCCTACAGTACGCTACGACCATAACAAGGCAGGGTAGTCTAGACCATCTGTGGTCCAGACGACTCTGAAATGGTCGACTGAGCTAGCCGGTCTTAAAACATAGGCGCCATCGCTGCGGGCGCCCAATGTGTGACTGGACCCACGACCCATGAAAGAATTTCTTATCACTCAAGCCAGGCGGTTGCGACGGGTTGTCCACGACAGTCTGATATGCTCGAGAGGTGACGAATCGAAGACACATCCCTGAAGTTCCGCTAGTCTTTTATCAGCCCCGACATCATTCTCCGTGTCGGAAGCCAGAGGTGCGCTGACAAGTTGGTAACCCAAATCCATCCGGTCAGTGCCTTCCTTCACCGAGATACCGAGAGAACCCCGCGGTCAGTAACCTAACCAACCGATCGCAAAGCTTTCTCAGCCCTAACATCTCACCGATTTTCTTCCTTAAATTTATAAAGACCATAGACGGTTGAATTCCAACAAGTATATCACCCACCATTGACGAGTCAATTCGAGGGCTTCGCAATATCCTATAATTTACCAGATAAGCTGATTGGATGCCTTCTTAGGGCTACAAGGATCTAGATTTGGTTCTATCATGGCCGACTGTAGCCGATTAAAGAAATGTTGAAGAAGGACAATAGAGAAAAATCCTCCTAATGAGGCTAATCCTGAAGGGATAGTTGCAGATTGATAGATTGATTTAAGAGGTTTGGGATCCCTTTCAGGTCCCCCGAACGAAGGCCAAGTCAATGCCCATTGTTCACCCTCCAGACCCATGAGCGATCGATCATTGGTCCCAACCGGACGCTCTTATAAATTTCAGTATTGGCTCCCAGTCCTCCTTGCCGGCATCATGTAACTCTTCCAGGAGGTGTGAACCAACAATTTTGTAACGTATTCCTGAGAGTGCCGGGCAGTGACATAGAAAGTGGGTCACTGTTTCGGACTCCTCTCCGCAACCCCTACATATAGGATCATCAACAAGTCTCATTCTGTGAAGGTGGCCCCTGAGAGAGGAATGCCCAGTGAGAATGGACACCAGAGTTCTCAGGGTTGGCTTGTTAAGTTTTAGGAGCTTATTCGTTTGATTTGAGTTTGGTGTACCCCAGAGTTCCTTTGTTGTCCTACCCGTGGGATCTTCTAACCAAAGGCGACTGTGTTGGCGGTCAGCCCAGCTTGAAATGATTGAGACAAGGTGTTTTGGTGCAATCCCGACTGTAGAGGCAGGTTCCTCTGAGGCTGCTCCAAGACGAGCAAGTTCGTCTGCCCTTTCATGTTGCTGTGCCCCGGCACCCACTGCACTATCACTCTGTTATTCCGAGAAAGGGAATTCAGGGTGGTTTTGCACTCCATTAATAATTTGGAGGTTATAAAGGGTTTAGACAAAGCCTTGACAGCTGCTTGACTGTCCGAGCAGATGGCTATCTCCTTATTCTCAGTGTCTGAGTAAAGGGGGTATCTTCCCGCTTCAAGGATAGCCTTGACTTCTGCCTTGAAAACCGTGGAGTGGTTTTCAAGGTGCATGGAGAACTTAATTTCAGGCTCCTCACAGAAAACTCCCGCTCCGGTGCCTTCATCAGACTTAGAAACATCAGTATATATTATAATTGGGTTTGTCAATGATTGAAACACGGAAAGTGATTCTGTTATATATTCTGCTTTGTGTTAATAGTTAACCACAAATTGCTTTATTGTTTGGTTATGTATCCTTTTGCTAAATACACTTAACGCTCACCTGCAGTTCACTGTTAATCCAAGTACATATATCGAAACACCTTTCAATTCCTTCGGTTATAATTTGTCACTCAGGTTTTTTTTTAAAAAACAACGCCGTGAAAATTACAATTTGAATTTATTTCACATTAACGTGGTGAACTTACAAAAATTATCCCTTATGAAACTTATCTTAACTTTTATAAACGCGGTGAACTTAAAAAACTTACAGTTTGAATTTGTTTCACATTAACGTGGTGAACTTACAAAACTAATCTTAACTTTTTTAAACGCGGTGAACTTAAAAAACTTACAATTTTAATTTATTTCACATTAACGTGGTGAACTTACAGAACTTGTCTTAACTTTTATAAACGCGGTGAAGTTAAAAAACTTACAATTTCAATTTATTTCACATTAACGTGGTGAACTTACAGAACTTGTCTTAACTTTTATAAACGCGGTGAAGGCTACAACCCCGATTTTTTTTTTGACTTTAACTATCGACCGAAGAACTTCGAAATCAACCGCTTCTTAGAGGGTAAACCAAAAAACTCGCTCCTTGATCACATTCATCGTGATCAAGAACCGTTGTTCAAGATAGAAAATGCTAAATTGCATTTTCTTATCCTGAGAAAATTTTACTTTTTCAATTCTGGACTTGTTCAAACATGTCCACAATTATTCGCGTTGAACGATGGCTTCAAAAATGTAATCTTACACTTTTTAAAACATCAGCCACCGTTTGAAATCGCGACGCGCATATACATACAATGCATTTATGCTGCGCGCGTTTCTTATTGCGAAAGCTTTTTTCGTAATATGTATGTACGTATGTACATACATATTGTATTTTTCGCGACAAATCGTACTGAAGGTACGATTTGCTTTTTTGTTTTTTTTTTAATTAAATTGTTGAAATGACAAATTTTGCTGAAGGCAAAATTTTGTCGTGGAAATTTTAAAGTAAAACGACTTGGGGTGTAAAATGAAACTTTTGTTTTTCCCAAGTCGTTTGATGGGAAAAATTTTATGACTTGTTTGGAATGTGAAGAAAATTGCTGATGCAATTTTCTTCACCCTTTTTGGACGATAAACTAATCATGTTTTGTGCATGATTAGTTTATTGAATTTTTATATTTTATGGTTTTTCTTTTATATGCCCAATTTTAGGTTTCTAGGTATATAGGGCTTATTAATTATTTGTTTTTTTCCTTTTTACCTGTTAGGCCCTAAGGTTTTATATACCTACCTATGGTACATATATGTACCTAGGTTTTTTATACATAACATTCCTTCCCCCCGCGAAAAAGAGAATTATTCTTTGAAGAGGAATAATTCTCAAGGGGATTGAGTGGGTGTATATTTTGTATGGGGTATTGAATTGAATTTAAAATGAATTTGATATCTGTAAAATAAAAAAAAATAAAAAAAAATTCTTGGTGCACATAGAGTTGGGGTGAATCTGATATCGTAGTAATTAAAAAAAATAAAAAGAATGCCATGGGTCCATAGCGTGTGATACATTAAAATGCATCTTGCACCGGCTTCGAAAATAGAGAGAAAAAAAAATGTTTGAGATTTGTGTTTTTGTAGCTACACACATAATGCACAAATTGCAGTTTGTGCGATATGAAGCTTATTTTGTGTGCTTTAAAGGATGAAAAAACTACTTTTGCTACTGCGGTTGCGTGGGATTCTCCGAGATAAGGGCACAACACATACTAGGTGCATTTTAGCAAATTTTTTCCAACGTTAGCTGTTTTGCCCTTTAAATTGGGTTGCGCGACCGGAGTAATTTATAGTTTCATTATGCAATTTGGAGAAGTATTAAGTTCGCGTGCTCCCTACGTATGCCTCAGGCCCCACTGTGTCAGAGTACTCACTATTTCTGTGCAGAGTGTGGCTCGCGGGTGGCGGGGTCTGATTCGTATACTGCTGCGGAGGGCCGGACGCCCGGATATATGTATTTGGTCCGCTCCAGCCGAGGTGGATAGTTTCCACAGGGTGGAGCTCTGTTTGTCTCCCCATGGCGGGGTTTCTTGGATAGCTTTGGGTAAGTTTTATTTATTATTTTGAAAAACGAATATTTTTCTTTATTTTCTTCTTTTTTTTCATTTTAGGGGCGACGATGGTTCTATCTGGGGAGGTCGGCTGGTGTTGCTGCCTGACGTGCAGGGCGCATCCATTATACATGGTGCACGAGGACGACGTGGCAGCTTTGGGTACCTCCACCCCTGTGGCCGGCTGGGGTCCTCCGGTTGCAGCATCGAGTCCTTTTCTTGAGGAGAATTTGGACGAGCCTGCCCATGGGGAGCTAAATGCGTCAGCCGTGGAGTCAGGCGAGGATTGGGACCTCCCAGCTGCGGAGTTCGATGCTGTTGATGAAGAGGACTGGGATGCTGAGTGTGGCCCAGCCTAAGAGTCGACCAGCCGTAATTGTATGGAGTATACTTTATATAAGTTATTTGCAGATGTAAGTTCAAAACATTTTTTTTTTCATTTTAGGTTTGTGGATGGCCCGGGACTTTCCCCAGAAGTCTCCGATAATTTTTTTTTCAAATTCTAGTTTTAAGAGTATAAAATTTTTTTGCTTTTCCAACGTTTTCTTAATTTCACTAGTTTTGTAGCTTTTATTTTAATAAAGTTTTGTAACCTATGTACTCTGTTTATTTTGTAGTTGTTGTTTTTGTTTTTTTTTTTTTTCAGGTATTTGGTTATATCTGGGTTGGCAAAATGATTCTCGGAGTTCTGGGCAGGGTGTTGAGCTTTCTTGTATGGCGGTTTCGGTGTTGATGGATTATAGTTTGCTGTTCGACTTAACTTTTGCTAGAGACTATTTGCTTACTCTACGTTGCCTAAATACTTCAACGTTGTTTCCTTACGTGATTTATTTATTCTAGGTGATGCCTGGAATTCTAGGGAGTTATACTTCATTTTCCATTTATACTAAGGGTTTGGTAAAAACATGTTGACTAATTTAGGTTTTTTATTCTAATTGTTGGTTTGGTCTCTTTTTGTTTTGTTTTTGTGTTTCATCTTATTTAGTATCTTATTTATTATCTATAATTATTATTACTTGGTTATTGTCCACTTAATCTTATTAATTTTATTCTTAGGAACTACTGGTTAAATTTTTATTCTCATGTACTATCAATTTTGCATGGTCGATTTATTTCTTAATTTTTGGCAAGGTTTTCGTTGTCTTGCGGTGCGTTCTTGGTGGCTTGTTTTTTGGTTGGATCTTTGCTCTCGATTTACCAAAATTTACTTATAATTTTTGGTCGATTTTACAGGAATGTGTAATGTTTATATATATTTGTCTAGGTATTCACTAATTCTAATGGTGTATGGTGGTATGGTATCTAGATCTACTTACTTATTTATTTATGTATTTATGTATATCTACTTTTACAGCATATTTTCTTTTTCCTTTATTTTTTTTTGCATATCTAACGCTTTTTAATTTTTTATCGGTTGTCTTATTTTTTGTTTCTTTATTGTATTATATTTATTTACTATTTTTCTATTTATAATGTTAGTACCTTAACTTTTCATTTTATATCTATTTAGCCTAGTTATTTATGTTATTGTATTTTAATACCTTATTTGCTAAATAATTATTTTTTGTATTGCTTAATGTTACTATATTTTTTTTTTGGGTAATTAACTTTTGCTTATATCTTAATTGGTTATATAGTTGTTTTAGTTCTCTTATATTTTGTTTTTCTTTCTTTGATTTTCTTAATTTCTAGAGTATTGTTTGTATCTATCTCTTAGTATCTAGTTTTTATTTCACCTATTTGCTATCAGCCAGTGTAGTAAAAGGAGAGTGACTGTGCTTGTAACAGGAGAATGAGACGGGGCCAACCAACGAGTATATATCTTTTTGATTATACTACTTGTATAGATCTCGCTCTGTGGAGACTTTGAGTACGTTTTAATTTTTCTTGGGGTGTTGCGTAAACCGGTTCCTTAGGAACGTTTTCAGCTGTGGGCTGTTGTCTGCGTTTAGCAATCCATGCCATGAATGCCGGTACGATATATTTTGCTAGTGCCACCACAGATACAATTAGCAACAAGAGTCCGGTCATTGATAGGGATGTTATTGATAGTATATGAGGAATCTTGGCCTTTGGTCCAAAGTGAATGTTGTTCACTTTGGTACGGATTTCATCTAGAGATTTTGTATCTAGGTGGATACGTTGGTTTGTATCATCTCCGAGGAGCAACGTTGGTTGTTTATCAAGGTTTTTAGGAGCGGATATCTTGGACATAATTTCTGCCAATTCCTCTTGCGTTTCGTTTGTGCCTGGGAAGTAGGTTGGTTGGAAAACTTTTAGCGGATGTAGATTTTCTGCTTCGTAATACAGAGTGTGAGACCCTATCTGCAAGGAACATGGTTCGTTGATTGTCATGATTCCTTGTCCTGCGAGACGATGAGTGCGTAACTGTTGAGTACAAGTTATATGTACTATAGTGGTTTCGGTTAAGGAGTACAGCCACGAATTATTGTATCTCTTGGAGGAATTTGAGCTCTGATGCTACATTGTGGGTGTTCGCCCAGTGGGTTGAATAGGAGTTTGATAACACATTCATCTGTTTTTGTAGCTTTGGTGATTGGTGTGTTCAGCTTACCTACCCACGTATCTTCATTGATTCCCTTTGAAATTTTTTTGAAAGATCTCAGGTTTTCTGGCTTCAGCAACAGAAATTCCTGGGTCTGGATTTGACTTGCCACATGGGAAAATCCGATATCAGGTATTAATGAATGGTCTGAATCCACCCGTATGGGAAAACATTTAATCTGTTGGATTTTCATCTTGGGGATGTTAAATATGGGAAGTTTGATTCGGATAACTAATTTGTCCTGCATCAAATGTGTCTTAATATCTGCTGTTTGATACAGAACTGACAAACAGTCCTGTAGATTGCGACAAGTGGAGTGAGATTTGTGATAAATCTCTAGCAAATGATTTGGGGAAATTAAAAGTGGATGAATTTGATTAGTTCTACTGGACACTATTATGTCCAGTAGAGCTTGTTGTCTAAATTCCAACTCTATCATTTGTAGTGTCAGACTAGAGACAATTTCTTGTCTTATTTGGTGGGCTGTCAACTCGTCTGTTGTGTTCCGCAGATTGTTAATCTGGTTGGTTATCTGACGCTGTCGTTCAGATAGGGAAGATAGGGGTTTCTGAATTTGTTCAAACGTGGTTTTTATTACGCTGATCTGTTGTTTTTCCAGATCAGCTAAGGTTTGAGTATTTACCTCTAATTCGCTTAGTCGGCTGTACACCTCTTGTTCGTTTTTACTATCCATGGTACCGAAAAGATAATGCATCGCATTTCCAATTCCATCGAATGGATCGGGGCTTGCGCGATTTGGGCACAGCTTCCCTAATAACACTGGTACGCCTATTGATATTTTCCATTAGGGCGTGTATATGTTTTGTCTGTAGCGTACAAAGGTCCTGTATAGAAGACCCATTTCCACACAATTGGTGTATGTAGTGTTCCGCTCGTTCTGCTAGTCGCGTCTGATTTTCCAACTCGGCCAGATCTAACTCAGTGATGATGCTCCAAGTGTCGTGGTAAACTGATAGGCTTCCAAGATCCTCAAATAGTACTCCCGTATTATTTAGGGGCGTTATAGAGTAAGGTTCCTCCGCGAGGGCTCCTATTATGAGCAGGAATAGTCCGTGGAAAATGATGGACTGCATTGTTATCTAGGAGAGGATAGGATAGGGTATTAAAGTGGGTTTTTATTTGACTTTGTAGCTTACATGCTATTATATATGTGTCTTTGAATTACTTAAATTATATTGACACCATGTAATTCGTAGAAAGGTTTTAGACGGTTGTTATGTACCGTGACCTCTCGTTTACGAATTTTTATTGTGGTGTTTACAGTACTAGGGATACCGGTTACCGTGTAGGGTCCTACCCGAATCTGGGAGAGCTTATGTTTACGACTCTCGCTCTTGAGTAGAACCTTGTCTCCTCTGTGAAATGTCAGGGGTCGTACAGCTTTGTCATAGTAATTTTTCGAGCGTTGTTTACTCATCAGAAGGTTTTTCCGTGCCATGGCGTAAGACTTTTGAAGCTTATACCTGAGAATATGGTAGTAGCTCTCGTGGTTATACACGGGTTCGGGGTCTCGCCTTAAGTTGGACGGCACGTCCGCTGTAAAGCCGTAGAGGCAGTCCATGGGAGTTAATTTTGTCCCTTCGTGTACACTGTTGTTGTACACGAAAGCAGCGGTTCGCAGATAACTATCCCATGATCTGGGATTTTCGTCCACTATAGTTCGTAGATATTCAATCAATGGTCTATGTGCACGTTCGAGTGCCCCATTTGATTGGGGATGATAAGCTGAAGTCTGCAGCTTATTTATCCTAAGGAGTTTGCATACCTTTTTGAATAGGTCACTCAGGAAATTACTTCCCTGATCGGTGACTATTCTTTTGGGAATGCGGTAGCGCGTGACGATTTCGTCGAAGAAAATGTGCGCTACCGTAATAGCTTCCCCATTTGGTATGGCATACCAATCTACAAACTTCGTGAGGTTATCTTGAAACGTTAGTATATATTTGTTTCCGGATTCAGTCTCCTCTAGTGGGCCGACTATATCTAGATAGATTTTGTCGAATGGTTGTTCAGCTATGTCTGTAATCACCATTGGTATTTTATACTGTGGTGAAGCCTTCATGGTTTGACATTTGGCACACCGCTTAATGTGCTTTTTGATGTCACTAAGCATGTGCCTCCACCAGTACTTTCTTCGAATCCGTTTGTAGGTTTTTATCACTCCCTGATGGCCGCCAAAGAGAGAGTCATGATAATCTTTTAATATTAATTGAATCTCCTCTGTGCTTGTGATTACTTCAGGGGGGCGAGTTTCGTCTATAATTGGTGGATTGGTACTAGGTGGACTGTCACGGTCTGCGGTCTCTTCTGGATGATGAGTTTGTTCTTCTTGTTCTATCAGTTTGGCCTGGCTGTCTGGATTTGTTCCACTTTCCTGAATGTTTCGTGTCTGGGCTCTTGTTACTGCATTGCATTGCAGACACTCCTTAAGGTCCGATGAGTGTTTTTCCTCCTCTATGTCCGAGTCCATTTGGTGGTGGACTATAGCTTCTACCGTGAAGGTTGTAGTTTCCTTGTCTTTGTTATTTTCCCGTGGAATGCGGCTTAAAGCGTCGGCATTCGTGTTGTACTTTCCGGGCTTATATTCAATTTTATAATTGAACTCGGAAAGTTTATGGTGAAATCTCACCAGACGGGATGTGGGGTCCTTAACATTGAAGACTCCCTTGAGTGGTTTGTGATCTGTATAGACCGTGAACTCTCGGCCTTGCAGATAACACCTGAAATTTTTAGTCGCCCAAACTATAGCCAGTAACTCTTTCTCAATCGTGGAATAGTTACGTTCGGCTTTGTTCAGGGTACGGCTGGCGTAGGCAATTGGCTGATCACTTCCTACCTCTCCTTGAGAGAGAACTGCTCCAAGAGCCTCGCTGCTGGCGTCGGTGGTAAGGTTAAAGGGTTTTGAAAAATCGGGATATATTAAGAGTGGAGGGGAAATTAAAGCGTTCTTAATGCTTTGAAATGCCTCTTGGCATTTCTCAGTCCACTTAAACTTTACATCCTTTCGGAGTAAGTTTGTTAGGGGACGTACTGTTTTCGAAAAATCGGGTATGAATTTTCTGTAGTAATTGGCAAGGCCCAAAAATGATTGCACTTGCCTTACTGTCTTAGGGATGGGGAAAGTTTGGACGCATGCCGTTTTGCTAGGGTCAGGTAGTGCTCCTTGGTTAGAACATTTGTGTACTAAATACACTACCTCGCGCCTGAGAAATTGACATTTCTCAGGTTGAAGTTTCAGGTTATTTTCTCTTAACCTGTCAAAGACTTTGCGAAGCTTTTCATTGTGGTCTGCCAGACTTTTTCCATAGATGACGATGTCATCTAAGTAGACGAAACATTCTAGGCTTTGTAGGCCAGTTAATATGAAATTCATTAAACGCTGAAATGTGGCCGGGGCTCCTTTGAGCCCGAACGGCATGCGTTTGAATTCATAATGCCCGTAGTTGGTACTAAAAACCGTTTTTGCTCGAACTTTCGGATCGACGAGTACCTGATGATAGCCATTGGCTAGGTCTAGTGTGGTGAAGTATCTTGAATGGCCCAGTTGATCGAGGATATCCTCAATCCGAGGTAGCGGGTAGGCGTCGCCAATCGTTTTTTCGTTCAACTTGCGGAAATCAACGACGACGCGCCACCTTTTCTCACCGTCTGGTCCCGCTTTTTTGGGGACGACTAGCAGTGGTGAGTTCCATGGGCTTTTGCTGGGCTGGACAATGTCGTTGTCCAGCATTTCTCTGAGTTGCTCATTTATTACATTTCGCTGTGTCTCTGGTAACCGGTACATCTTTTGGTTAATAGGTGCTTGGTCTTGCACCAGAGGGATGTCATGGGTAATGGCATTGGTATGTGTAAGCCTGTCACCTTTTAAAAAGAATATGTCATCATATTCGTAACAGAGATTTGTTATTGAGGCTTTTTCCTCAAAATTTAAAGTTTCATCCAGACTGAGTTCTTGCTCTAATCTGGTGAGGCGGGGATGAATACTGGTGTCTTCTTGCTCGACATCGTTTGGGAACAAGTATTTTATGTGTTGTAGGGTGGCCGTCTGTTCAGCGCTTATTGCCCTATTTTTATTATTCTTAAATCTAATCTTCTTTAATGATTTTATATTACTTATTTTACCTCTTAACCTACTTGTTTTATATATGAGAGGCGCTGGGCCAGGCGGATCTGCGGGAGTTGCTAACGGCAGACCTTTTGTATGCTGGCCAGCGCCTGATGTTGGGGTTTTCATGAGGGAGCCGCAAGCGTCTTGGAGCAGTTTCTTATGACTGCTTAATTGACTGGGGCTCTTATGCCCTATTTTCTTAATCTTAGATCTAATTATATTTTGATGCTCACCATCGCCGTCATTTCGACTCATGGGATTCAAAGGATGGGCTGTTGTAATATTTTTGTCTGGCTCTCGTTTGATGGGGACGACAGTGTAGTCTTTAATGGGAACCAGATTTAGGTTCACGCTGTTTAGAACTACTTGTGTACTGCGTGTGTTGAGGATTCCTATAGGGACTGCTTTTAACCCAGCTGAGAGTAAGCTGTTTGCTAAGAAGACTCCGTCGTCTATTTCTTTCGACAGACTGAGCATTTCTTCCTGCAACTGCAACGGAACTTTGACTACGATCTGAGACCTTGCTGGTACGCACACAGGTTCATTTAAATTCACCTGATACTGTCCAGTCTTACGGGCCGGATCTTCGGTAATCAAGTCACCCTTATCGCGTTTTTGTAAGTCACAGCCGACTTCTTCTGACTGAGAAGCTTTGAGAACACTTCGGGTAGAAGGTGTATCCCCGTCGGGTTTAATATCTTCTACCAGTGTCTCTTTGTTGACTGTGTTTTGTGAACACGGGTTGTCCGATGCGGTTTCTAATGGAACAGCAAACTCTTCTGGATTGGTTTCCGTGCGAGGAAATCGCAGAACCTTGTTGGGTCCCTCAACATTACAATTTTTGGCTAGGAAATCATTTCCTAGTAAGCCGTCATCAGAAATACCTGGGATGTTTTTTACCACCTGAAAGTTGCAAGGTAAGTTACTTTTTAGCATGAAGTTTCCTTGGCAACTTCCTAAGGTTTTTCCGGTGCCAAAGGGGCTTTGAAGCGTTAGTTTTTTGTTGGGATTTATTACCTCGCGAGATTTGAGAGCTTTTTTCTTAATTATACTGATCTCAGCGCCGGTGTCCACTATTAGCTGGGCCTGACCATTTAGACTTATGTCTAGAGGGAGTCTGGCGGCACACTGAAGTCGGGCGGCTGAGAAGACCCTTTTTTATTGCTGGTAGGGTTTATAGTCGAGCCGGGGAGTTTTGGGTCGACTCTTTGTCGTTTCCCTGTTTTTTATCCTCCCATTTTTGCTTTTGTCGACATTCGTCGATCTTGTGTCCGCGGCGCCCACAAAAATCACATTTTTGTCTTATATTAAAAACTCTGGGGCCTTTTGTATTGCTTGGGTCTGACTGTGGGGGATTGCTAGGCGATCCTCGTGTGAAACGATTTGCAGACTGTGTTTGGTTGTTTCGACAGTCGCGAATGTCATGCCCGTAACTTCTACAGTTAGAGCAGAAGGGGGTGTTTTTGCGTTTTAAACACTCCGTGTAGGTGTGTCCCCGTTTCTGGCAGAAATTACAGGTGATGTTTTGTACCAGATTCTGTGTATCCGGTTGTCTAGATTCCCTTCGTGGAAATGGCGGGCGTAGTGGTTGAGCATGAACGTATGGGGGATTAAACTGTCTGGGCTCTTGTGCTCGTGGTGATGCATACATGGGTGGCTGTGGTGCTTGATTGTAAGGTGTTCGGCTAAGAGCTCGAACTCGAAGACTTGGGTCTATTGGTGCCATTGGATATGGCTGCTGCGTTAGCGGCGTTTGGACGAAAACTGTGCCTGCTTGTAACTTTTCCATGTCTAAAGCCTTTTGTATCAGCTGCTCTAGATCATTTTCTACCAGAGTGAGGAGGTACTGGCATAGGTGGGGATTGTTCACTCCACTTTTGAGGGCATTCTTGGCGAAGTCCGCCAACTGTGTCTTCACAGCTGGGGCTGCCGTTGCTCCGTACTTCAGTACCACTGCCTCGTTGCAAAGCATCAGCAACTGCTTCACTCTTGTTGTGAAGGCAGTGAGAGTTTCCAACGGGTTTTGCCTCATTGTGATCAATTTGTTGACCAATTCTTGATATGATTCTCGTGGTAGATAGGTTCTGTTCAGACGTTCCTCCACCTCACTAAAAGTAGTCGGAACGTCCGAAGCAAACAGCTGATAAGCATCGCCACGAAGTCTTGTGGGCAAGATATGTAGGAAGGCTGGTTTTTCTTCCTCACTTAAACAGTGTAAGGCCTGTTTGCAACAGCCAATAAATGTTTGTAGCTCACGACCTAGCTGTGGGGTATTTTCACCCGAAAACAGGGGAACTAGTTGTGCCGTGAGCTTGGCCACCTTTGCATAATCTACCATTGTGATTAACTTTTTATTTAAACTTTTGTAGGGTAGTCTACTGGTGCTTTGACGAGTTTCAGGGCTGGTTTCTGGACTAGAATCCGTGAAGGATACTTCTAGCCAGCCACTAAGGAGATTTTCGGCGGTTGTTTGGTCACAGGCGTCACCACTAATATCACTGACACTTTCCTCTCCCTCAGCACTTACAAGTACACTGGCTGTGGTCTTATCTATACCTAATGAACGTGAAAGCCCGGCGAATTCGATAAGCTCCTGTTTGAATCGCTCTGTATCTTTTTTGAATTTTTCGATTTGTGTCAGCCTCTGCTCTCTGCCTTGACTTAATCTGTGGTCAAGAGCGTCGCAGTGCGTGACAGTGAGCTTATCGGATTCACGTGCCTTCTCTAATAACTTATCTAAAAATTTATCTAGACTTACTTTTGATACAACCGTGGGCCCTGTTAAAACGGTGCCGCTTCGAAGGCGAACTCCTGTTGCTTCTTGATGTGCTGGGTCGTCTTCTTGGGCGTTTTCTGTACCTTCCCGGAGGTGTTGGAGATTTTCTCCTGGGGATTTCTCCGCGTCGGATGAAGGTATACAGTCCAATCTCGTGCCTGTCTCAGGTGCCGGTGTCGAGTTTCCTTCTGACATATGCGTCCCGCGTTGTCCAAAAGGGGGGCTTCCAGCCTTCTTGGAGTATTCCCTTCTGGAATATTTTTGCTACTAGGGGGGCTCCTGCCGTCTTAATTCCCTTGGCTGAGATTGAAAGGGGGGCTTTTGCCGACTTCGAGATCCGTTTCAATCCTGGAACGAAGTTACAATTTCCGGTGCTTCTTTTTGCTACTGGGGGGGCCCTAGGCCTACTTACTTCCCCTGGATATGGTTGAAAGGGGGGCTTAAAGCCTTCTTCGAAATCCCCTTCAACCCAGGAACGATGATATCTTCCTCCTGGAGTTGGTTGTAAATGGGTGTCCGTTGTCCTGACTTCTTTCCGGCTGGGAATGAGCTTCTATTAGTGAGTCCAGGTCCCTTGTTGATTTCGTTACCTTTTTTTTCACTCACTGGGGTGAACGCTTGCTCGCCTGGAGCAGAGGCGCCTATAGATGAGATCTACCCCGAGCGTTGGGGGTGACGTGGCCGTATAGTGTGGCTTAGTCAAAGGTTCCCCGTAGATTCGTGTAGGACCAAGGCTTTTCAAGCGTTTACGATCGTTTAACCTGACCAAGCTTCCTTGATCCTACCGGCTGCGCCAATTTTGTTATATATTCTGCTTTGTGTTAATAGTTAACCACAAATTGCTTTATTGTTTGGTTATGTATCCTTTTGCTAAATACACTTAACGCTCACCTGCAGTGCACTGTTAATCCAAGTACATATATCGAAACACCTTTCAATTCCTTCGGTTATAATTTGTCACTCAGGTTTTTTTTAAAAAACAACGCCGTGAAAATTACAATTTGAATTTATTTCACATTAACGTGGTGAACTTACAAAAATTATCCCTTATGAAACTTATCTTAACTTTTATAAACGCGGTGAACTTAAAAAACTTACAGTTTGAATTTGTTTCACATTAACGTGGTGAACTTACAAAACTTATCTTAACTTTTTTAAACGCGGTGAACTTAAAAAACTTACAATTTTAATTTATTTCACATTAACGTGGTGAACTTACAGAACTTGTCTTAACTTTTATAAACGCGGTGAAGTTAAAAAACTTACAATTTCAATTTATTTCACATTAACGTGGTGAACTTACAGAACTTGTCTTAACTTTTATAAACGCGGTGAAGGCTACAACCCCGATTTTTTTTTTGACTTTAACTATCGACCGAAGAACTTCGAAATCAACCGCTTCTTAGAGGGTAAACCAAAAAACTCGCTCCTTGATCACATTCATCGTGATCAAGAACCGTTGTTCAAGATAGAAAATGCTAAATTGCATTTTCTTATCCTGAGAAAATTTTACTTTTTCAATTCTGGACTTGTTCAAACATGTCCACAATTATTCGCGTTGAACGATGGCTTCAAAAATGTAATCTTACACTTTTTAAAACATCAGCCACCGTTTGAAATCGCGACGCGCATATACATACAATGCATTTATGCTGCGCGCGTTTCTTATTGCGAAAGCTTTTTTCGTAATATGTATGTATGTATGTACATACATATTGTATTTTTCGCGACAAATCGTACTGAAGGTACGATTTGCTTTTTTGTTTTTTTTTTTAATTAAATTGTTGAAATGACAAATTTTGCTGAAGGCAAAATTTTGTCGTGGAAATTTTAAAGTAAAACGACTTGGGGTGTAAAATGAAACTTTTGTTTTTCCCAAGTCGTTTGATGGGAAAAATTTTATGACTTGTTTGGAATGTGAAGAAAATTGCTGATGCAATTTTCTTCACCCTTTTTGGATGATAAACTAATCATGTTTTGTGCATGATTAGTTTATTGAATTTTTATATTTTATGGTTTTTCTTTTATATGCCCAATTTTAGGTTTCTAGGTATATAGGGCTTATTAATTATTTGTTTTTTTCCTTTTTACCTGTTAGGCCCTAAGGTTTTATATACCTACCTATGGTACATATATGTACCTAGGTTTTTTATACATAACAATTCCCATTCTGCCCTGGATGGAATTCT
The DNA here is from genome assembly GCA_963930735.1 of Dioctria linearis. NCBI lineage: Eukaryota > Metazoa > Arthropoda > Insecta > Diptera > Asilidae > Dioctria > Dioctria linearis. The sequence continues at coordinate 163,143,650 of OZ005740.1, forward strand.
ATACTCAAAATTGCTTTCCAGTATGGTCTCGAGGAGGTGTTCACTATCTCTGTCAATGCCAGGTGCGATAGACTGCACGAATTCACAAATGGATTCATGTGGAACTTTTGTTCTCCCATGAAGCCAGCCAAGGTTAAGATGCAGCCTTAGCTCCTCTATTTGCACCGGGTGTATGTTGAGGATAAGCTCCAGAGACCGGGTGCTAGTTGACTTAAAAGCGCTGCTTGCGCTGAGAAGGCACAGCCTTTGAATCTTCTCCAGCAGCTTGCCATGGTTGGAGAAGTCCATTGCTTTCCACCACACCGCTGAACCGTAGGTTAACATGGGTTGAATGACACTAGTGTATATCCATAGAATCATCCGCGGTTTGAGTCCCCACTTCTTCCCTACTGCTCTACGGCACATTGCAAATACTCTAAGAGCTTTGTCCGCTCTGTCTTCGAGGTGTGGTTTCCAGTTTAACTTTTTGTCTAGAATAGTACCTAGGTATTTCATCCTGCCCTTTAATTCCAAGCGTGTGGAGCCAATCAGGGGCAGGTTTACACTGGGGATATTCCTTTTTATGGTGAATAGGCATAAGCCAGTTTTCAGTGGTTTGATGCTCAGCCCGTAATCCGTGGCCCAGCGCATGACTAGTCGGATCGCGCCTTGCACCAATCCACAGAGTACAGGTTCATAACTTCCGGTGACTAAAATTGTCATGTCGTTCGCGTAACATACTGCTTTGTACCCCATCCGGGTTATTGTTAGCAGGAGATCGTCCATGATAAGTACCCATAGCAAAGGTGATAGAATACCGCCTTGAGGGGTACCCATGTGAACTTTTTTAACTCTGCTTGCACCGCCAAGATCAGCAAAGACTGTTCTATTATGCAACATGTGTGTAATCCAATTTTTTAGAGATCGGTTCAGTCCATGTTTTGTTAGTATTTCCGTGAACCTATGTAGAAGAACATTATTAAAGGCGCCTTCTACATCGATCAAAACAGCTAGCGTAGATTGTTTAAAGAGGAAGTCTTTTTCAATTGAGTGAATAACCTCACCGCCGTCTCGACGGACATTCCCTTTAAGTACGCATGTTGGTGCTGTGATAGTCTGCTTCTGGGGATAGAGCGCCTCAACTCCTACTCACAGATGCGTTGGAAGGTTTTAAGTAAGAAAGAAGTCAAGCTTATAGGCCTATACGCTTTTTCAGTTGAGTAGTCTGCCCGACCTGCCTTCGGTATAAACACAACGCGGACTTCTTGCCACAACTTCGGTGTATAGTCCATTTTGATGCATGCCCTAAAGAGAGTGGTTAGGTTGCTATTCAGAGGGTCACCCGAGTGCTGAAGGAGGGCTGGGAAGATGCCTGGGGATTTGAGCGGTTTGGTCAACTGCACATTTGACTGATTCGTCCGTGACGAAGGCAACTTCTCCGTCTCCGAAATTGAGGGTTTCGGTACGCGGAGCTGAGAGGCTCTCGTCTGGACGATTTTCCAAAGGAGGAAGCCCGCATTCCGTCGCTGTCCGTGAGGAGTTCGGGTTGAATTGGTATCTTGGATAGGAATTTCTTAAGTCTTGACGTCTCATTTACCCCGTCTACGTTTTCGCAGAAGAGTTGCCATGACTTCCTTTTAGATTTTCGAATTTCATATTTATACAGCCCCCCGTCTAATCGGACACGAGTCCTCAAAAGATTAGGTTAGCGCGGTGGTGATTTCTTCGACTCCCCTATCAATATCCGCTTTAGAAATTAATTGAGCGTCAGTTATATTGGTGAGCCTTTCAAGGAGCACGTTTTTGAAAATCTCCCAGGTCACTGGGTTATCAACCGTCATATCTGACTCGAAGCGTATGTAACGGTGGTCGGAGAGTGAGACCTCTCCCGAAACCCTCCAGTTGTGAACATACGACGTTAGATGACTAGTTGCGAGACTTAGATCTAGGACCTCCCTTCGACTGCGTGTTAAAAAGGTTGGTTCATCGCCTTTGTTAAGTACATGCATGTTAGTGGTAACAAGAAATTCAAGAAGTGACTCATTTCTGGTATTACAGTCGGTGCCACCCCAGATTGTGTGGTGGGAGTTAGCATCGCACCCGATTAACAACTCCAGGTTGCTGTTGCTCGCGAATCCCACGATGTTTGCCATCTCCGTGAATGGCGGTGGTTGATCAGAGTCGAAGGGAAGTGGAGAGATGACAGAACCAATCTCTTCAACCTTCCTTCTACTGACTTCTCCCACAAGATCGTGGTTGCGTCTTTGAAAGTAGCCTGTGAAATAGAGATCGGTTTAAACATTTCTTTGCGATGATGCAGGTTCTGGGCCTACCTGGACCACGGCAGTAAAAGAGCTGGAGTGTCTTCCCCCATTCAGGAATCATATCATTTATAGTCCATGGTTCCTGGATGAGTGCTACATCCGCGCTGTCTGAAAAGAGGAACTGCTGTAGGTTGACTGTTGCCTCCCTACTGCGATGGAGATTGATCTGAATCACTCTCATCGCTAGAATTACCCCTTTTCCTCTTCCTACAGGGTGTCCTCTGTGAGAGTTCCATCATCATCATCTGATGAGAAAATCTCTCCGAGAAGCTCTTTTTCCTCGTCCGAGATGGCCGGATCTGCTGAGGAGCTCCTCGGGCCTACCGGTACACTATGACAAAAGGCCATCGCCTGTTTGTCCCTAGAGAAGGGCGGCCCAGAGACGGCCTCGATTGCCTCAGCTGCACCGGCGGGCGGTTTAACTGCGGCAGGTTTTGCGAGCCCAACCGGTATGACTTGGTGCGGGTACTCGAGCTGATTGTCTTTCGACTGCTCAGTTTCGGTGCCCACCTCCATGGCCTCGCCGGGAGGTGATTCCAGTTTGCTGCCAGGTCTCAATTTCAGCCTGGTCATTCTATAGTGAGCCACGCTGTTTCTCTCATTGAGCCAACTAAGAGACTCTTGGTCGACCCCAAAAATCAGGAACAGGTAATTCTCTTCCTCCCTGCGGTGGTAAACCTCCCACAGGTCGGTTTTTAGGCCGGTTTGCTTTTTCAAGCACCCAAGGATCTGTATGGCGACCGTGACATCGAATCGACAATCTTCAGGATAAGATTACAAAACTTTCGAAGCAAACGTGACATTGTAGCATCTGTAAGGACCGTATTTTCATAGCATACACGCTACGATGAAATCTTCGAGAAGAACATGAACAGCGAGATCGACAAAATATTCGAAAGAATCTTCAGCAACCTGGAAAAAACAAAACCACGGGAAAGCAACGTTGACAATTTAACTCACGATGGTCCAGAATACAAACCTAGTTCAACGAAAATTACAGTACCGGAGAGGAATACACAGGGTTTAACACTGTACCCAGTGAACGAGAAGCCGACACCATACATCCCAAAAGCAAGGCAGAGCAACAAGAACCCTCCACCATATAAGGCGGGACCAAAAAAACTTACCATAGAGGAGTATAGAAACAGGAGCACCAGTAAAGCACCAATTAAGAAGCAACCAAAAAGAGGAGGTAAGAGACAAAGAATCGTCCAGGAGTTGAAAAATTACAAAACATTCGCCGGATTAGCTATAACTGAAGAGGAACCAGCAAAATACGACAAATTGATAATGATGTCAAAGAAACAGTTAAACGTAATAAAAAAAAAATTTTAAGTTAAACAGTAGATAAGTTATAGTAGAATATAAATTATAATGTTGCTAAAATATAAATAATTCTATTCAAACAATTTTTTTTTACACGAATATATAAACTAAAGAGAAAACATTTTTTTCTCTTACTCCCAAAACAACAGAGGCAATTCATTTTTTTTCTATTTAAAAATGTTTCATTGTCTTAATTGTAGATTCATATCAGACTCAATAGAAGCTCTGAGTGAGCACATAGTAATAAACCACGAACAAAGTGTACAACAAAATTCAATACCTACAAGCACAAGAAAAGTAGACTTTAAAAGATTTACAGATAGATTAGTACATAAATGTGGGGAATTCATGTATGCGTCTGATAATATAGACGTCCTAATAGAACAATCATTTAAAAAAAAAAAGTAGAATAGATTTAAAAGTTTATACGAACAAGATATAAATTAAATAACAAAAGAACAGGGTTTAATTGAAATATGGGTAGTACAAAATCAAAAAATGCCTACAACAACGGCGAAATAGTAAATAACCTAATTATAGAGGATACAGTTTCTGTCGAAAATAATCAGATAGTTATAATTTTGTGGATATTGGTTGCAATTAAAATCATTGAATTCGTTTATACACTGTATAAAGACCATAGAAGGGGTTTAAGGAAAAGATACCTCAGTACCCCAGCGAAACTAAATATCGCAACTGTCTGATAAATGGAAGCATTTATAAAGATAGAAAAGGAAATTGATGCAATATTAACAAACATTAATAAATCAGTAAACCGTCCGTATACCACGAAAACTCTGAAAGAGAAAGAGGAACTAACAAATCGACTCCTTGCCAAGGCCACAGAAAACGCACTAATACAAGCGGATGTCGAAACAATTTTGAAAATAAAAGTCATCTACGAAAGTATTAGAAAGACAGCAAACAAAATCTTGGAGATTATTAAAACTCAGAGAAAAACAACGATGGCTTTTGACATAAAAACAGCTACATCGCTCATAGAACCCTATGATGGAAAGCAGGATGAAACTGACGCTTTTATCGAGTCTATGGAATTACTAAACGAGCTAACAGCGAATGAGCATAAATCAATTATGATCAAATTCATCAGGGAAAAGCCAAGTATGTAATATCAGAAGGCACAAATATAGTATTAACAATCAAGGCCAAGTTAAAAGAAAAAATTTCGGCAAAATTATCGTCAGATGCTATCCTGGCACAACTACGATCATGCCAGCAAGGCAGCAAAAAACTCACAGATTTTTCCAACCAAATAGAAAATTTATCAGGCCAACTAACGAGAGCCTTTATAACAGAGAAAGTAGCAACTGGAGAAGCAGCCGAAAAATTGGCTGAAAAATTTTCAATACAGTCATTTACGAATAATGTTGCAAATACGGAAACAGCAATTATATTAAAGGCCAGCAATCTTGCAACACTTTCAGAAGTAACTGCGAAGGCAATATCAGTGTATAAACCACAGCTAAGTAATGTCTTACATTATAACACCAACCGATCAAGAAAGTTTCATTATAATAACAACCAAAGCTTTAACAACCAAAATAACTATATCAGGAACAGGGAGTGTTGGCCCAAACAACAATACGATAGAAACATGACAAATAATAATAGTCATGCACAACTACGAAATCAATATAATCACCATAACAAAAGATATATTAGTAACGTTCCATCAAATAGTAATATACGTTATCAAAACAACACCAGAACAAACAATACCTATAATCAAAGGAGAAATGTAAACTACTTTCAATCGGGGGAATATCAAGCCCCCCAACCAGAGGAAGAAACAACACGGTTGGGGGCTGCGTCAAGTTCAAGCCAAGCATACATTGCCTAAACCTCTCCTTATCAAATTTTATTAAAGCGTATGTCGACATGTGCGGGTCACTATGTACCTTGATTGTAGACACAGGGGCAGATATATCCATATTCAAGAGGGGGAAAATTAGCAAAGAACAACCTTAATATCCTAAAAGCACTTGCATTATTCAAGGGGTTACGGATACTAAGAGGCAATCAATTGGGGCAACATACACAAAATTACGTTTCAACGACCAATGCATGGTCGAACACTTATTTCAAATAGTAGAGGATGACTTTTCCCTCGGAGCTGACGCAATTCTAGGACTAGATTTCCTACCTAAGTTCAAGACCATTATCGACTATGATACGTGGACCCTTACAATACACACACCCGAAAGCTCAGCAGAGATCCCAATACTAAATGGTCCATCCGAAAACTCTATTATCATACCACCTCGATGCGAAATAATAAGAAAATTCAAGGTCAAAAGTTAAGAAAGTGCCCAAGATATAGTGATCACTGGTCAAGAAATCCACCCAGGTATATTCATTGCAGGAGCAATAACTTCACAAAACTATCCACTAGTCAGGATCCTAAACACTACAAATAAAACAACAACACTACAACATTTCGATATAAAAACACAACCACTCTCAAACTTTAACACTATTAATACAGAAACAATAAAATCAAAAAGAACAGAACAAGTTATTTCCAAATTAAACCTGAACAGCATTCCAGACTACGCCAAAACTCAATTGGAAAAATTATGTCGAGAATATGAAGACATATTTGCATTAGAAAGCGAACCTCTAACAACCAATAACTTTTACAAACAAAATATAGAAGTAACTGATAATGGAGCAGTGTACACAAAAAACTACCGAATTCCAGAAGCGCACAAAACCGAAATTAGCAGGCAGGTAGACAAAATGCTAGTAGACGGAATAATAGAAAATTCTGTTTCTCATTTTAATTCTCCAATACTACTAGTACCCAAAAAATCCAACAACCAAAGTAAAAAATGGCGTTTAGTAGTTGATTTCAGGAACCTTAATAAAAAGATCCTGGCAGATAAATTTCCATTACCTCGTATAGAGGAGATACTCGACCAAATGAGCCGAGCCAAATATTTCTCTACACTTGACCTTATGTCCGGATTCCACCAAATACCAGTAGAAAAATCTTCTAGAAAGCTCACAGCTTTCTCAACTAATCAAGGTCACTACCAATACACCCGACTCCCTTTTGGACTTAACATAAGCCCAAACAGTTTCCAACGGATGATGACCATCGCTATGACTGGTTTGACACCGGAAATAGCTTTTCTATACATTGATGATATCATAGTAGTCGGATGTTCACAAGCACACCACATTAAAAATTTGCAAACAGTATTTAGCAGATTACGAGAACGTAACCTAAAATTGAATCCTGAAAAATGCAAATTCTTCCAAACAGAAGTCACCTATCTTGGACACCGAATATCATCACAAGGCATAAGTCCAGACAGTTCAAAATACGAGGTAGTTAAAAACTATCCTATCCCAAAAAACGCCGACGAAGTCAGACGATTCGTAGCGTTTTGTAATTACTATCGCCGTTTCATCCCCAATTTCGCAGAAATAGCACTGCCATTAAACAAACTGCTCCGGAAAAATACAAGATTTGAATGGGCTGAAACCCAACAAAAATTTTTCGATACCCTTAAATCGAGCTTAATATCCCCAATAATACTTCAGCATCCTGATTTCAAAACCCAATTCATTATTTCTACGGACGCCTCTAATGCTGCGTGTGGAGCAATCTTGTCACAAAATATCGACGGAACAGAACACCCAATCGCATACGCTAGCAAAACATTTACCGCCGGAGAAAAGAATAAGTCAGTAATCGAAAAGGAGCTCGCGGCAATACATTGGGCAATTATCCATTTTAAGCCTTATGTTTATGGCAGAAAATTCACAGTAAGAACAGATCATCGACCCTTAACATATCTCTTCGGAATGAAAAATCCGTCATCTAAACTCACACGAATGAGGTTAGATTTAGAGGAATTTGATTTCGAAGTCAAATACGTAAAAGGAAAAGAAAATAACGGACCCGAAGCGTTATCAAAAATACAACTTGACATTGATGATTTGAAGGAAATCAATGTCCGACGTGTTCAAACCCGAGCGATGACAAACCAAAAAGAACCAAATGTAATATCCGAGGAAATGGTAAATACTCCTATAACCCCGCAGCCTGATCAACTGCACGATTGGGAGGTATCATCCCCAACAAAGATAGTCAAATTGCCTGAACTAAAGGTAAAAATTACGAACTGCAGGAATAAAGAAAAGCAAATCAAAATTAATATAGTGCGCAAGTATGAAAGATTATATGAGCGGTATATAAATACAAAAAATAACCAATCAGTAGAACCAGCACTAGAGTAGGTACTCGAAGTATTGGATAATGATATCTACAAACAATTTCAGATCAAGACTCTGAAACTTTCTGCAGAAAGTGAAATATTAAAACAATTAACTTAACCGCATTTAAAATCCTAGGAAACAAGATATTAAAGAATCTAAACATTAAGATTTTCAAACCGCAACAGTTCATATCAGAAACAACGAAGATAAATAAAATCTTACACGATTATCACTCCACACCTACAGGAGGTCATCTGGGTCAATCAAGGCTGTATAAAAAGCTGAAGGAAATTTACAAATGGAAAAAAATGAGGAAAACAATAGCAAAATATGTAAATAGATGCGAGCTCTGTGCGAAAAATAAGCACCAGAAACGTAATAGAGAGCATATGGAAATAACCACAACACCAACGAAAGTTTTCGACATTGTATCCATCGACACAGTCGGTCCATTTACAAAAACCAACAATGATAGCAGATACGCAGTAACAATACCATGCGACCTAAGCAAATATATAGTAATAATACCCACAAAGGACAAAGAAGCAAATTCAGTAGCAAAAGCAATAGTGAATGGGTTCATACTAACATACGGACCTATGAACAAAATTAAAACTGATCTGGGAACAGAATACAAAAATCAGGTTCTTGCGGAGGTATGTAACATACTAAAAATAAAACAACTATACGCAACTGCCGCACATCCAGAAACCATAGAAGCACTGGAAAGAAACCACAAGTGCTTAAATGAATATCTTAGATGCTTTGTAAATGACGATAGAAATGATTGGGATACATGGATTCCATATTACGCATTCTGCTACAATACCACACCAAACACAGTACATGGTTACACACCATTTGAACTCATATTTGCCAAAAGCATAAACCTACCCTCAGAACTAACAATTAATAGGCCAGACCCCGTATATAATTATGACTTGTATAGTAAGGAAATGAAATACAGACTACAACAAGCTATAAGCAAAGCAAAACAATACCTCCAGGCATCTAAAGTACTAAGGAAACAGGTAAATGATACTAATTGCAAACCAATATCAATTAAAATAGGCGACAAGGTACTAATGACAGTACAGAATAGACGAAAACTAGATCCTCTATACAGCGGACCATATATAGTTAAATCGATAGATAACATAAATTGCATTATCGAAGATATAAATAAAAATAAGATCAAAATACATAAGAATAGACTAAGAAATATAGAAAATTAAAGGCAGAAATAAAACACACCGGTATAGATAATTAAGTACAACTAATAACAAAGCTATAAGTAACCATTGTAATCAACTATATAAGCATACCGTATAAACTAAATGAGTAAACATAGGCGATAAGAAGCCATAATGGCACCAACAATTAAGATCTAACATAACCAAACTGTAAATATAAACAAACAAACAAATCAAAAAAAAAAATGTCTTGTAAACACAAATTTTTTTTTCCCTAAGGGGGAAAGGTGTAGTATGCATTAATTTCAATGAATCGATTGATTGCAATAATTTAATATACAATTATTGCGGTCAATCGATTCACAACGATTTCGAAATCAATATGCATTACAAGGCATAAACAAGCTAAAAAGAAAAAAATAAGATTTCGACACCAAGTACACTCGGAACTGTGTCAACCAAATTAATAATAAAGAAAACACAAAAAAAAACACTTGACATGCATTTGCCGCGGCGATTAATGATTGCGTCACTGACCAAGCATTTTTGTCGTTGCAATAAATATATGTCATCATCAGTTCCAAGTGTATGAGGTTATTTTTATACGTAAGCATATAGTATGGTAAGCATAGGTTAACATAGGTAAGAACAATGTATAAATAACCCGAGGAATTTTAATAAAGAACATTAGTGATTAATCAGTTGTACTAGCTATACAAGAATAGTCCGTGTTTTAATTATTGGAGTGAAAGCTGATAAGCTGCTCCGACTTTCGATAACCGTACTTATCTCGGAGTTAGAGCTTTGAATAGCCGCTCCATTGGAGTGAAAGCCACTAGGCTGCTCCCAGGTCAATTTTACCAAATCGTAAAGATTTTATCACAGATCTCCTCGTTGGCTCTAGGCTTTCCATTTATAGTGACGGAGACCCTGAAGAGCTTCGGGATTGCGTCCTTCCCTACCACCCGTAGGTTGACTGTCTCCCAAAGATTTCCGAGCCCCTCACTTGTTCCTTAAGGAAATTTACCGTGAAGGCGTCCTCACAGATTGCCCTGAAAAATCACCTGTTGAAACCACTCCAGGCGAACCGAACAGGCAGACCTCCCACAGCCCCCTCAAGAGCGATGTCGAAGGCCGCGTCCAAGGCCTCTTGAAAGATTGTCTGCCTTTCACTCGTGAACTTACCTCCAGGTGCGCTAGAGTCAATCACGGCCACCCTAATAAAGGTGTCGTTATTTTCTCTGACCACCCTGGCGAAGCTTTTCGGTGTTCCCACTTCCTTTTTTCTTTTAGGAACTGGAGTGGCTTCCTCGTTTGATCTGCCCCTCTTGAGTTTGGTAGCATCCTTCTTTGGGGTGGTTCTCGAAGGGGCCCCTGCCAGGGGCTGGGTAACTATGGTACCAGTTCCACCTGTCTCTGGCCGGCGCAAAGAACCACCGGTTAAGACCTGAGTGTCTTTACCCATAATAGGTAGACATATTTTCAAGGACCATCGTCCTTTACAAAAGGTCTTTCCGACCACCGCGGATGAAGGAAGTATTGAAGAAAAAACAGACAAAGATAAATCCTCCTAACGAGGCCGATCCAGAAAGGATTAGAAAGACTTTATCTACTAATAAGGACTGGAGATTTGTTGACGAGGTTGAATTCCAACCCGTATATCACCCACCATTGACGAGACAATAGGGGGGCTTCGCAATATCCTATAGTTTACCAGTTAAGCTGGCTGGATGCATTCTTAGGCTACCAGGCTCAAGATCAGCAGGTAAGTTTAACAGATATTCCAGTCAAATTGGTCTCGATCATATCACAGAGTTTTTCCTTGGGTGGTTTTGGGCCAAAACTTTATTGAAGGGGAAGTGTGACGTCTACATTTTTCCCCCCATTTTCTGAGTACGTGAACAGAGTTTGGGTGCTTTTGGGTGAAAATGTGCTAATGCATTCACACAAATTCGAGTACGTGAACAGACCTATAATCAGTGCAACAAAAATTACTAGAGGAACCAATGCTTAGAGATTTTAAATTCTTCCAAAGTTGTTTAGAAGGAAGATTGACGTTTAGAATGGATGAAAAATATATTTTCTTCTCTCGATGGACGGCATTGGTAACCTGATTGCGTAAGGAACGAAATTGGTTCTAAAAAACTGTAAGTCGGTATCGTTTCCATACAGAATATGAATCAAGCGTTTAATATTTCGGAAAACCAAGGACAGTCCCTTCGCCTAACACGTTTAGTGACAAGAGGCACATACTTATCGTGGAGATAATTGATCGCATTAATAACCAATTCAACTTGATCGTTAACATCATCAAGATAATTAACGGTATCCCAAGGGAAGAAGGTAGCCTCGTGATGAAGCTCATTTAAACTAATCGCATTATAATTACGGAAGGAAACGAAACTGTGAATAGAAGGTGCCTGCAAATGGAGATTATATATGAGAACCATGAGACCATGACTTAATGGTCTGATATACCCGGCAAAGAAGCCTGGTTCATGAAGTTGATTTTGGATTGATCAGCGATTAGAAAAATATCAAGGAGGGAAGAACGTGAATTGGTAACCCGTGTTGGTTCGCTACTGGGTCTGTAAAGACCTACAGATAATGTAAAGTTATCAAATAAATTTGAGCTAGAACCATCAAGAAAATTGATGTTAAATTCGCCACAGATAATGACATCATAAAACTGTGGAACGATGTGGGAAGATCATTATTGAGATTTTGGATTGATCAGCGATTAGAAAAATATCAAGGAGGGAAGGACATGAATTGGTAACCCGTTTTGGTTCGCTACTGGGTCTGTAAAGACCTACAGATAATATAAAGTTATCAAATGAGTTTGAGCTAGAACGATCAAGAAAATTAATGTTAAAGTCGCCACAGATAATGACATCACAAAACTGTGGAACGATGTGGGAAATATCATTTTTGAGATTGTCAAGATTGATGTGAGGTGGTCTATATACGCAGCCAATCAGACATTTATCAAGACCTGAATCAAGCTGACAGAATATATAATCGGCACCAGCAATAGAGCTTTCACTACTCAGGACAGGTTTCCAATGATATCCTCTCCTATCGTTTCCCGAAGTCCGAGTACATGAAATATTTCCGTCTCTATGAACTGACACACGTTGAGAGTAGATGCCTTTCTCATAGGTTTGAGAATCGGAAACTCAGAAAAGTGGTGAAGAATTATAAATATGCAGACATTTCCATTCACTAACCGGGGATATGGATCTAGAAAGTCGATGTACAGCTTTTGCCATGGTCTTGCTGTCACAGACCGGACTCCCATAGGTGGTCTAAGGATAGTATTGGGGCCTTGGTTTCTTTACACACGTCACAGGCGCCTACGTAGTTTCTGACATCAAATGTCATTCGTGGCCAGTACAACTGACTCCTTAATCGTTCCAGTGTTTTCCCTGTACCTCCGTAAGAAGCTAGTGGCGGATCATGCGCTTTTGAAATAATATCGGAGACAAGCCCTTGTGGAATCCAAAGCTTATAAGCTGCTTCCTCCTGAATCGGATCCCCTGTTCTCGAAACAGTCCGAATATAAACGAAGCCATCCCTGACGCAAAGATCTCGCATTTTGCCAGAAGCTGATTTAACCTTATGCCTCAGCTCCTCACATTCCAACGAGTTGAAATATTGAGAACTAAGGTCAACTTCCGGGCCAGGAACGTCAGCTGTTGTTAAGCTGTCACAATGTGTCACAATGAATCCGTGACAGCGCATCAGGCTTCCTTCTCGGCGCTCAATGGTGAAGTCGAAACCTTGATGCCTCAAACTATAGCGAGCCAGTCTACCGCTGAGGTCTTTTAAGACATCAGCCATTTCAAGCTTGCATGATCAGTCACTATCTAAAACGGCATAAGTTCTATGAAGAGCCGGAACTTCTGTACACTTAAGATTGCTGCTAAGCATTCCTGCTCTGTGACTGTATAATTTCTTTGTGTGTTCAACTATTTCGAGACGTAGGCTATTGGCTTCTCGTGGCCATCGTCATCTAGTTGTAACAGTACTAACAACGGAGCAGAGGTAAGTTTCCGTTTTAGAAATTCCAGAGACATCTGGACTTCAGGTGTCCATTGGAACTGACTAGGATTCTTCAAAGTGTCAGCTATGGAGGCAGTTAAATAAGCGTAGTTTGGAATGAATCGACGATTCCATCCCGTCATACCTAGTAGGCGTCGGGCTTGCCGAACAGTGTAAGGTGACGGATAGTCAACTATGGCTCAAATCTTATCGGGATCAGTTCTTATTCCTCCTTTTCCGACAATAAAACCCAAGTACTTTGTCTCTGTAATACAGAAGGTACTGTTTTCTACGCTGATAGTGAGGCCAGCTTTCCTCAAACAATCCACTACACGGGATAGTAGAATGAAATGGGAGTCAAAGTCTGCTGACACTATCAATAAATCGCCTAAGTAGACGAGAACATTCTCACGAAGATCGAAAGGAATGACCTTATCCATGATACGGCACATAGTTTGTGAAGTATTGCGAGGCCGAATGGCATCACGGTGTACTGATAAGAGGATGACCAGGTACTGTAAACGCGGTCTTCTCTCTGGACTCAATGTCTAGAGGGATCTGCCAAAAAGCGTCTTTGAGGTCCAGGCTTGTGATGTAGTTTGCCGGAGGAAGTCGACTCATAAGTGCGTCTTTCTGCGGCAGCGGATAAGCGTCCTTCTTAGTAACAGAGTTGACCCTCCTGGCATCAAAACAAATCCGAACCTTCCCAGGCTTCCTCACTAGAACAACTGGAGAGCTCCAAGGACTCTGGCTCTCCTCTATCACACCCAATGATAGCATGCGTTCTAATTCAGCATCCATCAAACTTTGCTCGGCCGGTGGAATTGGATAAACCTCTGTTTTATCTTCCATTTGACGTCTGCGTCCGCTAGTCTCTCTAGACCTCCCTCTAGCAACTTAACTTCGGCGTATGGTCGAATGTCCTCTGGCAATGACACTGAAATGTGGGTCAGCTTCTTTCGTTCAGTTCTGATTCGTCGACAATATTCGCGCCAACGAACATTGGATCGTTTCTTTTTCTTGTTCGGATCCAAATCCGGATATATAATTCCTACCAGTTCAGCCACTGAAGAGAAAATACGGTCTCTTGCTTTATTGTAATTTTGTAAACGCGTATGATACGGTGTCAAAAGGATATAAAGCAAGCTCACGCTCACTCGTCATAACAGAGCTTGGTGGCCGTTTTAAAATCGAAATAGCAGGAGACTGCGCCCTCTGTTCAGCAACGTGACCAGGAGAAAGTACTGATGGTTTCGATATAATGTCAAAAATTAAAGACTCTTCTAAAGAAGTGTCTATCAAAAGTGTCGTGGGCTCCCTGTTGATGGAAACTGCAGCTTGAAAATCTACAGAGAAATCAATTAGGTTCTCTGATTCCATCAAAGAGTTATCAGGTGGATTTTTGATGTCACCAGAGTCACTGAATGATATCAACGGACAATTCAATGATTTGTCGTTGAGGTCTGCTGATGAAGCGGATCTTCCTCCCTGTTCAAGGCTTGAACTGGAGTAGTCACAGCTGTTGCCGTTCGAGACGTTGAAACCTCCCTGTTCAAGGCTTGAACTGGAGTAGTCACAGCTGTTGCCGTTCGAGACGTTGAAACTGGTCGAGAAAAGGTGTTGGGATTCCAGGCCCGTCTCTCGTTTTTCGCTAAGCAGTGTCTACACTTTGGCTTGAAGACATTTTTGAGTCCGCTTCCATAGCAGAACACTTGTTGTCTTTCTTGCAGATAGTCCTGAAAATAGTAGCCTTGCTGATCGCAATTCCAACACATTGCTGCTGGTCTATTCGCGACAGCCTACAAGTCAATGATATTATTGTCGTTTCCAGGTGACAAGGGTACATCAGGATAGAAATTCCGTGCGTCCTCAACCTCACTCACTCGATGATGTCGGTAAGGGTTAAGGCTACTAGCAGTTGCAATCCGCAATTGCGTAGCTTGAATTTGGGTAACGAGTGATCTCAACTGTCCAATGGTATTAGTAGGATGGATGTAGGCAGATCTTGTTTTGAATATCTGGCAACAAGTTAGACTTGACTATCTCCAGGAAATCACTATCTGGTACCGAAGTCTACAGCTGGTCACGCAACTGTACAAGATGTTGGTGGGACGTTGCAAAGGACTCCCCAGTTTTCTGTCTATGGGACATTAGTTGTACTCGCACCTTCAAATCGTCCTTGGGAACTCCCCATTCAGATAGAAGAGCGGTCTTTATATACTCTCAGGTTGTTGTGGAGTTCTGTCGGAGCAATGACCAGTACCATTCCATGGTTGGGCCTGCGAGCACCATGTTCATTTCTAACCAAGAGATCAAAGTCTCCTTCGAGAGCCGAGTAGGTGAGTGCTTCCACTCGGAAAACAGATTCATATACTGAAAGTTTGGAACTGTCTCCGTTATACGAGATATTCCATCTGCGTATAGGGCTTCCTGATCATCGCGACCATGAATTTCGTGAAGGTCTATCGCTCTGATATATCTGTGCGTGAGGAATATTATGATTAGGCATAGATTCTTGTGGGCTACCTGGACTTTGTTGTACTCTAGGCGCACCGATGATTGGTGGTGTTCGAGAAGTATCTACGTAATTAGGCACGACAGGAGCTGGTCGAGTAAAATTATTAAAGAATTCGTCCCGAAAAGTGTTCATACTCTGTGTGATTCCCTCTCGGATATGGTCTTGCATCTGAACTCTAAGTCCAGCCATTAATGCTTCCGAAGCTACCAGACTTTGACCATTGGTAGTAGAACTCGGATGTGAAAAAGTTCTTGACTGTAGATTGCGTACATTTGGGGATAAATATGCACGATTTGCCTGCGGCATCGTTAGTGGTGGTAAATCGGAGACTGATACGGGTAGTCGAAGCTCTTGAGTTCCAGGCTTCGTAACAGTCTTTTTCGGAACAGCACCTGTATACGTTGTGAAGTCATATTGGGTGAGACGACATCTGCAATTCGGACAGTTGGACTGCTCCCCTATCCACGCACGCAGACGCGCCTTATGGAATACATGTCCATAGACAGCCTCGACTGGCTTCCTTCTTTCGGACCAGTCCCCCTCTTGACAGATAGTGCACTGTTCTGGCAACTGTGTTAGAATATGCGTCACTGGAAGTAGTGTTCTCAAGGTAGTCATACCGTTAAATTCACAAATTCAATATAACCAAAAAATATGTTACTCTAGCTTGCGAGAGCTCAAGCCGTATATTATCAGCGCTTATACCAATCGACGTAGTCCGGGAAAGACAAGCAAAGGTATGATTATTCGAAGTTTAAATCGTTAAATATTATTTCAGGATATTTTCATTAACTGAAGGCCGATGCTAAAATTCAAGGTCGTCGGTCAACTTCAGTGTCGGGTGTATTACTTCCGTAGCAAATTTTGAAAAATAATTGTTATGAACCAAAATGGAAATGTAGTCCGCTGACTAAGATCTACGCTCAAAATTATCCAAAGCACCTTCAAGGAATTTTAAAAAAATGCTATAAGCGAAATTCCAGATATACAATAAAATCATGAAATATTCTCCCCCCCCCTCTCCAAAAGCTTACTCTCAAAGCCAAGGGTCTCCTAGATCCACTCTCTCAAAAATGCAGGTCAGGAAATATACAGTAAAGGTAAGTAGTGTGGATGTGTGCATGAAAAAATTGCGTTTTCACAGAAATCTGGGAAAAGTAGGGTTGGAGATGTCCAAGACTGAAAATGTTACTAGAGATTCTTCAGCCAGGCAGTTAGCTGTATGCCAACTCCTAATTACTGAGGGTCTCCAGCATCACCTTCATCCTTCAACAACTCTTTCCTTCCTCTTCGTTTGATTGCAATATCTAGTCAATATCTGGTCAACTAGTTTGCTATAAGCCAAAAAGTCATCTCACAGACTCATGACTCTGTCCAGCCGGTTGGCCAACAAAGACATACCTCCATGAGAGCACGAACAAAAAATGCTATTTCCATAGCAGAAGGCCAGCTGGAAAGATCAATTCAAAAATTCCAAACAAATTCAAAAATTCCAAGAAATTTAATAGACTTCAAAGACTTGAGGCTTGACCAAAGTCAAACCTAAAGTTGAACTTTAGATAGAATAACAATATCAAAAACTCTACGTTACTAAAATCACAACCCGAAAACTCTAAATCAAAATCGAAAGACTTTACTTCACTAAAGCTTTACTTTAATGTCATCAACTTTAAAAAAACTTTAAAACTTCAACTTTACTTAAATCAGTAAGACCCAGGTCCGCATGTAACTTCCACTGGATGTGAGACTTGAGGTCAATCAGTTAGCAAAATGCCAAATAATCTTCTCACTACAAGTCCCAGTCCTCAGTAAAATTTACAATTAGACCACAAAATTCTGCTGAGGTGGCCCCACGTTGGGCGCCATTTTTGTTATCGAAGTATGCAGAGTGATTGACATCGGACGTGAAGGCCAGACTACCAGCATGAGCTAACAGATCACTCGATGGACAGCGTTGACTGCAGGGCGGCACGCTAGCTCGCCTCGGCTATTGGCGGAGAGTCTGGGGAGGTTCCACGTAAAATCTGCCGCTGTGCCACCAGCCATATACAAAAAAAAATTAGTGCCTGACACAAAACAAAGGCCGTCGCATACACCCAGTCCGGAAGGGACCTTTACACTATTTACCACTTACTTAATTGGAAGCGCAGATGTTCTGCTTCCATCGCTGTTGCCCCAACCACCATGCGATACTGTGCGCGAGATGATACAGTATCCCTTAGATGAATACCTGAAATTCTAGTGGAGGAGTGAACCTTCATTCAACCTTCGCATCCGGGAGGGGACTCCGGGAGAATAAGGGAAACGAACACTCTGATGCTCCATTACTTTATAAATGATTCAGTATATTTAAATCATGACGGTGAAATATTCAACAAATGATTTCCATCTGCATGGATATCTTTAGACGTATCGTTAGGTTGCAGAAGCCACCATTAAAGTATTGTTAGGCACTATATACTTCCTGCGAAGATTTTCTCTCTTTTGTAAATTCAATTAGTTCCTTAGCAATGTAGTAATGCTTATCGATATTTTACTAGAATCTTACGTCCTCAATAAACACCTAAATATAATAATTCAAAAGCTATAAGCTTGTAAAAAAATTTAGATAACTGAAATGTGCTCTTCAGGTACATGTAAGCTTATCGGCATGCTACGGAAAATTATTCATTTATTAATAAACCGATAAGCTATAATGATTCAAGCTGAAAAATTCCTATATCAATTAAATTAATTATGTAGTCACTTATATAAATTATGCCTGCTCGGAGGCCACTAACATCACCAGTTAATGGGCAAGTCTTTGAATACAAGCATTGTATGCTTCAAAGAAAAAAAAATAAATTTTAGATACATTCCAATTTTTCTTTAAGATGAATTTTAACTTCTTATTAAGCTACTGAAATCATTAACTTGTGTAAATGTAAATATAGCAATTCAACCATTAACTATAAAATCTTGCTACCAGGAGGATGATTCTGATCTTTTATCGTACTTTAATGTCAAAATATACGCCTAAATGAAATGAACTTTTCTACTGATTTTTTCGTATTTTTATTTAGTTCAGCAAGTCCTGCATTACATAGAATGAACTGAAAATGACACTTCACAGTACAAACTCAAAAATATTATATCGAATTTAAGCACTTATATTGCTCTAATTAATTGTAGAATATCCATTTACTACAGTATAACATTTTTGTCACAACCTCGGAAGCTGCTGACTTGTCGTACTTTTAGACGTGTATTCTGACAGTAATTCATTGCAAATTCATTTTAGTTTATTTTGTGGTTAATGTTATCCTTTTCATTAACATGAATTAAAATGAATATGGTGAATATAATAGTACGACAAATTTGAGGTGAAATATTAAAATATGTGACTAAAGTATACGACAAAGAGAATCAGAATCACCCCCCAGGTACTAACTTGTCACTAATATGCATTAACCTTAATCTGTACAAACAAAAAATACCTTTTTTCAATAGTAGTACTTAACGACTTACATGACTTGATTGGTGCTGGTCCACCGCAGAGGCGCCTCCCTGGAAAGCCCTTTTTCCCGTTTGAACATTCCTAAATAAGTTATCGAATAAAGAAAAAAATTTAATTTAGCATATCCAACCTAATTTAATATCATCACTTTCCTTTTACAATTCCTAACTGGATCACTTGATAATCTGGCTGCTGGACGTATCTATTTATTATATCCTGGACTTTCGTTGGTTGGTTGGTTTTTCCCTCCTTCCTCGAAGGTTTTCCATTTCTTATGGCGTAAGGGGTTCTTGGATGTCAAGTTACGCAATCATTTTCGTATAGGACTTACTTGGGCGTTCGGGCGTTGTTCTTGGTTTGTATCCGACCTGGATTGCTGATGAAGTGGACCCTTTTACACGAATGTGGGGAGATCCATTACTTCACTCACCGCAATCAGCGATTATGATGTCTGAGGTGAAACGGAGTAGGATTACAAGATGGTCCCTTGACGATGAACGCAGTTCTTCCTTTTGCTGGATGATACAAATCTTCAACGGATCAGAAAGTGACTACCCCTCGTCTTATTTAATGAGGACTCGATTTCGAAAGAAAAGTTCTCCCTTTCTCCCATAAAATTGTCTCGACCGACAGATAGTGGTCTTGGTTTTTTTACCTCCTTATACTGTGGACTTTCGATCTATATATATATATTTCGCCGCAATTCTCACGGATTAACTGGATGATTTTAAATTCTTTACCAAACTCTTTTTTTTTGTCTCCACTGCTGTCAGCTCGTTGTAAAAAAACCTTCTTCTTTTTCTCTTCTTCTTCTTTTTTCTTCCGTCTTCCCGGGCACGCGTCCCAGTCAGACTTGAGACGTTTGAATCACCCCCCTAATCAGAAATTTCAGAAATCTCGCAATTTCAAAATGGGCGGAGCTAATTTGCTTGCAGTAATTTTGGTATGCTGCCCGTACATCCAATCGAAACTAGGTTGCACAGAATATTTCCTACCCCCGAATACTTCTCACCGTTAAAACTGTCTAAAAACTTCCGTGCGTGGGCTAAGGCCATGACATTTTTTGAATCAACTTGCTTGCAAGATACTATCCCGGGCACAGTATATCCATACAGTAGGTCAGCTCTGTCAAAACTGTCACATGAATAGGATGCTTCTATAATGCGACTATACTTTCTATTTCAACATTTTTACCAACACACTAATCAATTTTTAATATAAAGACTCCTCTGTAAATCTAAAGTGGAAGAAAGAGAACTTACAGCATGCACAAGCTTGTACTGAGGAAAAAGGGCAAAATGACAAGCCAAAATTCTAATAACAATTTGTTCCACTTCCCATGCCATTCGGCTTGGTAGAACTGTCTACTGTCACAAACATAATTATAGCCATTTTGCCTATTACATGAACATCTCTATGAACGAACGTCGCTTTACGGTCAAACAGCTGTTTAGTTTATGGAGCAATACAATTGTAAGTAGATTATCGAGATGTGTATTTACAGAAAACTAATACTTCTTCCCGTAGACTTTGCAGCTAGCGACCGTTCGCCCATTTACTTCCGTATCATATTTAATAGTTCCCTCTTCTGGGAGAAATTTTGAAGTTTTTGTTTTTATAATTAAAATTCTAAAATTCACTTTTGATTAGTTTGTTCTAAGCTGTCCTACTGTATGTATAAAGGTTCCCGGGGCTAGGTATATAGAAGACAAGTATTCCCATTAAATTTTGGACACATTGCAGCTGATAGCCTGTGACGCAATTTTGTGACTAATGTATATACATTTTTATAGGAAAGACAGAGAGAGGAGAGAGACTATTGTGTTCTCTGTACCGTGCTTTCATATATATTTCACGGTATTTCGGCACGTTTTGCACGTGCATGTCAATAGGGACACAGTATATTCATACAGTAGCGCCAGGTCTGTCTAAACTGTCAAGCGAGTAGGATGCTTCTATAAACAAACTATACTTTCTCTTTCAAAAGTTTTAACTAAACACTAGTCAATTTCTAATACAAAGGTTCCTATGTAAATCTAAAGTGGAAGAAACAGAACTTACAGCTTGCACAAACTTGTACTAGAGGAAGAGGAACAAAATGACAATCAAAACTATTTCTACAAGAAAAAAAAAGTTAAAAACAATTTGTTCCACTTTCCATGCCATTCGGCTTGGTAGAACTATCAAACTGTCGCAAACATTATTACAGCCTGTTACATTGACCATGGAACGAACACCACTATGCAATCAAACAGCTGTTTGGTAATGCAAAAATACATTTGCAGGCTGGTGCTGAGATGTGTACTTACATAAAACTAATACTTTTCCCAACCATTGTGCAACTAGCTACTGTTCCTTCATTTACTTCCGGATCATACTTAATAGTTCTCTCTTATGGGAGAAACTTTGAGTTTTTTTTTTCTGTAATTAAAATTTCAAAATTCAAGTTTGTTCTAAGCTGGGCTGCTGTATAAATTACTGTGGTAGGGATGCAGGCAGCTCAGCTTTCAGTGAATTTGGGATGTGTTCAACCTCTGGGAATTGCTAAATTGGCATGTTGTCTGCAGGTGAAGCCAAAGTAGCTTGACGTTTGCTTGAGCTGGCTATAGCCGGCACTAGCAAAAAGTTGAACACAGCCTTGCATGATGAAAACTCATTGCAGCTGAGGGAATACAGTACGTTTACGAATACTTGAAGTATACTTCACGTAGAGATCAAGTAATCAAAATATCATGTAAACGCGCATTGACTTCAAGTATACTTGATCAAGTAAATCACAAAATTTTGTTCGATTTACTTGAAATAATTCATGTAAACGCAACTGCAGTACTTGAAAATTTTTCATTTGTGCGTGATATGAAAACGACAAAGCGGAACAAGAGGAAGATTGTTGTTAATAATTCAGGCTGTGATTTTCAGCACTTTTCTCAAGATATTTATCTAAAAAACCCCAATTCTGTATTGAACCTAATGCAGAGTTGTCAAAGATAAAATGTCACTTCGAGTAAATTTCAAGTCAAGTAATTAAAATTAATTCAACCTAAAACCTTACTTGAGTGTCAAGTATTCATGTAAACGTGCTGATAGTCGAGGTATATATGATACAAGTTATTCCCATTAATGGCCGGTTTCACACTCAAGGCTTAAACAGGATTTACATTATGATGACATGCAAGTTTTACAGAAATTGTAAGGGAGATAGCACATCGTATACGGAAATTTATTTACGAGTGACGAGAGAAGCAAACACGTCCCGGAACCATAAAAAGACCTCAAGCATAGTAAGTTTTTATAGTTACTGAAACTAAAACATAGTTATTGGCAACCCAAATTTGTCAATTTCGACTACTATTGCTGTTTCGTTACTATAATTTTATGGCATATGTCTCTTAACATCAAGGTATATAGAAACAAGGTATGCCCATTAAAATTTTGACACATCACAGCTGATAGTCTGTGACGTACTTCAGTGAATGAATAAAAAAGGAAAGGGAATCTGACAGTTACAGTACAGAGTATTCTCTATTAAAGTTTTTCTAAAAAGTTATTTTCATTTTTCGCAATAATTTCTAGAGGTGCTAGGGGCTAAAACACATGCTATGTTTTTTGCGAAACATATATGATGCTATATTGTGAGCTTATGGTTGCACAACTTCCATATCTCATTTTTTGTTTGACAATATGCCTGATATCCGACAACATACAAAAACTTTCGAGTAAAGAATGAATAAAATAAATCCCAACTGTAAGCTGCCGGCTCGACTACTCAATCCGCTTTTATAAGACACCATTTTGACTCGACTACGCTAGCCAAGCGTGGTAGAGTCGATCCAATTGCAACTCGAACCGCGTATACATGGAGTTGAACCCGAGTTAAACCAGGCTTCAACCCTGCATGTAAACATGGTAACTCACAGCATCCAAAATTAGTTATGAATATATAATGAGATCATAAGTAGATCAGGTGCTAGTTATATTTTTTCTACTATTTATCTAGGAGGTGCTTAAACTGGAGTACTAATCATTTGTTCGCAATAATTGCTAGAGGTGCTGGGGGCTAAAACGCATGCTATGTTTTCTTTGAAGCATATATAATATTATATTATGAGCTTATAGGTGCACAACTTCCATATCTCATTATATTATTTGACAGTACGCCTGAGATCCGATCAGACTCCATTATTCACAGTGTAGCAAGTACATCAACAATTACTCATATGTACATATGATCATCCCTCGCATCCTATATTAATCAGGATTGGATTAATTATATTCTTATGCTTGTTCCGTATTATTCTAGCCAGAAGATGCTAAAATTGGAGTAGCCGTAGTTTATTATTATAGTGGAGTTTAGTTCCCAGTAATGTTGAAGCCGTTGGATTTCCTTAGGTATCAATTGGTACTTGGGTTTTGTGTTAGATATATATTTTCAATTACGGGTGTGGTATTCCAGCATTTTGGTTGTGTGTTTAGATTTTGAAGCCCATCTGTGCTAAGTCTTAAACTAGAGTTATGTACTTATCCGAAGTTACATTACTCAATTTTATTATTTACTATTATTGTTCCCTCTAAATGGAGTGGACCTCTACATTTTTCCACCAAAAAATGTTTTGGTGTGGAATGATATGTCTGCATTAAGTGCATCCTCCTGCTGGGATTTATTGTAGTGTATGGTTTGTTGGACTATTGTGATTTGCACGTGTTTTTTAGCTGAATTCTATTAGTTCATTTTATTCACTACGTTGCGTTGGTAGGTAGTTAGTTACTAGGATATATTTTGTACTGCTTATTACTACTAACATTTGAAGTGTTATTTTAACTATTTAAATTTATTTCTATCTTATTTTCGT
The DNA here is from genome assembly GCA_963930735.1 of Dioctria linearis. Taxonomy (NCBI): domain Eukaryota; kingdom Metazoa; phylum Arthropoda; class Insecta; order Diptera; family Asilidae; genus Dioctria; species Dioctria linearis. The sequence continues at coordinate 163,167,628 of OZ005740.1, forward strand.
TTAGGTTTATAGTACCGGTTTGGGTGCTAGTTAATTGAAGATGGTGTATGAAGTATTTAAAATCTATTGCATCTTATTACCTTCCCGTAACTGGTAATGGAATAATGAGTGGACTCATATTCAGCGGTTTGAATATGTTCGATGTTTGAATTTAATGTGATACTATCTAAGATTTAAGGATAATATTGGGTGCCGTTTAGGCTCTTACTGGTCTTTTCCGGACGTTTCGCTCCCGTCACGGAGCTCATTCAGTGGTTTTACTATAAACTGGGGTTAATTATCAGGTGGTACATATATGTGTACAATTTGTGCGTGGGTATAATTATGTAAGTTAGAGAACTTATTTTTTATGGGTCTGAGAAGTCTGATAAATTTGTTAAAATTTTGGTTTTGTTAATCTATATAGCTATCTACATTGCATTTTAGTAAATCAATAATTATACAATTATATGATGTGTTCATAGCAATGATAAATTTATTTTATTTGACATAGTTAATTGAGTGACTATATTTGCCTTGTTATTTATTTATTTGTACTTGTAAATAATTATGAAATTAAAGATTCAATAAAGAGGAGATCTACTATGTTTATATTTTTAGTATAAATAAGTTTCCTATTGTTTTACTAACCTTGATTAAATAATCTCTATGTTTATTTTTATGGAAATGAACGGGATATGAAGTGTAGGCTTATAATGGGCTCTATAAATGTTGATTGATCTGTGTTGATGGCTCATTTTTAGCAATAATTGCTAGAGGTGCTGGGGGCTAAAACACAAGCTATGTTTTTTTGTGAAACATATATGATGCTATATTGTGAGCTTATGGTTGCACAACTTCCATATTTCATTTTTTGTTTGACAATATGCCTAAGATCCGACCAGACTCCATTCACCATAGTAAGGAAGTCCAATGTAGTAAAAGCTCACTGGAACTATTTTCAAGAGCAAGGTAATATAAAGAAGAATAATTGAATAACATAGTTTTGGGATCCCGTCCTTTGCACCCTGTAGGAAGAAACGCTATTTGTAAATTGAAACGACTGCCGGATAGGAAAAAGTTTAAAGATGTTGCTGCGGTTATTGGCTATACTCAGTGGTAATTAACAGGTCCAGGCTTGTGATGTGTAATTTGGCATCGCAATATTTGTGCAATCTCTTTGTGGACAATTCAAAGAGAGTTGTGATTGATTTGAAACATTATCAAAAGGGCTTATCGTCTTCTATGAGGTGGCCCTCATTACATTCAAGTCCCATTGTGCTAATAGATTTTTTTCTTGTACGAAGGAAATATGTATTTGTCAAGGCGATTTTTATCAGGGTGGCTGATGGGTTTGGTTTGTTGATTGTATAACATTAATTTCAGAAGTGTGAGTCTTGTTTTCAATATTGCAGTTGCGGCTGGATGAATATTTTATTCTGCTGTTTACTTAGCTTGAATTTGCCTGTTGTTTATTTAACTTTTTCTATTGATTGCTTTAGTTGGATTGGCACTTGCCATGAGCATCTTTGTATCTATGCCTATAGTATCTATTCCCTGAATCACCGCCTGCCATAAGTTTTATTGGATCTTTTTTTGGAAACATATCTATTATTTTTAAAAAAGTTCGATAGGTAAACAATCAAAAGCCAAGCTTACAACTGCGTCATACTTTTTTTTTTCAAATCTCGCCGTTTTTACGTTCTTTTTAATTTATATGGAAATGGACACATTCCAAAGAGTTACACATACACCTGTGGAACTCTGTTTAGCTAATTCAAGGTTAAAATTATCTCATCTCGAGTCTTTAATGCTGCTTCATAATAGTTTGTTGGCATCTTAATTATTTTTATTGATTTCGACAGTGGTGGAAACGTTGAGATTAGGAAAGCAGTCATTTTTAAAGAAAGGTTACTGTTATAATGAATTAAGATGATGGATTATTGATAAACTCAAAAGGCGATAGGAGCATTTATGCAACGATCGCAACACATCATAAATAGAATCTATTTCGCTTAACTTTTACAAATAAATATCCATTCTTCAAGAAATTGAAATAACCTCTACGAATGCCCAGCAGCATTGACAAGTGCAGTATAAATAAATTGAGACATTTCAGCAAACATCCCATATATCGCTGCAAATAGCATGGAGTATATATTTAATGCAATGGAAAAGTTTAAATTATAAAGCAATCCAAAGTACTATTCCAGGAGAATTGAACGAAAGATGTCCTTGCATTGTAACAACACAAAAGGAAGACCCTCAAAATCCTCTGCAGTAAATAGCCAAACCTAGGAACTTAAACAAGAGATAATTCACTGTAATTGACAGAGCGTTAATCACATCCAACACATTGCTGAGCATCGTAGAACTAGAGCAAGGCACCCTGCCTTTTATACTTTTGATTTATCAACTGGAACACTCAATACACCTGGAGGAGAGGAAAACTGAAGACTTTCCATGAGATACGGTTGAATGAAGGGTTAAGGTTTCAACACTCATCATTCTACATATTAAAAGACTAATAATGGTTTCTAATTAATTTTATTAAGTGCGGGGTATCAGCAAAAAAAAATCTTGTCCAACTCATTGTCTGAACATTGGATGAATGGTTGTATCTCACTAATATCTAATTCCCTCCATAAGGCCACATTAGTTGGTCCCATGTCGGAAACTATCGCAAAGACGTAGAAAGATATTTCCCGAAGTGATTCCAAAATAGTTTTCAAAACACTGTAAGACATTAGTGTGTAAATTATTTGCTTACAGTTTGTGAATAGTCCTGGTAGCATAGCTACTTGCGCCTAGTTGCTCGGCTGTAAAACCTGGTCATATTCATAGCAATATTTAACTTTCATCTCATCAAATGAAAGCACACATATCTTGTCTATTTCATTGTAATTAGCTTCCGCTTATAGCTTTATGATGTTAACTAATATTCCTGGCTTTAGAATTAATTTTGATGACCACCTCCCCAAGGTGGACCTGCCAGGCAAAGGGTAGCTTCTCTTCCTTAACAACTGATAACTTCGGGGACCAGCTGAATAAAGTGATATAGCGGAGGAAATATCTTTATCAGTCCATCTCAAGAATCTTGTGGGTTGTTGTAATCTCCTTAATTGACGGGGAGTGAATATTTTGTCAAGTTGATGCAGCTCTGACTGAAAACGGTTTGTTTATTAACTAACTTTTTATTATTATTATTATTCCTTTATTGTACAACCTTGAAATAAGTCTAATACAATAAAGGTTATTCGGCCCACGGCTACAAGGCCATCTGAGCTCTGTCAGTTCTATGATCTAGTGGTTCCCATTCTTCTATTTTTCTATTGTTTCTTATTATTGATTTTTTTTTGTATTATTTCTATTGTAGCAATTATTCTATTTTATTGTTTTTTTGTTTTTCTTTTTATAAGTTAGAGAAACTCATTTCTTTTACAAAATTTTACCTATTACTAAAATTATATCTAAGATTGAGCTTTACAGCTTTAACAACTAGAGAAATTCGCTTTTTTCTCCTTATTTTTTTAATTACTAAATTTTACCTATTACTAATTCTTATTTTAACTAGATTCCTATAGTACTTTTTACAGTTTTTTTGTTATATAATTTTTTATACCTCATCTTTTCATCTCCCTTACCGAGGGGTTGTTTTATATAAATCATTTCCTTTTTGAATTCCACCTTTCTTGCCTCTTTTTTTCCGTTCATAGTTTTTTGTTTTTTTTGTCAGCGGTGGTGATATTGTTTGTGGCTGGTGGCGTTGGTATGTGCGTCTAGATACGTTCGGTGCGTTATCGTCTAGTCGTTAGTCCGTTGGAAGTTAGAAGTTGCTTGAGTGTGGGGATTAGTGCGTTCGTATCCTCACTGGTGTATTTCAGGAGGTCCGTTGGTTTTGTTGTGATGCCTCGTTCGTTAAGTAGTCTCATTAGTTCCCAGCACTCGAAAAAGATGTGATGTGCTGTTAATGGAGGTGGTCCGTCGCAGTGGTTGCAGTTCTCTTGATAACCAGGAAATGTCCCAACCTGACTCTGGCCATATCTATCATCGAGCCTCTGTGGAAATCATTCATTTCAGGTTGGTGGATTGTTTTGTGGTGGCTCGCCAGGAAGTCGTGGGAGCCATTCCAGGAGAGTTGCCCGCAGGCCTCTCGGAGGTGTTTGCAGCGTATTACCGCCGTTTTGTATGCCGGCGGAAAGATGGTAGGTTGTTCACTTGCGGCTGTGCTTTTAGCCAGGCAGTCCGCACTTTCGTTGCCGGGAATGCCGGCATGACCCGGACATCACACAATCCAGATCTTATCGTTTTGGATGGTATTTCTAATGTTGTGGGCTAGTGCGTTCTTGTTAGATAGATTTTGGATCGCTTTGATAGCCGACAGGCTATCAGAGAAGATTGCTGTGGTGCCCTTTTGGGTGGCTGTCCACTTGGCTACCTCCCAGATGGCCGGAAGTTCGGCCGTGTAGACAGTGCACCATGCAGGGAGTTTGTAACAGATCTGCGTCAGCTCATTGGCCATGGCTACAGCGTTCTCGGATTTGGAGGCGTCTGTGTAGATCACCGTGTCTGCGTTGATGCCATCACAGAGTTCTTTATGTAGTCTGGTTTTGCAGTGATTGTCAAGGTCATAGTATTGTTGCTCGTTCGTGATGATTTTATTTGTCTTGATCCTCCAGGGAGGGAGGAGCAGAGTGGGGTTTGAGGATTAGGGTTGAGTGGCATTGTTTTCAGGGATGAGGGGACATCTTCTACCGATCGTTGTCGGCCCGACTTTGTGTGTGCAGCACGGTGTCGGTGGGTGGACATGATGTCCACAATCAGATCATGGAGAGGGGCCTGAGGATTAAGGAGGTTTTTGAAGAGGAGGCTTGTTGCAAGCTGGTCTCTTCTTGACGAAAAGGTAGGGATACCCGCCTCAATAAGAAGGTTGTTGATTGATGTTGTGCGTAAAGCACCTGGCGGAGACGTTTATTGCCTTCTGCACCTTACATACATTTCCTTTCGTGGAGAAGCCGTAGATTGCGATCGCATATTCTATCCTACCCATGATAAGCTGTCTAACTATCAAGGAGGCGGTTGGAAGCGGGGGACCCAAATTTCTCCTGCAAATGACTCTGAGAAGGTTGTTCCTTCTGTTGACGTCCTCTACGCGCGAGTTGGTATGTTTGCTCCAGTCCAGAGTCTTGGAGATGTGCAGATCCAGGATCCTGAGCTCATTTTGTAGGGAGATTGAAGCTGTGTCATAGTGGATTTGAGTTTCGTGGTAACTCCGTCTTCTGCAAACGTGCAGCGCCTCCAGCTTAGCACCATTTAGTTCAGACCAGACTGAGACTTTGTTCAGGGTCTGAGTGAGGTTTGGATCCACGAATGGTGGGTTGCCGGATGCATAGCTTACGATATTATCTGCGTAAATATGATGGAGGAGGTCAGGCACTGCGTTGAGCTGGGATGAAAGGGAGTGCATGGAGGTGTTGAACAGATGAACGGAAAGCGGGGAGCCTTGCGGCAAACCGTTTTCGAGGGAGTAGGTACGGGAGAAGAGCCATCCAACTCTGACCTTTACTCTTCTGTCTTTCAGAAAAGATTCGACCAGCTTGGCGCCGGCCTTCCATTTAATGAGCTGCTTGATGACGGAGTGCTTGGGGGTTCTGTCAAAAGTTTTTCTAGATCTACGGATAGCAAAACAGTCTGTTGGCCTCTAGATAATGCGCATTACAGGTTGTGCTCCAGTTCCTGCAGAAGGTTTTTGAGCCCCTCTGCCTGGTCTGTAGCTCCAAACCGTCGAAAGCATCTTTTGTTCTAGGAGCCAACTTAACCTGTTTGCCATCAGCTTCTCAAGAATTTTGGAGGAGGTCTTGAGGAGTGAGATCGGTCTGGTCTGGGAGGAGGATGGACAGCGGATGTTCCCCTTGGAGATAGAACGGATCTTTGCTAGTTTCCACTCAGTCGGAAACCTGCCGAGAGCTAGAGATCGATTATACAGTCCCGTCAATCTGTGGTGCCAGATATCCGGAGCCTGCTTGAGATATTATCTAGACCTAGAGTGGATCCTTGAAAGGAGATAAGCGTATGCTTAAGTTCTAGGAGTGAAAAGGGGATTTCAAGTTGGGATGGGGGAATGTTTTCAATTTCCTGGAGTATGCATCTCTCCAATTGAGCAATAAAGTGCAGAGCGATCTGCGTCTGTTGAGTAACTGGTGCAGTGCTTAGCAAGGTGTTCTGCCATTTGCACTGGATCATGCACTTTCATGGGGGTAGAGAAGTCGATGCTGGAGGCGAAATTCTGCCAGGCGTGTCTTTTCGCAGTCTTATTTTCCCTTCTCATGAGGGCATTTGCTTTTCGATAGTGGACAGCATTCTCAGTGGTAGGATATTTCTTGAAGAATCTCCATACTCTGACCTTGGATGCTACGAGCTGCTTGACCTTGGAGTTGAACCAAGGTGGCTGGACTTTCACTTTCGGTCGTGACAATGGGATGGAGTTATTGCCACTCCGCTATAGTCCTGCCTCTAGCGTCGCCCCTGGGAAAGCCCCACAGCGGATGATGCGCGTTGAAGCCCCCCAGAAGGAGCACCGGACCCGGGACTTGATCCAACAGCGTCCTCGGCAGTGAGATGCACCAGGATGAAGGAAGTAGGGATGTAAGTGTTGAAGCTGGAAGGCTGCATTGTGAGGAGGGGTGTGTTGGTGTCTATACCTTCTTTGTTTTGTTGTGTAGTTGGTGTGTTGCTAAGGGAGGGTTTGTTGTGGATCTGTGCTGTAGTGGAGAATGTAGTGTTGCTGTTTGGATGTGGTTTGCTGCTTTCTTTAACATCTGTCTGTGAATTGTAGGGGATAGTCAATGACTGCGAGGTCATTTTTGCAGGCTGAGAAAAGCTGCGGCCGGTAGACTGTTTCGAGGTTGGCTGTGGTTGAGATTTGGCTGTGGATCGTATCTGCGGGTTGGCCTTTTTGGAAGCTTCCGCGAAGGAGACTCGTTTTAATTTTGCTGGGTCTAGTTTCGATGGGAGCCTGGTTACCATAGTTAGCATACCGCTGCTTTCTCGCTTCATAGCGGGTGAGGTGATTTTCCACCTGTAATTTTACGATAGCTTTCTATCTTGGAAGGCAGGGTCATCTTGTGTCTAGCGTGGTGTGGTCTCCATACACATCGCAGCTAATGCAATAGACTTTCTCACAAACGTGAGTAATATCGCCACTAGCTTTGATCAGTCCGCAGTCTGGGCAGACAGGGGGAATGTGACATCCACTTTCGTGGTGTCGGAATTTGAAGCATTTTCTGCATCTTAGTGAGTAGTGGGGCCGGATACCATCTACGGACAGGGAGCCTCTCGAAACAGGAGACGATGGATGTTGGGGGGGGGGGCGAAGCAGTCGAAGGGAAGCCAAGTTGGGGGGGGGCGAAGCAGTCGAAGGTGAGCCGCAGGGCTTCTGTGATGTCCTTGCCAGGTTTCGTCATTTTTCGCACCTCAATGATGGTTTTGTTTTTCTCCTGTGGCCCTTCGCGGATTTCAGCCTCAGAGAACGCTTTGAGGTTGGGAGCGTAGGTTGTGCCTTTAGAGGAGTTGTTGTGATAGGTTACTTTTGTCTCTTGTCCCGTAATGGCTTTCAGTTGTCCCACAAGCTTTTCCGCCTCAATTTGAGATGGGAGTAGGACTAGATAGGAGCCATCCTTCAAGCTCTCACAGGACTGGACTCTTGGAGCAATGTGTTCTATCATTTTGTACACTACGGAGGGGGTTCAAATCTGTTAATTTCTTCGTCTCATCTGCGAGCTTAGCTGTAATGTATTTTGGGTCTGTACCTGAAAAACTGTTCGTGGTTGCTTGTTGGAGCGACGGAAAGTCAAGGCCTGTTCCGCTTTTCCTTGCCTTCTTGGCTGCCTTCCTGGGCCAGTTGTCCGGGTCCAGGAGGGCGAACTGATTCGACGGCCCACCGGCCGTAGCCATATTGTTGCGCCCTATGCGGGCTACTTGTTTTTAGACCACCTCAGAGTGAGTGGTGTCTGGCGGTTTAGTCAGATTGAGTCGGTTCGCTAGTACGTCCAGTCGTGTTGTGCAGTGGTCGTAGACGCGGACTACGTAATTGTTTTGCGTTTAAGAGTGGAAGAAGGGGGCGTTTTACCGATTGGGAATTCCAATAGGAGCTAATAAAGCTTAGGTTTAGAAGGAGAAAAGATGCATGGTAAATAGAAGTAAAGTAACAGATCTATCTAAGAATTCAGATATGCTTAACACTACCCACCACCTAAGACTAATTACTAATACTACAGATAACTTGGGAAATTAATTCAGTGTGTAATTATAAATGTCGATTGAAAAAATTCAGCGTGTGTTGTATGGCTTCTTCGCCAAGAACTGTATGTTGAATGTTATAGAATAGAGATTATTGTTTTCCTGGGCGCCCTGTACCCAAACAGGGTAGGTGGTTTGCGGCTCAAATATTGCGGAGCTTTTAATTATGTTGGTTCCTATGTTGACCAGTTGCGCTCTTGGTGTGCGCATCAGGTGCTGGAATTTGCAGTTCGGAAAGATATTGTGCTTCCACCTATTTGTGGATATTGTCCCCGAGTCGGCTCTCAGATTTCGGACTACGGTCGGAGTGAGCATGTGTTGTGGTCGGCTGTCACAGCGACTTCGCTTGTAAATTGCAGGAATAATTAACGTAAAATCTTCTGACTTACGGCCTGTGATTCAACGGATTTTAGTATTCCACTCGGGGAATAAACACTTTCTTCCACCAATGAACCTTCCTTTGTTATGTAAACTGAGTTTTAAGTAAGCGTACTACTTTAGCGTTCTGCTCTGATCAGCGGATCTTTACAGAATGGAATTAACTTTTTGTTTGCCGTCTTTAATTTGCGTACTTCGGCCTCTAAACTCATTATTTTACGCTCTCGTCTGCTTTCAATTTCTACCCTGAAATAATTCAATTGCAACAAGTAAATTAGTAAAGTAAAGAAAGAAATTACTCTGTTGGGACTGCAATATCGGCCTCATTTTTCATCATTTATTCTTTTTTCTGTCTACCTTGAATTAATACCTCCTCTGGAATTGACTACTCGTTGTGAAGAAATTTTGCCTTTGTCTCTTTTGTAGCTTCCGGTAAACAATCCGAAATGGATTCTTGCTGTTTTAACCTTTTTAGACAAACATAGTTTATCTTAAATGGTATCATTGACGAAATTAGTTACCTATCGTAGGAGGTAATTGTTTCTTGAACCAGTTCGTTCGTCCTTTTGATTCTTGGCGAAGATCCGTTCATTTTGTGAGAAACATTCACTGATGGCACAACACCTTCTCTCAATCGGGTTTCGTGTTTTGGTGCATTTAAAAGAATGTCCTGTAGTTTGTAGTCACTTTCTACAAAATGATCCGAGCAAACTCGAGAGTAATTCACATTATTGTTTTTCTTATATTTGCCACACGCTTTAATCTATTCACTGAGCACCTTTGAGTTTTTAGGAAATACATGAAATAGTGCATTTCCCTCTCCGGAGTCTTTTTTCCAACAATATTCGCAATTCACAACAGAGCACTTCAGAATTTTCGGAAATATCACAACACACAAATCACACAAAATAATTTATCAAACCAAAACAAACGTACCAAAACCACGGTAGTACAGACGCAAAGAATTTTGACACATCGCAGCTGATAGTCTGTGGCGTACTTCCGTGAATGAAGAAAAAAGGAAAAGAAAATTTAAGAAAAATGGCGGAACGTGGTTCCAGTCGGGGATACCCTGTCTTCTATATACCTTGTGTTAACATTAGCTGTCAAGTGAAATTAAAAATGGAACGAAATAAAAGTAAGTTTTTAATTTATTATTAAATATTGAGAAATTGAAAGTTTTTAATTATTTGTTTATAGGAAATATTGAAGTTATTTCGGAGGTTGTTTTCCGACCAAAAGCAGGGACCAGTGCGGATACAGACTCACTTCAGTGGAACTTTTCGGAGCTGAGTGGAGACGATTTAGAAGCAGATTATTCATCTGTGACTTCTTGCACAACTCCGGTAACTCCTGAAAATGATATTGATGGTAAGAACTCTTTATTTATAATTATCAATTGTGATAAATCGTTTTTATAAACGTATTTATCATAATTGTTTTTTTCTAGTACGATTACCTACATAGAAGTACATAGATCGAAAATAGATATTTAATTAACAAAATTTAACAAAGTGGAATTGGAATTGATTTAAAGTGGAGAGAAAATCATTATTATCAAATTATTGTTTTTATTTTTCTCTTCCCTTCTTTTAATTTACTTTATACTTGTAGCGAAAATCTGATTGAAGCTGTGCGAAACCGGGAAGCTATGTGGGAGCTCAGCAATTCTGACATACAGCACATATAATTCTCATTCTAATTAATATTTCACTTAACAGACTATAACGAATTAAAAATAACCAGTATAAGTAAAAGATGGGACAACATTAAAAGCGCTTATATGCGGAACAAAGCAGGAGTCCCAAGTGGGTCTTGCGCCACCACAAAACCGTACAAATATGCCAGGTTGTTATCTGTTTTAGACGAAAAATATGAACCCAGACGGTACAGTAGTCAATAAATCAAAATCTTATTAATTTCCTTATAATCAATTAAATTTATTTTGCAGAACAATGTCAACAATGGATGCATATGCTTCACCATCAACATCGACGGATAATTCATACAGCGTGCTTTTGAAATACCACACACTCCAAAACGAAAAGCGCAGTCGGAAAGCATAGCTTTGAAACGGAGAGCCTTGGAAGCGATTGAAAACAGATCACTTAGAAGCGAAAGTGCTGAGGATAAATTCAGGAATTTCATAGCCCTTGAATTAAAATCACTACCGGAGCCTTACAAGGCAGAATTTCAATTTGAAATTATTAAAAGGCTATTTACCATAAAGAAAAAATGAAATATAAATTGTTATTTCGCATTTTATATTTTATTCATTTGCCAGGGTATACTTCCTTCCGTCATAAAATAATCGGCAAAACTTTGTCGGATATTTTTCGCACCGATAGTCGAGTTGTAGGCATTCGGCTTAAAACTTCCCAATGCAGATTCTTCTTTTCTCTATGTTCCAGGAACAATGCTTCCATCCTGTTGCTCTACATCTACCAATCCAGGAGTACTGAAGTCAATTTACTGGCTTCTTAACCAATTATGAAGACAAACGCAAGCACCGGTAATTTTTTCGATAGTCCTAACTTCAGCTAGAATTGGCTTTCTGAAAATTCTCCATCAAAAGAATTTTCGATGATACGACGGGCTCTACCAGCCTATAATTAAAAATCCTTTCCGTGATGGTCAGATTTGCCTTATTAAAGGGCTTCATCATATTTTCTCCAAGAGGAAATTCATCATCAGCGATGAATACATATGGGACAGTGTGTCTAAATGAAATCGCGGTATGCTGAAAAGAAAAAAATATAAAAGTTGTCATAGGTTTTTCTAGATTTCTTAGTAAAAAATAACTTACTCCAATTGCTGTGATGAAAATGCTTTGCCAAATTCACAATGTCGGAAAATACCACCATCACTTTGTCGGCCGACGGCACCTATGTCACACATTGTAAAGCAGTAGTTCGCGTCACAAATTGCCAGTAAAACTATTGAATGGGGATACCCTATGATGCAAAGCACAGCGTGGCAGGAAGGAGATAGGGAAAGGATTAAGGGATAATTGTAATAAATGTAATTGTAAAAGGTTGAGCTCGATTTTGATGGCGCCCAAAATATAATTATTATAATATTCGTTCGTACAATCACGTATTTAGCTTTTTTGGCTATCTGTGCATACCTGTATTTGAATGTGTTTTCTTTCCATCAATTGCTCCCAAATAATTCGGAAATTGCCACTGGCTTGCAAAACCATTTGCAATTGCTTTGAACTTGTCACTGGTGAATTTCACAAACACTTCTCCTTTCAGATTTTCCCAAATTATCTGGGTAGTTTCTTTTACTATATTGTGAGCCGTTGAAGGTGAACACAAATAAGTGAAAGCTATACTTCTTTGTGAATATCCAGAAGCTAGAGATCTGTAATATTGAGTTCAGTAAGATTATCAATTATGCTTACATATTAATTCAAAGTCAACATTTACCGAATAATAAGTGCCAATCGTTCACTTGGACTAATCGCCTTTCGTATGCAATTGTCTTTTTTTATATGGGGCCCTACAATTCCTAGGAGTTTTTCGAATTGGTCTGGAGTCATACGCATATAATTTTTAAATAAAATTGGATCATTTATACTTAAACTTTTCACAATTGTACTATGAGCGCCCAACTGATCCCTTTGCTTATAAAAAACACGCACCCACAGTTTCCTTTTTCTTTTCTTTTGCCGGGTTAAAGCTCTTTCTTCTGATTCCGACTCAGTACTACTAAATATAATGTCGATTAACAAAACTTCTTCGTCCGTTTCCATTTTATAACAATTTTTAACAATTATATTACTCCCGGTTAAAAGCATGACAATTAACAATTTCCAATTAGACAGTTTGAGATTTTTGCCATAAAAAGTAGAGGGAACTGTACGTGAGAGGTATTGCAGTGATTGCTTCCACAGCATTTAAATTTCGATTAACTATCTCCCTCACAATTTCTGTAAAACTTGCATGTCATCATAATGTAAATCCTGCTTTGCCTCAGATGTTGCTGTGAAAGACATATGGAGATTATTGCTAAATATATATATTTCATAAATATTATAATTTTTGTTATTAAACGAACGTACATGTTTCAAAAGTTATACTTTAAAACTAAATTGAAATTTTCCAAGCGAAAAATAGTTATCTAATTCGCAGTTTTGAGTACTGTCTGGCAGCTAGTTACAATCAAAGTATATAGAAGACAAATTATTCCGATTAAAATTTTTGTTTGATAGCCTCTGACGTAATTCTGTGACTACTGTATATACATTTTTACAGGATAGACAGAGATAGGAGAGAGAGTATTGTGTTTTCTGTACCATACTTTCCTCTACATTTCACGATATTACGTCACCTAATGTGAATAAATGAGTACATTTATTTACTAAGATTAGTTATTTATTTAAGATATACAGTACACAGTAAATATTTGGCACCTCTGTCGTGCTCTTGAGTTGATTTGGCACTAGTCATGGCAACCATCGCATAAGGCAGATGTCGCATATTTGCTTAAAGCTAGTTTACAGTACACATGCCTAAGGCTTAGATTACATATGCTACTTACATCCCCCTTCTTTTAGAGATCAAGTCGGTTTATTGGCTTTACTATCCTTCCTAATCGGGTGATAACTCTGCCTGGTTGATTCTTTGTCTGTGGATCTCTATACTTCGTTGGTCTGGACGAATGATTTAATATAGTCTTTGGTAATTCTTGGGACTCGTTAATTATGCTTGATTGTGATGATATTGATTCGTCGTTGTTGATAACTTCTGCTTCCGTTGGTTTCTGTTCATATATATATTTTGGCTCGACTTCTATGATGACATTAGGATGTTGTTCAACGTTTGCTTCCATTTTCTTCAGATTTGTTGTATTTCTTCTATAAGGCCGGTATGCTAGAAAGAAAATAAAGAAATGAATAATTCCCAATTGTATATAATTTTCTCATTGCGAAATAAATTATTTCCGAAAACTGCAATTGATAACAAGTGCATCAAATCTAGTGCAAAATCGTCGCTCCTTCATTTAGTTTTTCAATTATTCCACCTATGTCGAAATTCCTTACAGAAATAAGTGTATCGGTACTTAATTTCTTCAAGAAATATTGACATAAATGGATTTTTCGAATAGAACGACATTTTTTTGTCAATCGATAAGTAGAGTTTTTCTATTCGAATTTCTTGTCTCTAGCATACTACTTCAAGGAATCGGCAAAGAAAAAAATTCCTTGAGCATACCATGACGTTTTTTTACATAGTTTTTTATAGGAACAACAATTCCTTGGCTGTAGCATACGGGGCTATACACGTTACCTACTACTTATACATTTGATTAGATAAGATCTGGGATGAATTAGTTTTTCTATAACTGCTGGTTTCCACTCTTTATTTTCTATTCGTGTTAGACCTTAACGTCAATGTTAAATGGTCGTCGTTTCGTTTATCCGTGATTACTGTAATTATTTTGTTTTTCACACTCTCGTTAACAGGTAACTGGCCAGGTAAAAGTGATAACGTTGTTGCTGGTATTGTTGACCTTAGATGGCTTGGGTAGAGTCGTTGTGCTGGTGTACCCAATCTCCTCTCGGTGTATTAATAAAGTTGAAAATTGCCATTTGATAGTAGGTGTTGTCATAGTAACATTCCTTCAAAATGTTTTCTAATGTCTGATCCGCTCTTTCTGCAAGGTTATTGCCTCTCGGATGATCCGGTAAACGTGTTTGGTGATGAAACTTCCATTCTTGCACTTAGCAGGAACTGCATTGCTGAATGTAGTCATAGATATCTTTATTCAGTTTTAGCCAGAGACACATTCTTTGGTACGTTGTACTCATTTTTCCTAACTGAAGTGACCGCTGTGAATATTGTTGCGAGCGTGCTCTTTGGTTCCTTAGTTAAGATACAATATTAAATATTTAACATACAAGTTCTTTATTTCACTTTCATCATATAAAATTCACAATCATTCAATTAATCAACTCAACTTTAATTATCGCTAATACTATACTTTCAATTATCGCAAAACAATTACAACACTTTCGATTGTTAACACTACAACGTCACAAGACAAGACTCTTTTTCTGGCGGTGACAACTGTTATATTTATACCCTAGAAATTCTCCAGATTATTCTGGAGTGTTCTATTCCAGAAGCTTCTGGACTATTCTATTCATTCTATTCCTGAACCTTCCCGAGGATTCCATCATCGATTCTCGGAACCTGAAGTTGTTTACTCTCATTTGCCAGTAGACGTCACCAGTTGTCTCTTTCTATTCCACGTAAAAATATGCTTCAGTAGACCAGGGGGTGATTCTGATCTCTTTGTCGTAGCTTAGGCGTATATTTGAGTCACATATTTTGATATTTCACCTCAAATTTGTCGTACTTTTATATTCACCATATTCATTTTGATTTATCCTTTTCATCAACCACAAAATAAACTAAAATGAATTTGAAATGAATTAATGTCACGACAAATGTACGACAAATTAGTCAACTGCTCCCGAGGTTGTGACAAAAATTGTATACTATGGTAGATGGATTTTCTACACGAAATTATAACAATACAAGTGCTTAAAATCGAAAAACATTTTTGAATGTGTTATGTGAAGTGTCATTTTCAATTCATTCTACGTAATGCAAAGCTTGCTGAACTGAATAGAAACCATTGAATAAATAACTAATAAGGAAACGGCATATCGTGCGAATACAGTGTACGTGTTTAAGCATTTCAATGGCAGTGTGACCTATGGTCGGGGGGGAGAAATGACAAGAGGGCGTCGTTGATATTTTGTGTCAGTTCAATATTCTGACATTTCATAATTTTGGAAATAAGTTCTCGAATTTGAATTCGCGATATTGTGGAAAATAAAGAATTAAACGTGTTTTTTACGTAATAGTAGTGTGAAATAAGTGCGGAATATTTCTTTTGTGAACGACATTTTGTGCAATATAGACTCCGGAGTCCTAAATTAGCATAATGAAGTGCGCTGTGCTGTGCTGCAGGAAAGAACAGAGTTATTGCCGTGGGAAAACATTCTTCAAGTAAGCTTAATAGCTTTACTTATTAATTATATTGTTTTAAACAAAATAAAAGTGAAATATCTGTAAAAATAGAGAGCCATGGCAAAAGATTTAACATTTTACCAATGCCGGTTTATTTGTTTACAATTGAATTGTCATTGGTAGATAAATTATTTTAGTCAAACAAAGGCAACGCCAAGAAATATTGCCTGAAAATAAGGGGGAGCTAAAAAATTGTTTATTTTACATAGGAATTTGGATTATAAAAAATGTTCCCCTTCAAAATTGTACGATTCCACTATTGCCATGACGAAACGAATACAAACAGAACACACTAATACATTTCGCCGAGATGCTTACGTTTTCACCCGATATGCCGTTTCCTTATTAGTTATTTATTCAATGATAGAAACACGAAGAAATCAGTAAAAAAGTATATACATACTTACATCATGTAGGAAGAAAATATATTTATTGCAATGCATAACTAAAAACAGTGTGCCTACATACTTATCTACTACATCATTTTCGCTGCATGAAGAATTTCAATCACTGACCTACGTCAAGTATTCTTCATGTAAAATAGCGAAGATGTCGCAATACCCCATGCGCGCAAGAAGTCTCTCGTTGCAATACGACGACCTTGCGCCGGAGGTAGAACATATGTATGTAAGTAGCAAGATGTTAATTCACGGTTAATACAGTAAGCCCCAAATGCTTACTGTAATCCGAGTATTACTTCATAAATAAATAACAAACAGCAATTGATTCTGGTTCTTGCAAAATGTTTGATGTATACAAATGCGACGAGTGCCGCGATTTAATTAATAAAAAATTGAAGAATGTAATATGCGTGACCTTCACTTTGTACAAGGTGAACATTATGTACACAAAGTGTTAAGTTGGAAGTAAAATACCGTCGGAAGTAAATTACACATCTTTCTTACTGAGAAGTAAGTATATATTTCCCATGTATATACAATAGTTAGAATAAGAACAGTTTGTATAAATAGAGTAAGAAAATGCGAAAGAAACAAGCAGTAAATGATTCTATTCAGTTGAGTTCAGTCGTCAGTTATTTTCAATTACTAGGAATCGAGCTTATACAGCTACTCCACATCTTTACTAGGAGTAGAGCTTACATATACAGCTACTCCACATCTATACTAGGAGTCGAGCTTATACAGTTACTCCACATCTTTACTAGGAATAAACGGAACATCGGTCATCCGAAATTTATCAGCGCTGAAGGTGGAAAAGAGAAAGTAAAAAGAGAAAGAAGTTGGACACAAAAATTGGCCAGAGAGATCTCCAACAAACCGAAGCTACCTTAAGTAAGTTTCATACCTAAATTTTGTAAAGGAGGTGTTCAGTCCACCGTACCAGAAGCGTCGTTTATTTTACATAAATTTTTAAACATGAAACGTGTTTGTTTTTCCATAATGCGCAATGCTACAAGCTTTCAAACGGCACGTTTCTCATACATGTGCATTTTATATCGCCACGGCCTGTAATAAAGAAGGCAATGCATTACGTCAAATCATTTGATTTCGCCTCAGTCATCAAATTCAACAAACGTCGCTAGGGCAACACCGAGAGGGGAGATCTCATAACTGGACGCGGCGGCTATATAAAGCCGACGAGCCGCAGCAGAAAATCCTATAAGAATAACATGAACAGCATTGCGCGAATCTCGGACAATTTCACTCACACGGTGCTTGGTGGTGATTTCAACGCCAGGCACCCGTTGTGGAATGACTCTGTCGTAAGTTCGTCAGCAAGGCAGTACATGACTGGCTAGTCTCTAACACCACCCATGATTTCGTCGTCGTCTCGCAGGATACTTTCACGCGATCTGGGTCAATTCTTGACTTCTATATCGTAACCTCTAATCTAATTAATATACTACCCCAATTCTCAAATTACGTCTGCACAGCGCATATGGCTGAATCTGATCACTTGGCAGTTGAACTCTCAGTCACTTCCAGCTCACCCTTAAATATTTTGACTTCTGACCCTCAAGCCTCAACTTTACTCAAAGACGTTGACTGGCAACAATTTCAAGACAGGCTCTCTCAATTCCTCGCAGGAAATCTCCCTGACTCGCAACGGAATCTCACGAACTTGGAAATTGACTTCCATATTGACTTCCCCAACAACGCCATTGAAGGAAATGTCGCCTTCTTTTCCAGTGTAGTGCCGAGCAAACACTACAAATACAAAAATCTCCCGCCTCAACTGCAAAAATTATACAAATATAGGCAGAAACTTCGAAAAATACTTAACCGTATTTTTCACCGAACCCTTAATAGTCACAATCCAGCCTACAGAACCGTGTTATCGCAAATTAATTGCTTATCAACAATTATTGAGGAACAAACGAAAATGTTTCTCGATCAAGGGTTTAGGAAGAAATTGGCCTCCATTCAACCCGGTCCACAGTGCTTTCAGGACATAAACAGGATTTGCAACAGGAAAGCAAAACTCCCCAAAACCATGTTAAGCGGCTCGAACGCTTACAATCTTCCCCAAAAAAATGCAATGCTTTCGCGGAATATTTCCTATCCACCTTCAAAGACAACTCATCTCGAAGCGATGCTAACTTTAGGAACACCGTAGACTCGACTGTTGATGATTTCACTGCCCAGTCCTCAAATCCGGAAGATTTAAGCATCTTTTCAAATCCTGCTCACGTTTTCGCCCTAATCAGGACTATCAGAGGCAAAAAATCCGCCGGCCCAGATATCATTTCCAACAAAGCTATCAAAAATTTCCCACCTGTCGCCATACAATTTCTGACAATTATCTTCAATCAATGCCTCAATAATTCATACTTTCCTGATTTCTGGAAAACTGCGCGTATAGTTCCAATCCCAAAAAAGGAAGCTCGAAAAACCTTAACGAATTCCGACCAATTTCTCTTCTGTCCAACCAAGAAAGCAGACAGTAGGCTGCTTCCTTGACGTAGAGAAAGCTTTTGCCTCAGTCTGGACAAAGCGGCTAATATTCAAAATCATAAACCTCGAGTTCCCGCCTTATCTCACCCGGGTTATATATAGCTTTCTGTCATCTCGGAATTTCTACATAGAAATTTAGAATGTCAAATCTCAGGCAACATCAGTCAATGCTGGTGTCCCCCAATGTTCGATCCTCGGATCAACTCTCTTCAATCTTTTCACCTATGATCAGCCAGCCAATGGTTCAAATTCCACCACACTACTTTATGCTGATGACTCCCTGACGTACGCCCACTCCATGTCATCCAATTTCGCTGCTACGAAAGTGGAGCGGTATGTCCTCAAACTTGAAGAATTCTACAGAAAGTGGGGCATCAAAATAAACCATAACAAATCTGAAATGATTTGTATCCGAAATCCCTCCAAAAGGGGAAGACCCAACCTCGCCACACGTGCCAACAACATCGAAATCGAAGTCAATAACGAAAAGCTTCAACCTTCAATAATTTGTTAAAATTCAGCAATCACGCCAAGCTTACCATGAGGAAATCCAACTACGCTTACTCTACTCAACCCTATTATCAGAAGGAGAAACGGCCTCCAGAAAGATACAAAGCTGCTTATATATAAACAGTTCATCCGCCCAATCATCTGCTATTGCTTCCCCATCTGGCACACCATTTCGCCATCCTATATGAAGCAAATCAGCGCTCTCGAAAGAAAGATCCTAAGGGCCTGTACAGGAGTGTACAGGAAACCTGACGGACACTACTTTCCCAACACCTTTTTGTATGACAGTGCAAACATTACTCCAATCGAGGACTACCTCCTTTCTCTCGCGGTCAAACAACTTGAGAAGACCTCTCAACATCCTAACCCCCTCATTAGCCAGCTTTCAATGCAACTTCAAGTTGAAAACTTCCACTACTTATTACCTCTTCACCTAATCAACTCAGAAACGAGAAACATCTATTACCTGGGCGAAAGATTTACTTTCTTCGCTAGTATAGGAAGTCACCATCGTGGATAGGACACCATCCTGGCATCTCGATCATCGTGGGACTTATCAACGCTGGACCATTCTGGATTTTCGGGATAGCTCTCAGCATGTGGAAGACGCCAGTCTTCAACTCAAAACCAGTTAGAGAAATCTCTAACATTCCACAACTTCCCACTCCCATCCAACTTTCCTATTCCTCTAAATCCCAAAATTATTAAATAACAGACAAGAACACAGCTTGACGGCGCGCAACAGGCTGTATTAATTTCGACATCGTGTAACCTTAAGTTAATAATTAATCGAACAATTAAAGTGTAAAGTGAATCAAAGACAAAACTGAAATCTAGGCCAAAATTAAAGCCTGTACGTAAACATTTTCAAATATCCCGGGATATCGGTTCGGTTTTAATTTCGCCATAATTCGTTTTATTTCGTTAATCACTGTTTAAATTAGTAGAAACTATTGAAAACAGTGAGAAACATTTTTCGCTGGTTCCTTCCCTCTGAGAAAGTAATAATATTCTTCGCTGGCCTAAGCATTTGAAAGGAGATGAAATAGAGAAGCTCAGGAAAAATAAATTAAGTTTACCTGAAAAAAGTGGGTTTCAATAGATTGCTCAGTTAAAGCAGTTAGTGAAACTTTTATTGAAGGACTGCAGTTAGAAAAGGTCTATGCTTCCTTCACAGACACAGAGGCGGAAGACAGGTAATTCGATATTTTAGGTTAGAACTAAGGAGATTATAGTATATATTAATTCTCTAAATATTTATGTAGATATCTTCACGAGAATCTTGACAACAAAAGAAGAAGAAGAAAAAGACCAACGTCCAACACTTCTAAGGACTACAATTCACTTTTTCAATTTTCTTCCCTACAGAGTGAAAATTCGTCGGAAACTGTTGAAACCCAACAGGTTGAAGACTGTGAAGAAAATTTTGTTGATTATTGCACCGAGGAAGTAGTAGTTCACGAAGAAGTGCCACCAATGAATTGCGGAAATGATTTGATGCCAAGAATTACAAGCCTGCACTCAAACTCATCTCCAAAAGTTCAAGATATACAGCTAGACCTCGAAAAATTTAAAAATGAGATTAGAACTCATCTGGACAACATCGAGAAGAACATAAATTCTGAAATATCGCAACTACATACATATTAAACTTGATTAGGTTTCAAAAAGTTATTGTGATATTCATGAGGTTGATACAGATATATCTCTCATATCGGATAAAGAATTTCCCTTAAAGTCTCTTGAAGAAGTATATGGCTTTAATGATCGCTTGAAATGCGAAGATTTCAAAACGCAGATGGTAGATATACATTTTTAATTCTGGAACATAATTAAAACAATATTATTTGTTATATTTTCAGATAAAGAGTTTAATGAAAATTGGTGGAGCATCAAAAATTAGTGACGGGTGCAAGGTCATGTACAAACTGATAGACCAAATGTTTGAACCTGAGATCATTAACAAATTTTCTTGGACTGGAGCGTCAAAATCACAAGAGAAGAAAGAATGTTTTCAGAAGCTCTTAAACATTAGTTAATTAGTTAGTTAGTTTGCTATATGATGTCGTAGTATTAGCTGACTGTCGCCATTCCAGAAGTATAAATGAACAGTTTTTAAAAAAAACATACTTCACAGAGACTAAACAGAAAACGGTATGATTAAGAATGATAAGAAAAAGAAAATTTGTAAAAACTCATAATTTTATAGGAGATATATAGCTGCACAAGTCTCAAGTTCGTCTGCAATAAATGCATCTACATACCAGGAAAAAGAATAAAAGCTTTTCTAGTTTAGTAAGAAAACATTATTTACTTTTCAACAATTAAATTGAAATACTATTAATTTTCTTTTATTATTTCATAAAATTAAAAATAAAAAATATCCAATGTATGAACTAAAGGTAGAAATATAATATTATTTTCATACATTAAAGATACCAGTTTACATTTAATTTCCCCTAAAGAGTAAAACTCGGGCCGATTAAATTCACCAAAAGATTTACAAATATTTATATAGGACGATTTTATTGGTTTTTGAAAAAAATCTTTCAAGTTTTTAGCACTTGAACCAAATACTTTCAATTCATTACCGATATAACATGCATAGCTCATACAAACAACTTTATTTTGTTTTGTCATAAACCATTTGTCTTTAGGTTCTCTTGATAGTGTCACCCCTTCAACTACAATAATTTTGTTAAATCTTTCTGGAGAGTATTCCAAAATTTGTTCTTTTGATCGAATCACTTTATTTTTAAGGCCATCCCTTTAACTCGTACACGAATTTGTCTATTTATATATTTCTTTACTATTTTCGACACTCTCGTAGACCCGCTTTTCGTCATCACAGCGAGCTGAAATTTGGCACACAGGTTCATGTCGCGTGACAATTAAATCTATCAAAATTTGAACCGGAAATTTCCATGGAAAACCCGGAAAATCGGGAAAAATCATTTGAAAATTTGGTACAAATTTGATTAGTGATAAATCCGTTTCAGGAAAAATGCAGAGTTTTCCGATTTTTCCGAAAAATTTTCCGGAATTTTCCGACTTTTCCGGAAAATGTTCCGACTATTCCGGAAAATTTTCCGGTAATAAAGTTTTCTAAATTATGCAGGATCAAGTTCCCTATCAACTGGTATCATTACTTTCGCTCCGACAATGGTGAAAACTTGCAGAAAAAATCGAGGAAAATTCATGTAAAACGCTTTTCCGGAGTTTTTCAGACCAAGGAAGCGTTTGAGCGTTTTGCAACCTAAGACAAAGTTGTAGAGCGAAATGAGTTGCATAAAGTTGCTTTTGTGGAAAACTCCGTGGAAAACCCGGAAAAGCGGGGAAATCATCGGACAAATTTTCATCGATATGATTAGTGATAAATCTGTTTCAGGAAAAGTGTAGAATTTTCCAATTTTTCTGGAATTTCCGGAATTTTCCGACATTTCCGGAAAATTTTCCGACAAAAAAGTTTTATAAGCTATGCGGAATCATTTTTTTCCGTCCTACTGGCATCAATACTTTCTCTTCAACAATCATGAAAACGTGTAAGAAAAATCGAGGAAAATTCATGTAAATTTTTAAAAAAAATTCATAGTAATAGGAAAAGTCTGTGCAAAACATGGAAAATCGGGAAAATTCATGTTATATGGGATCAAGTTGGAATACAGCTAAAAAGCGCTGTTTAAAACATAATTTGAATTTCAGAAAACCGTTGCAGTACATCAACGATTTGATACTCGAAAAATTTTTGTTTTCGGATGACTTAAAAATTGTTTTAAAATATCTCCATGCAGCACGTAATAACAATTTAGTTAACGTGAAAAAGGCAGAAAATAAAATAAGTAAAAAATGAGTTTTCAAACAAAACTGAGGCCAAGCCGCATGAAAAAGTCGAAAATAAACTTTTCTTCACACACAGAGTTGGACTCAGATTTTATTCGCTGACAATCACCGATATATTTCGGAATGATCAGTCAGAGGTAATAAGTGATTTGATTCATGAAGAGAAAGAATATTCAAGAGAAATGTCCCAATCAAAAAATCTGAGTCCACCTCTGTATGTGAAGAAAATTTTATTTTCGACTTTTTCATGCGGCTTGGCCTCAGTTTTGTTTGAAAACTCGTTTTTTACTTATTTTATTTAAAACAGGGTATACTACTTTATTGACTGATTTGCAATCAATTTTTGAAAACTCAGACGATCTTTTAGCGCACTGAATCAACGGTAGATTTCCATGACGGAGCAAACTTTTTATATAACCAAGATAGCTTTCAAATCTATAAGAACTAAAAAATGGTAAGGGACCAAATCTTCGAACATCTTCCACTAAGTGACAAAGATTGTGCACATTGCTAGTGATAGTATCTGCTCCATATATATCGATGTATTTATCAACGTAATCTTTCATTAGTTCTTCAGCTATATAAACGTATTTCAAATAGGTTTTGCTCGAACATATTGTTACGGCACAAAATAACGTCAAAAAATGTTCATAAATATATATCAGTAAAAAATCTTTCAGTATAATGGGCCCCAAATATATTAAAAATTTTCTGAATTCTAAACCATTCCAAAACTTTAAACAATCTAACGTCCTGACCGCGCGGTGAATTTCACGTGGAATGGTACAATTATAATTTTTTAGTAAATCCGATATGCTCTTGATATCTTTCGCTGACCGTTTGGCATCAAAAGTATACTTTCCACTTGTCCATATTATTAATAATTTTTTCATTATTCCTAGATGAAGTAAATGAAGAGAATCTGCTACTACAAAATCTTTAATTAAGTCTACAGGTAATTCCTGTAAGGGAGTATATTCCTTGTGGTGATCGATATCTGTTTGATTTCGAAACTCTGCATCTGTTCTCAATGACAGTCTGTCCTACAAAATCTTTAATTAAGTCTACAGGTAATTCTTGTAAGGGAGTATATTCCTTGTGGTGATCGATATCTGTTTGATTTCGAAACTCTGCATCTGTTCTCAATGGACAGTCTGTCCTTGGGAAGCTCATTCTATTGTTCTCGTATTCACCAATTGTAGTACATCGAATACATCCATGATTAGAATTGAAGCCCACGACACCTGAAATTTTGGAAAAAGACATGTTTTGCATATATATCCCGATGGTGTTTTAGTATATTACCTTTTATGAAAGCCCTTGCAGGGGCATCACATACAAAGCATTTAATTTTTACACTGATTTTATGTCCATTTACATTCACACCATGTTCATAAATTGAGAGCATCTCTTCAACAAAGCCTTTTAAAAATGGTTGCAATAATGGTTTTGAATCACCACGGTATATTCCTGCAACTATTATAGGTAAATCTGGCATTTCCGCTGCTGCACATAATATTGGCCAAAATTCAACTTTTGAGCTTCCATTTATTGGCAAGCCGTCAACATTTACAATTAACGATATGCTTGTTGAACTTGTTATTTTTGAAAACATTCTTGTCAAATTTTTTTAATCCAGCATGCCAATACTTCCCACTACCCATTTCAAAAACAGTTTCTTTTATACATAGCAGGAGTACTCAATAACGTTCTGCTATCTGTCAGTAAGAAACCAATTTTATTTAAGCGTAGCAACGACAGAAGATCATTTAAGTCCCGATGTGTAATTTTATGCGTCAACACCCAAGATTTAAGTTCCTCAAGGAAACTTAGCTTTTCTTCTGCTTGTTCTATAATCCCATCATCGTTTTCATCAAATCCAGTTTCATCATTATAAACACCACAATTTATAGAATATTGATCATAATCTTGATTTAGGTGATTTCTATCACCGTCTGTCTCTTTAATTCATTTAACTGTATTATTTTCAACGGATTGACTGTAATTGTGATCATTAAAGATACTAATATCTACCGAATGCCTCTGCGACTGGGGCTGCTCTTGCATGTGGCTGCTTATTCCTTCAATTTTATTTAGTGCTTTTAATCTTCTATAAAAAGTGATTGTGGTTTTGAACGGGCTTTTCTTTAACCTAGCTTGCACTTTTTGATTAAACATTCTACAAACAACACTTTTAATTCTCATTTGACGTTTAAATTTTCAAGCACGCAATTAATATTTGTGTATTCCAAAAAGAAACAGTTTTAGTTTTTAGTAAGTTCGTGCCTTTTGTTCCCAAAATGACTCCTATAATATTTGAAACATTTTAATCACAGTTCCTTTAAGAGTACTAGTTCCAAACAAGAAACTATTCAGTCAGAAAAAGGGAAACATTTCCTATAATGGAACGTAATAATTACTACTTATCAGGAATAGTTACTAAGTTAGGAATTGTTTCAATTTACGTACGAGATAGGCATTTCTACTTAAATGTGCCCATTATATGCCCAATTGGTAATTGTTATTTAAAAGGAATAGTTACCAAATTTTTTCACACCAGCTTTAAATCCTCGACGTTATCATAACGTTATGGAGTGCAAAATGAAACATTAAGAAACAGCTAGGCACAAAATGCTTCTTGGGCAGAAGATTAATTCTGCGCAGTGATTAATCTGCAATATTCCATCTCACACCTAAGCAGAAGTTTAATTCTGCGCAGAGATTAATCTGCTACATCTCCTGACCACATCTAAGCGGAAGACTAATTCTGCTGCAGAGCTTAATCTGCTACATCTCTACACATTTACAGAAGAATAATTCTGACACAGAGATTAATCTGCGCTTCTTCTTTGTAGTAGCATTTTGCTACACTTCTGCGCATGCGAAGAATACTGTCAGAGACTAATCTGACTCGCTTACTGATTATAGCACTTTGCTACTTCCTTGTACCCTCACGTACAAGCAGAGGTATTTAGCTGCTTTTGTGCCCTCACGCACCAAGAAAGGCAGTTTTGTCAAATATTAACATTTCAGATTTATTTGTTGACAGTGGCTTAACTCTTGTTTTCTTCTTTCTTTTCAGAAGTAA
Source organism: Dioctria linearis (assembly GCA_963930735.1). Taxonomy (NCBI): domain Eukaryota; kingdom Metazoa; phylum Arthropoda; class Insecta; order Diptera; family Asilidae; genus Dioctria; species Dioctria linearis. The sequence goes on from OZ005740.1 coordinate 163,193,682, forward strand.
CAACGAGCGAGAGGGCACAACATTTTTTTATTTTGAATTTTTAATTTGTTTATTTTTTATTGAATTTTTTTATTGAATTTTATATTGAATTTTTTAGTAGTTTGTGGGTTAGTTTTTAGTAAATGAATTTTGTGATATTAGTATAAGCCAGTGAATTATTGAATAAAAATTTTATATTTCGAATTTTAAAAACTGAGTTGTCCATTAAAAAGGCACTCCCTTCCACGTCCGAGACTAGCTCTCACATTGGTCCTTCAAAGCCGGATAACTCAGTCAGTCAAATATAAAATTAGAATATATTGCTTAATATCACATAACGCATGCTTCTCGATTAAAAATGCCGAAAGATGGCGAATCAATTTCATCTGACGTTGATGACGAAACGATTGACTCTGTGTCAGAGTTGGTACAGTCCCAAAAAGAAGTCAAAGATTTAATGGAAGAATTATTTAAAAGGCATCAAAGAGAAGGAAAAAGAAACTGTCAAATCGACAGAAACACGCCTACAAACGTTCACCGAGTATTGGAAAGAATTCCAAACTCGACATAGGTTTATACAGAGAACAGCGGTAACAGATGATCACCAGCTAAATTATTTCACCAAAGAGATATTTAGCGAGGTACAGGAATATTACATTGAGAAAGCAGCAAGCATGGAAGAAGACATAGACAGATTAACATCAACACCACCTGTCAGCAATCCACCTTACACACAGATAAATTCTACTAGCTCAATGTCATGCAATAGCGAAAGACTTCCTAGAATCAAGCTGCCGACATTCAATGGTGAATATTCGACATGGATCTCATTTCACGATCTATTTAATTCAGTAATACATAATACCAATAATTTGAGAGAAGTTGACAAGTTATATTTTTTAAAAACTAATCTAATTGGAGAAGCTGAAAAATTTCTCAGGCATTATGAAATATGCGACACAAATTATAAACCAGCTTGGCAGCTCTTAAAGGAACGCTACTCAAATAAGCGAATCCTAGTCAACGTACAACTAAAAAAATTATTGTCTCTCCCAACCACAAATCATGATACTGCCGAAAGTATCAAAAGGCTATTAGACAATATACCTGAGGCACTATTAGCATTACAAAATTTAGGTGTAGAAACTAACAATTGGGCTCCTATAATTATATACTTGACTGTACAAAAGCTACACCCAGATACACACAAATTATTGGAACAGAGCCTATATTGTTGCACTGATTTACCAAAACTAAACACATTAACAAAATTCTTAGAGTCTCGCTTCCGAACTCTGGAAATGAGAGGAAATAGAAATACATCTTCGAACATGACACAGAGAAAACCATTCTCACCAAAACCAACTTATGGATTCTTGAATAGAAGCCAAAGTTCAACACTAAAGCATCCACCTACAAAAAGGTCCTCTTGCAGCTATTGCAAGGGTGACCATATCATAATTCACTGTCCAACCTTTAGGAATATGAACACCCGACAACGACACGAAGTTCTCACAAATAAGCATTTATGCAAAAATTGCTTATCTCCCAACCACCTAACCTTAAATTGCACAAGCAATAAAAGGTGTTACCACTGTAACAAAAATCATAACACATTGCTTCACTATGAGCAAAACGATTCGGTGACAGAATCATCTAATCAATCAACCCAAATTTCCAGTATGGAAACTGAACTAAGCACACCTTTAGCTTGTAGAAATGACGAACAACAAGTTCAAAATTTTCTAACCGCCAATATGAAAAGAGCTCTTCTCTCTACAGCTCTGATAAATGTCACCTCACCCTCCGGAATCACAATGAAATTCCGAGCATTAATAGACTCTGGATCTCAAGTGTCTATTATGACCGAAAAGGCCTGTAAACTCTTACAGCTTAAAGGATCTCCAACCACCCAAGAATTAATTGGACTTGGTTCAACTCCCACTAATACAGCTGTGCAGCAAACCACAGTCACAATTAATTCTCTACAAAATAATTTTAAAATAGCGAGCAACATGCTCTAATCCAAACAATAACCGATCTGCTTCCAACACAGACAATCGAAGTATCAAATTGGAAACATATAAACAATCTCCCGCTTGCAGATCCTACGTTCTCAATCCCAGGAGAAATCGATGTCCTTCTCGGAGCAAACATCTATTGCTGCCATCATTAAAAATGGAATTAGAAGAGGATCTAGCAATACATCTACAGCCCAAAACACCGAACTGGGCTGGATTCTGGTCGGATGAGTACCAGTAATAAAGAGCACAACGAGGACTGTGCTATACTACAACAAACCCCAAGTGGAATAAGAAACTAAAGAGATTTTGGGAATACTTCACCACGCCAATATGTTCACCAAAACATCAAGTTCATACAAGAAAACTCCTACCCCCGCAAAATATGAATATGTGTCCACCAAGAATCATAATACACCGCTACACTACATTGCTCAGAGAAAAAACTGGAGAAATACACCAAGTGAAGCAAAGAAGCACTATACGTTATCAACTCTTTCCACCATCAACACAAAATGGAAAAATGAAACAAAAGTGTCGCCATCTCATTCAGTGTCAACAACTTTACAATATTGTTGCAAAATCCTTAGATCTCCCCGCGATGAAGACAAAGCCTGCTAAAGTCCTACGCGTAAACTATGACGCTTATGAAGGAGATAAAGCAGTGCGTCAGAGCGAGGACCCACAAATCTAAGAGATGGCGCGGCTGCCTCCAATGCGGCGAATTCTGGCCCCACTTACGTGGCAGCACACCTTTTTTTCCCCTGAAGACCGTACATCATTAGGAGGAGAGAGAGTTCCTCTTGGATTGATCGAGAAGTCTAGCCGTGAACTTGAAGTCGACGGCGTGCAGAAAATTGTTTTTTTGAATTTTTTTTTGAAGTATCTATATAGGTATAAGAGAGAATTCTATAATAAAGTTATCGCTTTGTTAAAATTGGTTGAATTTTCGGTATATTGAATAAAAATAGTTAAAAGTTAATGAAAAGTGTAAGCTGTTATCATTGCATAAAGGAGTAAAAGTGGAGGAATAAAACCAAGAAACGGGACAGGTCACGCAACGGAATCCCTGTATCCCGCTTTTCAAACAATTGGTTTCCAGATAAGTAGCCGTGGTCGAAGATTTTATTCTCAATTCTTTTTATTGGATTTAAATTTATTTATAAGCTTTTATAGTGGCCATAGATACCAACTTCCCAGTTACTTTTATTGAATTTTCGATTATTTGGGAGATTTGGTATTCATTGCCAAACATTTTTTTGCATTGGACCTTATAGCAAGATTACGTGCCGTGTATTAATTTAAACGTCGAATCGCGGTCTGAACGCCCTGTCCTTATAGCATAAGAAAGAACTCCGCCTCAGCAGCACTTAACATACGACTGTTAAAAGAAATTAAGGAATCAATTAACCATTAGTTACGTGGAGAAAAGTGTTTCGTCTTTTATTCACTGTTTTCTTTTTTTTTCTAATTTATTTGCAACGTCTCCTTTTGCGAAGCGCATATAGGTAGTACCTACATAAGTACCCGCATTCCAGAATAAGTAGCGGCACGCAAGCTTTCACGCATTCACGTGCTGCTCAAGTTTAACAACAAGGTACGTACATGAAAGTGAAAGGAATTTAAATTTGGCACCAAATCGCACGAATTATTTTGACTACAGTGCAAGTGAAACACGAGTAGAAAGAAAAGTAAATTTTTGTCGATATATACATACATACCTAGACGCTTTCAACTAAAGAAATTCAAGTCTGGACTCCCATTCAATTGGTCAACTCGAAGCCGATGAAATCCCGTCGGTAAAATCCTTTTTAGTTTTGCTCTCGGTTTTACAGGAAACGTCTACCTGAGCGCAGCAAGTGAAACAGTGTGTGACAGAGCGACCTTTAGTCCATAAGGACCCTTCAGAGTCGACTTCCACTTTCGCTATTTAGTCGTTAATAGCATCCTTCCTGAAGCGAAAAGATTTCTTTTGCAATAGAACTTAAGTGTAAAATACATAATTGAATACGTTTAGAAAAACGAGAAAACCGCTCGGAGAGGAAGTTTTAATTAGTTAATAAGGCATATCTACTCGTTTCTTTTTTTTAATTTATGGACTTCTCGGAATACGGAAAGTCTCAACAAGATCGTACCTAATTCTTTAGTTCGAGTTTTGTTCATATTTTTTTTTATATACATATGTATCACATTTCTTTTTACAAATAATTTAACCTCTTCTGATTTAGAAATTAAGTAATTTTGAGCTTAGAATTCCCAATCTTGAATTTTAGTCTACAAGTTAAGCTCATACCTTGAATTATTTAATTATTATTATTCTTGTTACTTTCAATTTGAGCCGAAATTTTTATTTCTGCTATAGAAAACGAACCAAGCTCGAATGGTGTTTAAATACAAGGACAATCGAATCTGAAATTGGTACTGCGTGTCTACGCCTTTACATTTGCTTTAATTAAATAGACTATAACAGATAATCGGTCACAGTTGCATGAGTCTAAGTCTACTGTCCCTTATAGTAGCCCTAGACTAGGTGAAATGGATGCTGAGCAGTTGAAGGAACTGAAAGAGGAAATGAAGGCTATAGCGGCCTCGTTGGTAAAGAGCGTTGTTAGCGAATTAAATGGGGAGATAAAATCTGAGCAGTCTTCCTCTATGGCAGTAATAGAGTCGGGATTAGCTGAACAGATTGCCAATCTCTCAAAAAAAGTGGACGATTTAGACAAGACCCTGAACGGGACAGCATTTGTCAATCGCGTGTTTGAGGACTTCTCTTCCCCGACATATACTTCATCCCCAGCGGGTACTACAATATCAACAACGATGTCACTGAGTACAACTACTGCTTCGTCCTTAATTCCCATCCGCTCGTCATTGATTCCAACGACTACTTCTGAAACGCCTGGCAGAATTTCTTTGTCTACTATGCCTACAGTTGCTCCACCTCATTTCCCTATATTTTCGTCAGCTCCAACGGTGCAATCGTACAACCAGCCCCTACAAAGAACTCCAAGTTTGAATAATCACCCTACCTGGTACTATTCCACTTACCCAAGTCATCCTCCATTGACTTTCGGGTCCCGCCATAGCTCAGAGTCGCCCCCTAATAGGCCAGTCGCTCCAGCCTTCAACCCGGCTGAATTGCGTTATCCAAACTGCAACCTGCCTCGCACTAATATTTCTCAAAACCCCCCTTTATCCACCACTCGAAATACGATGTCTACCAACTCTGGCTCTGGAACTCTTGTCTGTAATATTTCCCCATTTGACGGTACGGTGTCCTGGACAGACTATCGCATGCAGTTTTAAATAGTAGCACGCCATAACAATTGGTCAGATCAAGAAAAGGCTGCTGCCATGGCAACGCAGCTACGAGGTAATGCCCTGTCCGTGTTGAGTGTTTTTCCTCCTGGACATCAAATTCAATACGATGAATTGGTTGGAATACTGGAGCAGAGATTTGGCGTGGACTCTTATTCGAGTCAAGTGCAGTTTTGCGGAAGAACCCAAGGTGTAAGGGAGAGCTTTGCCAACTTTGCACTGGAGCTGCAGAGATTAGCCACCACTGCGTTTCCCTCCTGTCCTCCTGATGTTGTCGATAGGATGGCCGCTCTGCGATTCCTGGAGGGACTTCGTGAAGACGAGTTGAGTACATTGGTTAAAGTTCGAAGACCCAAAACCTTACATGAAGCTGTTAGTGCCGCCCAGGAGTTAGCTCCCAGCATAAGCACTTCGAGGTACTCCAGAGCACATCTAGCACAAGCACAGCCTCCTCAATATAATTATGGACGACGCAAAAGATACGCAAGAAATACTCAGCCTTGTCCAGAACTGGATGGTCAAAGATCTTCCGGCGGACCTAGTATTAACACAATTTCGAATCCACCTGGGCTTTTTGATTCTTTTAGGCCAGCATCAAGTGCCGAAGTTCCTTCTCTTATCTCTCTCAACTCGGGAAACCCATCAACATCGAGTCGCGAGTCGATGAACATCTCTTCTGCCCCAGGAAATGCTGACGACCTTGCTAAGTCCCTGGAATTAAATCTGCCGTCTACTACACAAGAAGGGTCGAGAAACATATCTCAGGATAGTCGCCACCAAGCAAATTTAGAAGTAACAGTGGTAACTATTCAGGCCGTCGGGCTATCTAAGAATAGCGTCACGATCAAAGGTCTGATAAACGGTAAGTCTTCTGACTTTATTTTAGATACTGGAGCGACCGTATCTATCGTTCATCCTTCCTTTTTAAGTCATTCATCTCTAAAAAATCTTCAGAAGTCGAATATTGTGATAAGAAGTGTTACTGGAGATAGCATCAATGTGTTAGGAAAATTAATAGTGGATATCCATAGAGCCTGTGTGTATACTCGGCGTGGACTTCCTTGATTCGAACCAGTGCCACTTAGATTTCGAAAGAAACCTTCTTCAGCTCGGCCATGTGACTATTACCTTGACCAAGCCCGATTATGGGCAACTTGGACTTTTCCTTCCAGAGAAGGTTCTTCTAGCTGCTCGAAGCGAAACGATCGTCCCCGTAAACTGCAATGGGGACTTGCCCGAGGGTCCAAGCTTACTAGTAGATTCCAAATTTCAGTCCGAGTTACCATACGGTGTAATTGTAGCCCGTGTTTTAATCGAATCGAAATCAAGTCAAGTGCCAATAAGGCTAGTCAATTTGACAACAAGTGATGTTTTCGTTCCCCGCGATACTTTTATCGGACAGCTTGAGCCTGTTTCCATTTCAACTGCGAACATACTAGATTGTGATGCAGGGAAAGATCTACTTACAGAAATCCTCGACGGAGTTGAGGAGGAACTATCTAAAGACGAAAAACAAAAACTTACTGGCATACTAATGGACTACAGAGATATCTTCTCCACCGGACCTAGCAATACTGGGCGGACAAACATTACGAAACATCGGATTGATACGGGAGAGGCGAATCCTTTTAGAATACCACCCTGTAGAATCCCCCTGGCAAAAAAGACTGAAGTCGACCAACTAGTACGGGAAATGGAGGAGAACGGCGAACGGAGAACAAGCGTCTAACAGCCCTTGGGCCTCCCTAGTAGTCCTAGTTAAAAAGAAGGATGGAACAACTAGATTCTGTGTTGACTACAGGCGGCTTAATGACATAACTAAGAAAGATTCTTACCCACTTCCTTGAATAGACGACACCCCGACTTCATTCGCAGAATCCACATGGTTTTCTACGCTTGACCTGCAGAGCGGGTATTAGCAAGTGGAAATGAACCCAGAAGACAGGGAAAAGACAGCGTTTCGTGCTGGCAATGGCTTGTGGGAATTTAATGTAATGCCGTTCGGCCTCTGTAATGCACCAGCTACATTTGAACGTCTGATGGATGGTGTTTTTCGAAGCTTAGGTGCAGATACAGCCTTAGTGTACTTAGACGACATGATTTCCATGGCCGTAGCTACGACGACCACCTTGTTAATCTGACGAAAGTGTTCGACAGATTACGTGCAGCCAATCTTAAGTTAAGCCCAAAGAAATGTCACCTTCTTCGTCGACAAGTTAAATATTTGGGACACGTGGTCTCTGTAAGAGGACTCCAAACCGACGCAGATAAAATGGAAGCAATTAGCTCTTGGCCAGCTCCAAAGAACAAGAGGCATATTCGAAGTTTTCTTGGTCTCACTTCCTATTACAAGAGGTTTGTGCACAATTTATCTACAATCGCGAAACCTTTAACGGAGTTGACAGAGGAGAAAAGAAAATTCGGATGGGGAATAGATCAGCAAGAAGCTTTTAATGATCTAAAGTCTCGTTTAATCTCCCCTCCTATCCTGGCATTCCCTCAACTCGAAGGCGAATTTATTTTGGATACTGATGCTAGTCAAACCGGGCTTGGAGCCGTGCTTAGCCAAGTTCAAAACGGTACGGAGAACGTGCTAGAATATTATAGCAAGACACTCAGTAAGTCCGAGAAAAACTATTGCGTGACTCGAAGGGAACTGCTAGCTGCAGTACGCGCGACTAGTCACTTCCACCATTACATTTTTGGTCGAGCATTCAGAATTCGCTCTGACCATGCTTCTCTCCGCTGGCTGTTGAATTTTAAACAACCAGACGGGCAATTAGCAAGATGGTTGGAGAGATTACAGCAGTACCATTTTACCATCGAACACCGGGCTGGTAGTAAACATCTTAACGCGGATGCTCTCTCGAGACGCCCTTGTCAGGAATGCAACTACTGCGAGCAAAAGGAACAGGGAGGTACAGTAAATCTTATATCTTCGGAAGTTTTAAGAGATTTGGCCGCTGAGCAAGATATGGACCCTGTTCTAAAAGTAGTAAAGTCCTGGATAGTAAAAGATCAAAAGCCTTCAAGAGAACAAATACTCTCTGAAAGTCCAAGTTTGAAAGTCTTCTGGACAAAATGGCAATCATTACGCCTAGTAAATAACATTCTCCATCTTACGTGGCACGGTGACGAACAGTTCCTTCTGAAAGTCGCGCCAACGAGTCATGTCAGTAAGATCCTGCATGATTTTCACAATAAACCAGAAGGAGGTCACTTTGGCATTCGTAAAACAACAGACAAAATAAAAGAGCGCTGATTTTGGCCAACTCTGCAAAGAGACGTTGAAATATGGTGCGCAAAATGTCACATTTGTCATGCTAAAAGAGGTCCCCCCTGAAAAACGCTCGGAGAACTTCAAATCTATAACGTAGGGGCCCCATTCGAAAGAATAGCGATTGACGTTCTAGGACCACTACCTAAAACCGAAAGAGGCAATAAGTACGTGGTTATTGTAATGGACTATTTTACAAAGTGGCCAGAAGCGTTCGCAGCTCCCGACCAAAAGGCGGAAACAATAGCTTAATCGAAAATGTCCTTTCAAGATTCGGTATGCCTTTTCAGTTGCATTCGGACCAAGGGCGAAACTTTGAATCAGAAATCTTTCAAAAAGTACTACAACGCTTCGGAATCGAAAAGACTCGAACGACTGCTCTCCATCCTCAATCGGATGGAATGGTAGAGCATTTCAATCGGACTCTACTTGAATACCTCTCGAAGTTTGTCAATAGCAGTCAGTCGAATTGGGACCAATTCCTCCCACTAGCCCTTCTAGCTTACCGTTCCGCTGTACATGATAGCACCAAATTCACGCCAGCGCTTCTCAATTTTGGCCGTAAACTTAGGCTTCCCCCTGATATCACCTACGGCCCTGAGCCCAGATCTGCACCGACTTCCATAGGAACCGCGGGGGGATATGCTGAAAATTAGTACAATCACTCGGAATAATACACCACCAAGTTCAAAAAAACCTAACTCTCTCTTCTCAGCATATGAAAAATCAATATGATCTTAGGGCCCACCCTATCAAGTTTGCAGAAGGCGAAGAGGTGTGGATATATAACCCGAAACGTCGGAAAGGAAAGAGTCCCAAGCTTCAGCGAAACTGGGAGGCCCCGGTACGATATTATCTTGCTTAAACGATATCCTCTATAGAGTGGAGTTCCCCGGTGGTAAAACAAGAAAAATACTTCACGTAGACAGATTGGCCAAATTTCTGCCCGGGAATAACGCCCTTAATGACACATTCCACGCTAGTGTAGACACATATAGAAATGAGATTAGTGAAATTGCTCCCTGGCTAAAATATTCAAAAAATGTTGCCCTGAATTTGCTCGCTAAATGTGGCTTCGAGCCAGAAAAAGGTCTTGGGAAAAATTTACAAGGAATAGAAAAGCCTGTTCCTGTGAAATATCGGCCGTCATGCATGGGTTTCGGGTCAAACAGCCAGACTAGTTGAATTCGTTGTGCACCCTATAACCAATGCACCTACGTGATGCTCTGACTTTATCATTAAAAAAAAAAAAAAAAAAAATAGAGTCAGACACCGGCCTTGGTTGAATTTGTAGTGCACCTAATAGCTAAGGCACCTGCGTGTGTTGTGGTGACTTTAAATTAAAAAAAAAAAAAAATCTTCATTGAAGAATGTTTCTCATCCAGCAGCACTGCCCTACGTCATATCCTGGTACTCATTATTGCATACAGCCAATACTTATACTAACTTCAGAGTTTAAGACGGGTGATGGCTTAAATTTGACAAGCGAGTTGTCACTACAAGTAGCTAGCGGAAGCCCACACTTCCGAGGCTACGTAAGGAAAACCGCGCAAAATACATGCCGGACAATTCCATGTCTGCAGTCCCCTTATATTTGACAAGCGAGTTGTCACTACATGTAGCTAGCGGAAGCCCACACTCGCGAGGCTACGTAAGGAAAACCGCGCAAAATACATGCCGGACAATTCCATGTCTGCAGCCCCCTTATATTTGACAAGCGAGTTGTCACTACATGTAGCTAGCGGAAGCCCACACTTCTGAGGCTACGTAAGGAAAACCGCGCAAAATACATGCCGGACAATTCCATGTCTGCAGCCCCCTTATATTTGACAAGCGAGTTGTCACTACATGCAGCTAGCGGAAGCCCACACTTCTGAGGTTACGTAAGGAAAACAGCGCAAAATGGATGCCGGACAATTCCATGTCTGCAGCCCCCTTATATTTGACAAGCGAGTTGTCACCACATGTAGCTAGCGGAAGCCCACACTTCTGAGGCTACGTAAGAAAAACAGCGCAAAATAGATGCCGGCCAATTCCATGTCTGCAGCCCCCTTATATTTGACAAGCGAGTTGTCACTACATGTAGCTAGCGGAAGCCCACACTTCCGAGGCTACGTAAGAAAAACCGCGCAAAATACATGCCGGACAATTCCTTGTCTGCAGCCCCCTTATATTTGACAAGCGAGGTTACATAAAGCGAGGTTACATAAAGAAAACTGCACGAACTAAAAAAATGGGACGCCGTCAGCTAATTGACAATATAACAAAAACTGTAACACACCTAACCTGACCTAGGATAGTACGACGTGGGAAAGGGCTGTAAGGATGACATTAATTTTGTTTGTTACTAATCAGAGAGCCACCACGATGACATGTGTGCATCTGGGATAGCACAATATAAAAAAAGACCGTGTGGATGGCACTATTTTTATTTGCCACTAATCAGATGGTCACTCCGATAACGTGCGTACACGTAGGGACTCAGCGAATGCAACCTGAGCTAGATATACCACGATTCTGGATGGAACGAGCTAATCCTAAAATGAAATACTATACCCATTTGTCGCTACAGTGCAAACATTACGTCCAAATAGGGGCAGGCTATGGTTACCACCGGGGACCATTGCAAATATAAGAATCCATCGAAACATGTGAGCGGCCACTGGTGACACAGGCCGGTCGACCGACTCTGTATATCCCGGGGGAGTAGAGCCCGCCACATACACCACAATACTAAATAGATAGATAGAACTAATAAAATGAAAAGAATTGAAGCCTTAATGTAAATAAGTTGTAAGAGAGCCATACTAACATTCTCTTTAGCAGGTAAACGAGACTGTTGGGAAATAGGATTCTCCTTCAATAACGCAATGATGAACCGAAGACGGAATATCCTGTTGAGATGCAGACTCAGAGCTATCGAATCCAGATGCTTGGATATAATAAGTTTAAATCCTTTGCTCGTTTTTCTTATAGAAGGTCAAGATACGGCTCTCAAGTTCTTTTTCTTTCCAGATACTCGGTCGGAACTTCGAGTCTGCAGAAGGGGGCAATGTTGCAAAATCCTTAGATCTCCCCGCGATGAAGACAAAGCCTGCTAAAGCCCTACGCGTAAACTATGACGCTTATGAAGGAGACAAAGCAGTGCGTCAGAGCGAGGACCCACAAATCTAAGAGATGGCGCGGCTGCCTCCAATGCGGCGAATTCTGGCCCCACTTACGTGGCAGCACACATTTTTTCCCCTGAAGACCGTACATCATTAGGAGGAGAGAGAGTTCCTTTTGGATTGATCGAAAAATCTAGCCGTGAACTTGAAGTCGACGGCGTGCAGGAAATTGTTTTTGGAGTATCTATATATAAGAAAGAATTCTATAATAAAGTTATCGCTTTGTTAAAATTGGTTGAATTTTCGGTATATTGAATAAAAATAGTTAAAAGTTAATGAAAAATGTAAGCTGTTATCATTGCATAAAGGAGTAAAAGTGGAGGAATAAAACCAAGAAACGGGACAGGTCACTCAACGGAATCCCTGTATGCCGCTTTTCAAACAATTGGTTTCCAGATAAGTAGCTGTGGTCGAAGATTTTATTCTCAATTCTTTTTATTGGATTTAAATTTATTTATAAGCTTTTATAGTGGCCATAGATACCAACTTCCCAGTTACTTTTATTGAATTTTCGATTATTTGGGAGATTTGGTATTCATTGCCAAACATTTTTTTTGCATTGGACCTTATAGCAAGATTACGTGCCGTGTATTAATTTAAACGTCGAATCGCGGTCTGAACGCCCTGTCCTTAAAGCATAAGAAAGAACTCCGCCTCAGCAGCACTTAACATACGACTGTTAAAAGAAATTAAGGAATCAATTAACCATTAGTTACGTGGAGAAAAGTGTTTCGTCTTTTATTCACTGTTTTCTTTTTTTTTCTAATTTATTTGCAACGTCTCTTTTTGCGAAGCGCATATAGGTACCTACATAAGCACCCGCATTCCAGAATAAGTAGCGGCATGCAAGCTTTCACGCATTCACGTGCTGCTCAAGTTTAACAACAAGGTACGTACATGAAAGTGAAAGGAATTTAAATTTGGCACCAAATCGCACGAATTATTTTGACTACAGTGCAAGTGAAACACGAGTAGAAAGAAAAGTAAATTTTTGTCGATATATACATACATACCTAGACGTTGTCAACTAAAGAAATTCAAGTCTGGACTCCCATCCAATTGGTCAACTCGAAGTCGATGAAATCCCGTCGGTAAAATTCTTTATAGTTTTGCTCTCGGTTTTACAGGAAACGTCAGCGCAGCAAGTGAACCAGTGTGTGACAGAGCGACCTTTAGTCCATAAGGACCCTTCAGAGTCGACTTCCACTTTCCTAGGTGACATCAGGTAACGTTCAAAAGGGATCCCTACAGACAACCAGAATCCATTGCACAAGCTACCACGAAGGGACCCCCTGAGCTCGATTTCCTGGGAGATTTTTCCACAGTGGAATCCGGCGTCGATCAGAAACACATATTCACGCATTTCACTAACGCCAGTCACTTCTGCAGGCACACGCTTACTCTGCCTCAACTAGCGCCGACGCTTCGATACCTATAGGTACGTCACAGGATAACCGAACAATTCCACGGAACTGAACACTTGATTGAGGGTTATTATTGCCAACTTGGCACCTATTCTGCCCGTCTTTGCGTTACGATTTATAATTTTAATATCAACGCGTATACTAACTTAAACGCCCGGAGGTAAACAAAACAAAATTTGAGTGCCGGCAGTTGGCTACATCACCCTGGTACATTGTTCCACGGCTGACAATACACCAGACTTCTTGACGAAGAGTTTTTGTTCGTCCATTTCCGAGACTCCTCTAGTGCACTTTTTCCGCACAAATTGCTTGCTAATTTTACATTCACCTCATTTTGCCAAAGACATCCACCACTCGAATTTCGCAATTACATAGTGCGTGTTGAAGTCAACGGGAGAGTGTTGTTGACTATTGTGAAATAAAAGCGAATGGTGAAAGCTCTGGTTTCACCCAATGGGCACGAAAATTTCTAGCGAAGACACGAAAGAAGCCCCACGACGATTGCGCGAGCGCTTATCTGCGAAAAAAAATAAATTACAAGAACGATCGAGTCGACAAGTGACAGACAGGTGGAGCACTTAGACAAGGCTGTGGTATTTGAAAGGCGATGTGTATAGGAATACACAATTAGGATTGCTCCCTCGCTACCGCTCGGCAGGGGCAATTTTATTTTATTAAAACTATAAAATAATCGTTACAATATAATAAAATGAAAACTGAACTAGATCACAGAGAAACTAAACCTCACACCAATAGATGGCATCACTATCATCCAAAGACTAAAGACCCCCACCCGTACATTCCTCGCCTATTAAACGAAAGGCAAGGCCATTTGAGGCAAGGCTGGCAGCACCTGAAATTAAAATGTTCTTATTTAAGAAATCGGAAAACCAAGATAGCCTCAACTTTAAACCGAGGTCAAGAGAGTACCGGCCAGAAGTTCGGGTACTAACTCGGCCAAGGCTTCCTACAGCATCACGTTCCACTCCAATGAGCATGCCAGAGCTATATACTACGATTAACAACAAGCACAGAATTCATCCAAGGCCGAGGGAATGCTGCCCATGAGCTCATGTCCCAATGACGTCACGATCTACAAAAAAGAGACTTACAGTAACAAGTAAGCCAGATTAGGACATGTTGATGCTTGCCGAGGCACCCAAAATAATTGATCCAAGTACCACACAGGTTCCAGCAAAGGACATGCCTTAGTTAAAAGCATCACCAACCAAGTCAATTAACGTGTCACTGGAAGACCAAATAATTGACCCACCCGCTCAATTTATGGATCTCTCAAACTGTACACAGAAGCAATTTCAAGATCAACCTACGGTGAGACTAGGAATCCCGGCAGACTAGGAAAAATAGTGACTACTCCCATCATAACCAAGCTATTGGACGCCACAGATACACCATGGGATAATATTAGAAACGCCAAGAAGTATTACAAGTGGGATATTCCGGGAGGAGTGACACTAAAAATGAAAAGAAAAAAGGACAAACTACAAATCAACAAAATGTAAGTTTAGTACTAAAAACACCACAAATTTTCCTTTTGCTTTTTTGAGACGGGAGGATGTTCAGTCCACCGACGTATTTGAATTGTCTCGTTGTATACTTCATAAATAATATTCTCTAATCCTTCTCACGATGAAATATCTTCTCCTAAAGGAAAGGGAAAAAGATACACAAAGAATACAATACTCAAAGTCAAAGTGTATTTATTTCGGAGTCCCCTGCTTAAAGCAACGTATAACGTTTGGCCCTACGACATTCAAGTATAGTACATAATTAGTTGTTATTATTACATAGCAAAATAAACTGAATCAAATTAGATCTAGAATTACAGGAATATATATGATAGATGTAGGTATTAATATTTACATAGTGGTTTTTCACGATATACAATAGTTTAGTTTACATGTTAGATATTGTTACATAGCAAAAGTTTTAGTAAATTAGTTTAGTAATTTAATGAAGTCCCAACTAGCATTACGAGTATATACTTAATAGACTCGAGACCGAACATGAACCCATACACATTAGGTGTATACGATGCAGATATAGATATAGTTTGGCCCGGTTTACAGAGACCGTTGAGCATACCAGAGTAGAGGTCAACTAACAGCTACAGGTCAACTAATACAGGTTAACTAATGACTATATTGGCTAATTGATGATTATTGTTTGCTGATTGTTTAGCATGAAGGAATGTGTATGATTGGATATATGATGAATATATATTGCTATTTGTCATTCGTCCTGGTCTAAGGTGACCAACCCTTAGGATGGATTTCAGATTAAGCGTATTTATTCGTTCAACCTGTTCCGACCTGCCGTATTTTAGCAAGTACGGTAGAATTTTAGCTGCTAAATGTGGAACCATTACCAACCTCAGAGCTGGTTATGATTTCACTGAATTGTATTGTGATTCTGTCATGGAAAAGTGATTCTGTCCCGGAATTGTGATTTTATTTTTGAGCTTAGGTGTTTCAATATATAATTTAGTTGAACTATAGTTGTCTGTTGCCTTGAGTTAACTGAGGTGCTGAGCGGTATCCATTTGTCACTCAGTCTGTAATAAGATAGTTTAGAGCATTCTTTGCGAATTCCTTAGGTAAGATGATATCCCTAATTTCCGCAGGCAGCCTGTCCCAGCTTGTTACCCGCCGTGAGAAAATATCTCGACTGCCGAATTGAGTGTTAACGCGCGGGTAAATCATTCGTTTGTTGTCTCTTGTGCTCCACAGGAACCGATCTCGTACATAGCCTGGTAGTAGGCATATTCTGGCCTTGTATATGAAGGATAGAGCGTTCACTTCATATAGGCATTGCAGCGACCCTGGTATTAATAGTTCAAGCAAAGGGCCAACGTGCGCCCTTCGTCGAAGATTGTATATATATCTGGCACAGGCTTTGAGTGCCCGTAGTAATTTATTTGTACCAGCTGGAGATATAGAGTATATGACGACATCCACATAAAGAAAGTGTGGTAGGATCAGGGCCGTGAACAGTCTAAGTCTCGTGGTTTCATCAAAATGTGGCGATGCCGCATAGAGAGATCGCAGGCCGTGATACACCCGCGAGCACATCAGATTTATATGTGCCTTCCACGTGAGGTTTGAATCAATGAGGAGGCCCAGATTTTTTACTGTTTTTGATGTGAGAGATATATCGTGGTCCATTAGGCTTATTGATGTTATCTGTGACGATAGCTGAGAGCTTCTGTCTGATGTTATTGCGTATCCGATTGCTTGAGTTTTGGATGAATTTAACACCAGTCCATTCATAGTGGCCCATTCCTCCACTCTTCCCAGGACCCTATTGATAGATGATATCAATTCCTGCAGTCCTTCCGTCGGCGCACCTGCATAAATCTGGATATCATCGGCATATATGTGAAACCCCACGCCGTTTAGGGCCACGCTGACGTCGTTGATGTATAATGAGAAGAGAAGGGGAGCCAGGATAGCACCCTGTGGTACTCCTGCTCTCTGTGTTCTAAGTGACGATTGGTCCCCCCCCCCCGACCTAACCATAAACAGTCTTTCAGACAGGTAGCTCTCAATCATATTACATGCATTTTGGGAAAACCCGAAGTGAGATCTTAGCTTGAATATCACCCTCTCGAGCGGCACAGAGTCAAAGGCTCTGCTGAAGTCCAGGAGCACATGGATTACTGCTAGACCCCTATCGCACATTTCTCGAATGTCTGACGTTACTTTTAGGAGCGCAGTGCTTGTTGAGTGAAGTCGCCTAAAGCCAGATTGCATGTTATCCATGAGCTTGTTCACACTGATGAATTCTGTGATCTGGTCTGCTATTATGACTTCCAGCACTTTTGAGATCGCTGGTAAAATCGTGATTGTTCTCCATTCTGTTATGTCTTTCGGGGATGCTGTCTCTGGTAAGGGAGTTATAAGGCCGACTTTCCAGTTGTCTGGGCAGTGCGAGCTAGTCAGGAGTCTGTTGATTAGATGAGTTAATGTTAGTAAAATGTATTGCAGTATTATTTGGTGGAACTTAATAGGTGCATCCCTGTATCCGATTGCGTTTGACTTGATCCGCTGGAAGGCGTTTACTACCTTCATCTCCGTTATGTTCCTCAAACTAAAGATTGGTCTGATGTCATCCTGTTCTTGGTTGTCGTTTTCATTGCTATCTGAATGTGAGCTATCTTGTTTCGTTTCCATGCTACCAGGGTTGGGATTTGCTGTTCGGTTGTGGATTGAGTAATTATTCCCCTCCTCCACATTTGGTATCCATGCCAAATTAATTTGTTCATTAGTAGTAACTATAGGTTGGTCATATGGTCTGGTTCCATTTTCCCTTGAGATGTTGTTTTGTGCCTCGTCGTCTGAATTGGTTGAGCCGTTCGTTGTTGCTGTTGATTCTGCAAGTTTGCATAGGTAGTCTGCAAATTCTTCTGGATTTATGTTTGACTTTTTTTTGGCTTTTGAGCCCAGCCCTATTTCGTTAATTTTCTTCCAGTTAATGGCATTACCATTTCTGATTCCCCTGAGGGTACTCGAGCGCAATCTTGCCCTTATCATGTAGTCCGCCAGTCTCCTGTACTTGTGGAAAGATCTATAATTCACAGTTG
The DNA here is from genome assembly GCA_963930735.1 of Dioctria linearis. Lineage (NCBI taxonomy): Eukaryota > Metazoa > Arthropoda > Insecta > Diptera > Asilidae > Dioctria > Dioctria linearis. The sequence continues at coordinate 163,211,471 of OZ005740.1, forward strand.
TCTTGTTATGTTTCCATTCCCTGTATGTTATATCGCGGATTTGGTAGATCAAGTGATGCGAACATTAAGTCGTGATCCGAAATACCAGGACATTGTCCTGTTGATTCTGGATGAAACTGAGGTAGTGTAATTAACAGATCTATGACCGATGCCGAGCTTGGGCCGTGTCGCGTTGGCTTGCTGTTCAGGATGATCAGCCCACCCATAAGATCATTTAGCTTAACCGAGAGTGTGGTTGCAGTTCCGATGTTTATGTTGAGATCTCCACCTATTAGCACCCGCGACGATTGCCTAGCAGTATGTCTACGAAGTCCGATAGACCTAACATTTCCATGTCCATAAATGTGGCCGCACATCTGTATATGGCCGCCAGGATGATGGGTTCGATATTCTCTCCAAAGTTGGCAATTTCAACTGCCATCATTTCCCAATTGTTATTTATTGTGGTAGTTACGTAAATTGCTATTCCCCCACCGCTTTTCCTAGCCCTGTCTAGTCTATGTAGTCTGTATCCATTTATTTCTACCATTTTTGAGGTGTGATGTGTTTTGTTCCATGTTTCACATACCATGATGCCTCGACTTTCTGAACTTTAGCTAGATGTCTAATTGTTTGCAGATTTTTAGAACGTTGATCGCGCATTGAAGGATAATATGTTAAAGGCCGATGTGTTGAGAATTGATGTTAGCTCCTCTTGTGTGGATAGCATGACCTGCGTTCCATCCATGATTGATTGTGTGGCTGGAGATGGATGCGGATCCTGAGAGATGTAGAGCAAGTTCTATGGAAAAACGGGATGATGTCACGTTTACTGAGTTGTCCTGTGATTTGTGTGTTACATAGATTTTCCTGTTTCTTGTGGAGATACTTAATACACAGCGGTTCCTTTTGAGGGAAAGTGCCTTATATAGTAGTTCTAATTCGGTAGGGTCTAAGTCTTCATTGATATAAACCCTCGAGTCAGGGCTTTCTGGTGCAATGAGTGAGGGGTTCTGTACTCAATTTCCTGATATATGACTGAAAAAATTTTGTACAGTCTTCTTCCTTGAAAAATCTGATGAGTGATTTCGGTGATTGCATTTGTTTTGTATGTGGGTTTGTTTTAGTTTTAAATGGTGGGGCAAACTCAGTGTTTTTTTTGAGGCTCCCAATCCCACGCTTTCGCATAAGTCCGGGAGAAATTTCTCTTTGAAATATGATATATGATATGAAATATGATAAAAATTCACTTGGCGGATTGCTGATAATGAGTGTTCTTCCTTTTTGTGTGTCCAGGTTAGCGCAATTAATTCCGGTAAGGGTGTTAGCGTAGGAGTCGCGCTTACTAGGGAGTCTATTTTGTCTGTGAGTTGTAGGATTTTCCCCTGCAAATCTTCTAATAGATTTTCCTGTAGTGCAAACCCTCTTTCTTTAATCGACAAATTGGTCGATTTTTGCTTCCACTCTTGGGTTCGTTCTTCAACGTGATGGAGATTTGTCATGTTTGGAGTAGTGTCTGTCACTATATTCGTGTTTTCCACTGAGGGTGTGGCTTGAGTTTCCAAAGCTTCAATTGGATTGGACAGTGGTGTTTGGTTAGAACTAGGCGCTATTTGTTGTTTTTTATTTTTAAATTTTTTGTTCGGAAATTTAATACATGGCGTGCATATCCATTTGACTCTTTTTTGTTTATAGCATGATAGGTATTCTGCTGTTGTGATATTTGTACGTGCGAGGTGTGCCCAGTCTTTACATCCCGAACAATCTAACCAGATGACATTGTCCTCATTGTCCGTTTTTTTTGGTGGATCAGCATCTGATTTGCAGTTAATGCGAATATATATTTCACTACTTTTCCCTACAGATGTGTCCGATTCCGTCTGAGTTACGGGGCGGGATTTGTTTACCGTGATTGTGGATTTTGGGGTTATTGATTTCAGATCCAGTGGTGCACCCTTCAATTTTCCTTTTCCATGATGCAGTTGCTTTGTATCTGAGGTATAGTTGTTAGTTACTTTCGGGCACTTATTTGCGGGCTATGCCCCTTTGCATATGTGGATTGTATGTCCGAGTAAATGTTGGGCACCGTGTGGCGACGAGATGATGTTCTTGATGTTATTTCTGGCTTTACTGTTTTCCTTTTATTTTTCGCACCCTTAGGTGACATATCCCTAGCAGTGAGTATATATTAATGACTATTAGAGCTTCAAAAATTCTGTATGACTCTGTGTATGTCTCCGTATGTACCACTGACATATATAACATGGACTGCCTGATTTGCTGTTTCATATGGGTCAACTTTTTTTTGGCAGGGTTTGACAATTATCTTAATTTCAAGTTTTACTTTTGCTGTAATATTCATATTAAAAGTTCAACAAATTATAGAAGCACTCGAAATTATTTCTCTTCTTGGAAGCTTATCTCCTACAACATCAAATATTTTTTAAACTTGATTTTTAAAGAAATAAAATTAAGCAATTTTTGTCTACCTGTCCCTAAAAGTAGCTATGGGGGACAGAGAAAGGATTACAAATATTGTATTGCCATCTATTTCTATCCTATATATTCATTTGGAAAACCACTGAACAGAAACTGGACTATGGTGTATTTTGTATAGAACTTATTATTTGTAGTTCAGCGGAATAAAGTAGTTAAATCAAAAAGGGACAACTATAGAAAAGTGATCCCATAAAAATGTCAAATAATGTAAGGAATTTCAGTAGAATCAGCAGTCCATTTTATATATGTCAGTGGTATGTACGGTGCTAAGGGGTCTTACTAGGTCTCGGTGAGCGATCGAAGTTTAAACTGCATGAGACATCCAGAAAGTGACCATATTATGTCAGCTGATAGATTTGAGAGAATAAGGAAATTTTGTTTGTAGATTTATGAGGTAATTTAATTCAATTAGTTAGGAATGATGGTTTGAGAAATTAGTCCTAGCTGATGATTCACACATATAATTGATATGTATTTCTGTTAATTGTAGATCTCAGGCTACATGCATATGGATAAGTTCCATTGCTTTATTATTATCAGATGATTGATTATAAATATTGATATTTGATATCCTATCCCGATGCTCACCCTGGGAACTACTCCCGTAACCATCAAGTGTTAAAGATTAAAAATTGCGGATTAGAAGTTGTGGTTATCAGATCCTTGTAGTTGCATAATATACCCCTCTGAAGATGGTTAACTTCTGGCGGCTCGCAGTAGTCTTATGGTTACTTATAAAACCACCGATGAATTATGTTCCGTAGATTGAGCTTTGTGAATATGCAAAATAGGCTAGGTAGAATATTTCACTAAATTTTAGGGTCTATGACTATGTCCAATGTTATTGACGAATCTTCAGGTTTTGGTTATCAATAAGCTTTCTTGCTTGACGCTGATAGAAATCCTTATGCTAGCGAGTCTCTACTGACCGTTTACCTAGCGTGTTAAATGAACTGCTACAAAGTTTTTAAATTATTAATTATTAATTAATGCTTTCTTGCCAGTTGTATATAAAAGGAATAGAGTAATTTATTATAATAGTGTTGTTGGAATCCATTACTATCGCAACGCGGTTAAGTCGCTATATTACATTTATCTTCAAGGCTTTAGTATCATAGACCTATTTCAATCAGCTCTGATAATTTTTTTCAACACCGATAGTAATTCATCGACAAGAGTATGACAATGTCGACCATTTGCATAGAATTCTACTACTGAATGCTATCAGATTTTGTGAGATCTTAAGTGATCTTAAAAGGCTATATTCCGATAATATTTATAAACTAATATAAGATCTAAAACACGCGAATATGGTTATATGAGGCTCTTTTGCCAATAATATAATGATATATGAAATGAAATCTCGAGTATGAACACAAGAATATGATATTTTGGATTATCTCAGAGTGAAGATAAGTCGCTTTATTTCCCAATCATTTGTATCAAACGAAAAACCACTTATCTGATTGCTGGGAACTTCCTTCCTTTGGCCTAGCGACGTCCAAACACTCCAATAAATAGATTCAACACCTAAAACATACAAAATTATTATTATTTATAACAAAATTCTATAAAAGTATTATCAACTTACCTAAAGTGTACATCCCTCTCGTATATTTAGATTTCGTAATGTCACATCATGACATTACGTCAAATCATTTGATTTCGCCTCAGTCAAACGTCGCTAGGGCAACACCGAGAGGGGAGAGCTCATAACTGTATGCGGCGGCTATATAAAGCCGACGAGCCGCAGCAGAAAATAATTCTTGGTTCGCAGTTCCAGGCTCGTGTACAGGGGGAGGGTCACGGGGGTCATGACCTGGTTTAGAGACTTATCTAAGCACAAGAATAGTCCCAACCTCATTATAGAAGATTAATTCTATATTTCAGAGATTAATCTGAAAATCCTGTCGTTTCAAAATTTCCTACCTACACCTAAGCAAAAGATTAATTCTGCGCAGAGATTAATCTGCAATATTCCGTCCCACACTTAAGCAGAAGTTTAATTCTGCGCAGAGATTAATCTTCAATATTCCATCCCACACCTAAGCTACATCTCCTGTCCACATCTAAGCGGAAGAATAATTCTGCTGCAGAGATTAATCGGCTATGGCTTCCATAAAGAGTGGTGCAACTAATACCGATCTAAGCTCCTATTTACTTACTTTAAATGAAAATTCTTTAGAAAATCTCATTAAATAGGCATTAGATATGGAAAGGTTGCAACAAGGACTTCTTTTCTTACCACAACCCACAAATTACATTCCTCTCCCTACACACTCTTTCCAAATGGACCACTTATGTCGACCCAATAACACACATTTTTCAAATGCCTATGGTCACCCTATACACAATTGTGTAAATTTTTCTCCTTACCCTTATGCAAATGAGCTAAGGAAGTCTAACATAAAAACTGAAGTTAGTATACATACCAGAGAAAAAATCAATTCTGGAACTGTGTTATGACTATGATGACCTTTTCCATCTAAAGGGGGACAAGCTAACGTGCACTAACAGTATAAAACATACCATTCTCACATTAAAAAATCAACCACTAATAAATCAGAAAATGTATAGACTCCCAGAAACGCATCGCATTGCCCGTGAAATTCCCTTTGCTAGTAGTTCCCAAGAAAGCTGGACCTAACGGCAATAAACGTTGGCGAGTAGTAGTAGATTTCCGTAAAATTATCGAGTAGTCTATAGGGGATGCTTTTCCATTACCTAGGATAGAAGATATATTGGACCAACTTGGACAATCCAGATATTTTACTACACTCGATCTTGAAAGCGGGTATCACCAAGTACTTGTTGATCCCAAGGACAGACCAAAAACTGCGTTTAGCAGTGCTTACGGGCATTTTTTTTAAGAGAATGCCATTCGGGCGCACCAGAGCCCTTTCAACGTCTGATAAATTACATTCTAAAGGGTCTCCAAGGATTAGAATGCTTTGTCTATCTCGATGATATTGTAATATACGGAACACATTTCCAAGATCACAACTAGAAATTGACTAAGGTATTCGACAGGCTTAGAGCCCATAACCTTAAATTAGAACCCGAAAAGTGCCAGCTCTTTCGCAGAAAAGTGATTTACCTCGGACACAAATGTTCAAACGAAGGAGCACTTCCAGATCCCAGTAAAACAAATTGTGTCCAAAATTTTGTTCAACCCCGAACTGTTAGGCAAACTCAATCCTTGGGTTGGCTAACTACTAACCCGAACTTTTCAAAAATAGTCAGACCAATAACAAATCTCTTACGGAAAGACGTCAAATTTACTTGGACACAAAATTGCCAAGACTCTTTCTAAGAAATCAAAAAGTCGCTGGTAAATCCTCCTCTCCTCACATATCCTGATTTTACTGAACCCTTTAATTTAACAATAGATGCTAGCAACGGAGCTGTCTTATCTCAAGGGGAAAAAGGCAAAGACAAGCCAATAGCGTATGCAAGTAGAAGTTTAAATAAGGCGGAACAAAAATACTCCACAATAGAAAAAGAGTTACTCGCTATTGCATGGGCCGCCAGGAACTTCAGGTGTTATTTACAGGGCAGAACGTTCACGGTCTACACAGACCACAAGCCCCTGAAAGGCGTATTCAATGTGAAAGACCCAACTACAAGATTAGTTAGGTTTTACCATAAACTCTCAGAGTTTGACTACAAAATTGAATATAAGCCTGGAAAATATAACACTAATGCAGACATGCTTAGTCGAATACCTGCCAAATTAAACCAAGCAAGCCCCAATTCGTCCATTGTGGAAGCCCAAGTACACCACCGAGCCGTTTCTGACATAGACGAAAACGATTCTAGATCCCCACCACCATCAAAGTCCAGACCAACGCATTGCCATCTTGTCACAAGAGCTCAAACAAAAGAGGCAAAATATAAGTTGGAAGAAGTAATTCAATACCAAAAGACTCCTCAAAGAATTCGAAAGCAATTACCCCTCTCCAAAAACAACTCAATTGAAATCTACTCAAATAAAAGCAGCCAGTCTGAAAACAGTACATCTGAGCTAGACAACTTACCTTCGAATAATCATTCAATGAATTCTCAAAATAAATTACCTGAAATTATTTCAGACCCTGAAGAAATTTAAATAATTTTAAGGGACTACCTTGATTCTGCATTTGGTGGTCACCAAGGAGTTATTAAAATTTACAAAAGAATAAAGAGAAAATATAAGTGGAGAAATATGCTCAGTTCTATCAGGAAATATATTCGAAAATGTACTAAATGTCAGAAAATGAAGGCTAGCCCAGAATATCGTACGCCAATGGTCATAACAGATACTGCCTTAATGCCATTCGATTCGAAAAAGTATATTTGGATATCGTTGGTCCTCTAGAAGAAACCCATTCAAGAAATACATACATTTTGACATTCCAGGATAATCTAACGAAATTCGTAGATTGTTATGCCATGCCAAATGGTGAAAAAAAAATAGTAACTGATCAGGGCTCTAATTTCTTAAGCGATCTTTTTAAACGTGTCGGTAAACTCCTAAAAGTAAAAAACATGCAGACTTACGCTTATCATCCACAATCCACTGGCGCACTGGAAAGAACACACAGACATCTAGTAGAGTACTTAAGAGCTATTGTGTCTGAAAGTCCAAAGGCTTGGGATCGATTCCGAAGAACCGCGGCTTTTGTATACAATAATAGCCCACACGATAGCACTAAGCTCACTCCAATGGACTGTCTGTTTGGATTTACAGCGTATGTTCCCTCAAATCTAAGGAGAGAACTAGAGCCCATTTATAATCACGAGAGTTCCTATCACCTTCTGAAATACAAAATACAGAAAGCATATGTTATCGCCAGAAAAAAATCTACTTAATGCCAAGGAAAAGTCAAAATAGCACTACGATAAGCACGCGCGTCCAGTGACATTCAAACCAGGAGATATATTTCTATTAAAAACCCAGCTAAAAACACAAGCTGTCCCAGATATGGCTAGGTCCATATCTCGTGGTACAAGTTTTTAACACAGTTAATATTGTTATTCAAATCGGTAAACGAAGAGCAACAGTACATAACAACAGTGTTAAAATATGAACTTCATAGACACTATAAAACTCATAGACATTAGAAAATATAATGTAAATTCAAACTTTAACGTACAACTAAGGGCTCGCTCGTTCAACTATGCCACAGTGGGTTCCGCCTAGACTCTATAATCAGGGGACGCCACTCTATTTCCGGGGAACATTTTTCTTGAAACTCGCTCAACTTCAGCGCTTCGATCAGGGCACATGTGCAGAGATATAGTTTATTTTCAGTCCACTTATACAATTTGTAACTTAAATTTAGTTTTGTTTATATATAATTTAAAATATATGAGATTAAAAGCCAGATTTGGAAAAACCTCGTATTCTTAAAATCATTGGTCCTTAGCAAGCCGAATTGCACATCATTCATGGCTCTAATTTCTTTGAATCAACGCAATTGTTCAGTGTGTAATATCAGTGGGCATGCGATTAACAAATGCTGTAAGTTTATCAACATGTCTTTAGCGGATAGAGTAAACAAGGTTAAAGAACTAATGCTTTGTTCGAACTGTTTAAAGGTTCATCCTGAAGATTCGTGCAGATCTCCCTACTCTTGTCAAATATATAAAGGAAGGCACCATACGTTACTAAATAACAGTAATAGTTAAGCAATGGAAAATGCATCCTTCTATCGTACACAACCTTTTACCTCAAATGAAGGAAATAAATTCTCTCTTCATTCAAAGCAACATTCCTTGAATAAGACATCAGATTATGTCTTCATGCCAACATTAATTGTCAATGTTAAGGACGCTCGCAGAGCAATCTTAGATTCCGCGTCTCAGCTTAGTTTTGTTTTCGAGCGGTTGGTACAACGACTAGGACTGAAGAAACGAAGGACATTAGCTACAATCAGTGGAATTGGTGACAACCTAACAGTGAATTCCAACTACCAAACACAACTCAATATTTTCTCTAGGCATAGTAACTTTTCAGCTGAGTTAACTGCAATGATTATTTCTAATATTACTGCATTTCAGCCATCATTTATAGTCAACACCTCTACTTGGAACATTTCCAAGAATATTCATCTTTCTGATCCGGAATTTTTGAAACCAAATCGCATCGATCTACTTATTGGCGTTGAACTTCATTTTCAACTCCTAGGAGAAAATCTGCCCATACTGCAGAAGACTACACTAGGTTGGGTAGTTGCCGGAAAGATCTTGGTAAATTGTCAACCTAAATACAGCTGCAACCTGGCCACTACCACAATCAACGAAAATGATGCGTCACATTCGCGAATCCTTCAAAGGTTTTGGGAGCTTGAAAGCCATGTCAGTGTCGCTCTTAAAAATTCACAAGAAAGTTGTATAGGCGACACCTACAAGGAGATTTCTCAGCCTTGAACGTCGTCTTCATAAGGATCAATCGATTTACGAATTGTACAAGAACTGCATGCATGAATACATTGAACTCAAACATATTGTTGCGAGCGTGGCCTTTGGTTCGTTATTTAAAACACAATATTAAATATTCAATATACAAGTTCTTTATTTCATTCTACTCATACAAATTTCATAAACCTTCAATTAATCAACAGAACTTTAATTACTGTACTCTCAATTATCGCAATCCAATTACAACACTTTCGCCTGTTTATTACTTTCGCTTGTTAACACTGCAACGTCTAAGACAAGACTCTTTTTCTGGCGGTCACAACTGTTATATTTATACCCTAGAAACTCTCCAGATTATTCTGGAGTGATCTATTCCAGAAGTTTCTTGGCTATTCTATTCATTCTATTCCTGAACCTTCCTGTAGATTCCATAATCCATTCTCCGAACCTGAAGTCGTTTACTTTCCATTGCCACCACCATGTCACCAGTTGTCTCTTTCTACTGCACGTAACACTGCCCCCTTCTTAAATTTGTTCGTCCCGAACAACAGGTGGTCCACGGTCTTGATGCTCGTAGTATTGACACAAGCGGTCCAAATGAACAATTTTACGCTTGCCTCTTGTGCCACGCTGAATCCCGTATACCACGTCATTAATTCTAGTTACTACTGAATACGGTCCTTTCCCGTGTTGTTGCAATTTTGTTGAACGTCCCTTACGACGGTTCGGGTTGTATAGCCAAACAAGATAACCTTTACTGAATCCTGCGACACTACTTCTCTACATCCTCCCGCATATGTAACTAATAAAATTTTTCTCGTATTTTAGAAATTATTTTATTCACTCCCAAATGCTCTCCAGATGTTCCACGATGCATTCTACCTAGAACATCGTTGACCTTTGATGCCGGTGCAACTATTTGCATTCGGAACGATTTACAGTTAGGTGCTTCCCACTTGCGTTTTAATATACCACATTCAACATGACGAGAATTCCATTGAGCCCGGTAGCTTTTGAGCTTTTCACTCATCCCCGAAATATCCTTCCATTCTGGTTTTTCTATGTCTGCTTTCCAAGCAAAAATAGGCGATATGTCCGGATCTTCTCGTTGCGCTGTTCGCAAGCTCTCGACGTCCGAACTTGTGGATGGTTCCACAGTCACCAACTGTATAGTAGCTGTTTTCGCATAGCCGTAATGCTTACATTTAAGTTCGCATGGACGTTATACACAGGCGTCTGAATTTCCATGGATACGTCCTTTCCTGTGTTGGATCTCAAATCCATAAGGTTGCAGTCTAGTCCCTATAAGAATAGTTTGCTCTCTAGCTCGCCAACTTGAACATTCTTCTCTCTCTTTCTTTTCTGTTGATTCCCTGCGTCGGCGTTTTCTGCAGTCTCTTTGAAGGTGCCCTGGTCTATTACAATTCCAGCATCGAAGGAGTCCACGCGAAGGTGAGCTCTGTAATGACTGCATTCTATTACAAGTACATTCGTCCACCGAAATGTCTCTCATTCGAACTGCACTCCACGAAGCTTATCTGGTGGATTCATACAGTAATGCATAGGGTAGTGCTTCTGCTATTGATTTCTTTCCTGCTAGCCTTAACGCTTGTTGTAAATTTTGATCTGCAATAGCGTTCACAAATACCTCCGTCGCCACTTCATTAAGGAAATCCGCATTTACGCTGTAATATCAAAGATGCGCTAATCTTTCCACATCAGCCTGCAATTTTTGTAGGGATTCGCCATGCTTTTGAATCCTGTTGCCCAACTGTAGGCGATATACTTGCTGCATATGTTCATCTCCGTAACGTAATTCTATCGCCTGTACTAATAAAGAGTAGTCACGTTGATTTTTAATCGGTACAATTTGTAAGAGTTCTGACGCAGGACCTCGAAGTGCTTACACCAGAGCTACAGCTTTGCCTTCATCATTCCATCCATTTACCTCCGAAGCTGCCTCGAATTGTCTCTTGAAGATATGCCACGAATTTTCTCCATCAAATATTGAAGGCTTCATTCTACCTGCGCCGGATATTTCAATTCCTTCGTACCGAGGTTCTCGATGCTTTATCCTATCTAAATCTGGTGTAACGTTTTCAAGTTGCTCGGTGGCTTTTTGTTGAACTTCCGAAACCTTTTGTTGAAATTCCTGCTCAATTCCTTTAATTTTCAAATTTTGTTCTTCCAAGGAACTTTTTAGAAAATTTTTCTGATCTTCCTAACGAGTTTCTAGACAATTCTTCAGAGAACTCCAAGCTGGTTTCCATAGATTTCTTCTGCTCATCTAACCGGGATTCCAGAGAATTCTTTTGTTCCTCAAAAGCATTCTTTTGCTCATCTAAACGGGATTGCAGAGAATTCTTTTGTTCAACTAAAGAATTCTTATGTTCGTCCATAGATTTCTTCTGTTCATCTAAACGGGATTCCAGAGAATTCTTTTGTTCCTCCAGAGAATTCTTTTGTTCATCGAAAGAATTCTTTTGTTCATCAAAACGGGCTTCCATTTTACTCCTTAAAGTACTCAAAAGCTGTTTCATTTTCATCGCAGGCTCTTCTTCAGCTTCGGTTTGTTCCAAGTTCTCTTCGAAAACAAATGTCTCAGGATTCTTTCCTTCCTTTATCAAAGCTTGTCTAAGTAGCTCGACTAGCACTTTCATTGCACCTGTCGTTTGTAATGATCGGTTCCCTAGCTCAACTTTCAAATCCTGTATTCGAATCTCCTCCACTTTGCGCCCCAACAACGTCTAACACAAGGTTCGCTCGTTCAAGTATGCCACAGTGGGTTCCGCCTAGACTCCATAACCTGGGGATGCCATTTTGTTTCCGGGGAACATTTTTCTTGAGACTCGCTCAACTTCAGCGCTTCGATCAGGGCACATGTGCAGAGATATAGTTTATTTTCAGTCCACTTATACAATTTGTAACTTACGTTTAGTTTTGTTTACTTATAATTTAAAATATATGAGATTAAAGGCCAGAATTCGAAAAAGCTCGTGTTCTTAAAATCAAACAGATTGAAGCCATTTCACGAATGGCTAAGTCTTAAAAAAAGGAGAGAAAGACGAGGCGACAATTCTCAGACAACAACAAAAGGCAACCCAACATGCCTGTTCAGTAAAAAAAAAAATCTGATAATTGGATGTTTATTCAGTAAATTTAGCAATAATATAATATCACATTATACCACATCATTTAAATACCTCATTTTTATTTTGTTTTTCTTATTGGCATTTATCTGCCTTAACCTGTCCGATGCCGGCCTCTCATATTTCTTCCTTTCCTCTGCGGTTAAGGCAATATTAGCCCTCAGTTTAAAATAGTGAAACTATGTAAATTTATAAAAAACAAGAAAAAGAAGATCATAGGCAAAACACCCAAAGTAGTAACCATCATTAACCAAAAAGTCCAGTTAGACAATGAGACACACCATCAACTCTGTATAGAAACTACGGAGACTCTGAGTCATGAGCCCGTAGTATATGTCAAATTTCATAATTTTACCACACCACAAGAGACGGTGTCGCCATATAGAGTCAAACAAATCACCCAAAATTTGCAATCAGAAATCACGAAATCCAACAAACCCCGAATTATTTCACTACCCTCTACCCAAGAAGTAGCGACGGCAAATAAAAGAAGAGCTATCTATCAAACCAATCGTTCAGAATTAAAGGACGCAATCAAACACCGTTCTGCCGAGCCTCCACAGGCAAATAGCCCGCAAAATTTACCAATACCACCCACACCACCAGTTCCACCTTCTTTAAACCGTGCAGAGCCAAATGCAATGTCACACACGCGCAATGTACAGGTGGTTTAACTAAGTTCTCAATATATCCTGGAAATTTTTTATTAGCTTTGTTTTGAATATAATATCATAAAAAAATTCATATGAATGTAGGAAATTCCTTTCTGCAACTTTTCCAGTCCTTTTGCGCTCTGGGTATGGAATTTAATACTGATGCTAGCTTTTGCCACAATTCCGTTGCATCTTTTGAACTGAAAGGGTTATCATATTTACCAAATTTCAGTTTCAGATTTTCCTCTAAAAACTCAATTATTTTAGTTTTTTGAGCATATGACATTTTCGCACATCTTTTATCTCCCATTATCATCCGTAAAATCGAAGCTGATTCACTCTTCGTTTGGCATAACGAATTGTTGAACCCACTCGTTAAATAACGAAGGGTTTGCGTTCGGTATATAACGAATACTGATTTCAGTAATACCACTTGTGTCGATTCCGAATCGTTGTGACATTATAATACGGAACGTGCCTTCGAATTGTTTTTACGAATTCGTTATATAACTAATGGTTGATAACGAATCGTATTCCTGTTCGTATTCTTGAACCTCATCGTTATAAAGTCGAAGTGATGAAAAAGTTGTTCAGCATAACGAGTGTGGTAGGATTAAATCTGTCAATTTACAAATTGAATATTGTCAATTGTTTCATGTTTTAAAATATAATTTGTAAAATATATCTAGTTTCAGTGAATTGTCATTATTGTTTGCGTCTGAAATAATTGAACAATCTATGGAAAATGAATTACGTCGATCGTTAATCAATTTCTGCACCCTTAATTCAACGCTGGATAGGAAAAGTTTTGCAGGAGGACCTCCACCAGTGCCATGCAAATATATTTTTGCGACCGTAGATTTTCCTTTCACCATACATTTTAAATCCTGCCAACTCTGAAAATTTTCTATTAGCTTTGTTTTGAATATAATATCATAAAAAAATTCAGATGAATTTACGTACATTCCTTTCTGCAACTTTTCCAGTCCTTTTGCGCTCCGGGTATGGAATTTAATACTGATGCTAGCTTTTGCCGCAATTCCGTGGTACCTTTTGAACTGAAAGAGTTATCATATTTACTAAATTTCAGTTTCGAATTTTCCTCTAAAAACTCAATTATTTTTGTTTTTTGAGCATATGAAATTTTCGCACATCTTTTATCTCCCATTATCATCCGTCAAATAGCAGCTGATTCACTCTTCGTTTGGCATAACGAATGATTGAACCCACTCGTTAAATAACGAAGGGTTTGCGTTCGGTATAAAACGAATGCAGATTTCAGGAATTCAGGTTTTGACAGTGTAACGAGTACCGAATGTGCCTTTGTTATTCAAGAATAGGCCCCCAGTTTGCATTTTTCTGGTATTAGCGCCTTATTTGTTTTATATATGATTTCGTCATAAATTGATAATTCATCTCTGAAGTACCAATATGGGTGTACGCATTTTGGTGTCTGTTTTTTATTGTTATGGCAACCGTTGAGAATATATGATGCTAATTGCTGACACATTTCATCAGTCTTTGTTAACTTGGTCAGTCGGCTAAGTTCATCATCGCATATTGATAGTACAAGTTGCACTTGTAGTTCGCTCTCCTCTGGATCGTTGTTTATTGGATTTTCGAAGTCACGACTTAGTGGATCAGCTAAAAGCATTGTTGACCCCTTTTTGTAGATTACAATTTGGTTTTATGTTAATAAGCTCAATCTAATTCGTTGTAAACAAATTGGAGATGAATGTAGCGGCTTGCGAAATATTGATTCCAATGGCTTGTGGTCGGATTCTATTATTAATTGCTTGCCCCACACGTATTCATGAAATTTTACACATCCAAATTTTATTGCTAGTGCTTCTTTTTCCAGTTGGGAATGCCTTTGTTGACATTCGGTCAATGATTTAGATGCGTAGGCAACTGGTTGTTCTTTTTGAAGTAGAACCACCCCCAATGCAGTTGAACTTGCATCGACTTACAGTTTGACCTTATCATTGACGTCATATAATTTTAAGACTGGTGGTTTTATTATTATTACTCTTACATTGTCAAAAGGGTTTTGGTGATCAATAGCTCATAATCACTGCGTAGTTTTTTCTAGCAGTATTCGTAGTGGTTTTGTTATTGTAGGGTAATTTGGAATGAATTTACTTACGTATGTGAGCTTACCCAGGATTCGCTGTAATTCTTTGCGATTAGTGGGAAGTCTTGGACGGGAGATTGCTTCTGTCTTTTCTGGATCTGCTGACATTCCATCATTGCTGATGATATGGACGAGAAATTTAATTTTTGTTTGTTCGAATTTGCTTTTTTCTTTATTTAATTTTAGACCGTTGTCTCGGATTAATTGTAACACTTCATTGGTTGTATTATGTAACTCGTTCACTGTTTTAGCATGTATCAGAATATCGTCTATAGAAACTTCGACGTTTTTTAATTTTGAAAATAATGATTGCAGTATTTCCTGAAATACTTCTGGAGCTGATGATATGCCAAATGGTAGTCGTTTGCAGCAGTATATACCCCATGGTGTAGCCAAGATCCACGTTTGCAATCTAGAAGTGTGAAGAATTTGGAGCCACTTATTCGTGCTGCGATTAATTCGATAGTACGCCTGGGATGATGTCGACGGAGTATGTTTACGTTGACATTTGTCGGATCAATACAAATTTGAATTTAGTTATTTTTCTTCCTTACTACAGCCATTGGCGACATTGATGGTGTCGGCTCTTTTATAGGCTCTAAAACATCTGAGTTGATCTTTTTGTATAGCTCGTTTTTTACTTCGTCCGTAATTCCAAATATTTCTTTTTCTATTTGAACCGTCTTAATTCTTTTTATTAACCCTATTTTTTCACAAGAATTACCACCTAAAATTGGATTAATTTTCTCATTCACTACTTTAAATGCAACCCTAAATGTTGTGTTTGCACTTACACATTTAAGTACAGCTTCACCTATTACTTTAGTTTTATGATTACTTACAGATATCAAAGACTTAACTCTACACTTTTTTAATCCTGTCTATGTGCTTTTAATTAAGCTTTGTGGGATCACATTGCATTGTGCTTTTGTATCTAGTTGCATTTTGCACTGCCATAAGTCAAGACTATTTCCTGGCGGTGACAACTGTTATATTTATACCCTAGAAACTCTCAAGATTCTTCTTGTTTGTTCTATTCCAGAATCTACTTGACTACCGTATTCCTGAATCTTCCCGAAGTTGTATACTCTCCATTTCCAGTAGATGTCATCACTTGTCTCTTTCTGATGCACATAACAATATTGTTAAATAATTATCGCTAATACTGTACTTTCAATTATCTTAATCCAATTAGAATACGTTTGCTTCTTTATTACTTTCACTTGTTATAACACTGCAATGTCTAAGACAAGACTCTTCTTCTGGCGGTGACAACTGTTATATTTATACCCTAGAAACTCAACAGATTTTTCTGGAGTGTTCTATTCCAGAATCTTCTTGACTATTCTATTCCTGAACCTTCCCGAAGATTCCATCATCGATTCTTCGAACTTGAAGTTGTTTACTGTCCAGTCCCAGTAGAAGGCATCAGTTGTCTCTTTTGTTGCACGGAATAGTGCCCTCTTATTAAAATTGTTCGTTTCGAATAACAGGTGGTCCACGGTCTTGATGCTCGTAGTATTGACACAAGCGGTCCAAATCAACAAGTTTACTCTTGCCTCTTGTGCCACGCTGAATCCTGTATATCGCGTCATTAATTCTAGTTACTACTGAGTGTTGTTGTAGTTTTGGAGAAGGTCCTTTATGTCGTCTCCGGTTGTACAGTCAAACAAGATGACCTTCCTTAAATCCTGCGGAATTAGCACGTAACTCATAGCGCGTCTTCATCCGATCAGTATTTGCTGCTAATTTCGTTCTCGTGGCCTCGTACACATCAGCTAATTGTTGTTTGAGCTCCAATACGTAGTCTTCTGGTAACTTTTGTTCACCTCTGCGGTTACCGAATTTGAGGTAGCCAGGTAAACGCATCTCCCTTCCGAATATGCCCTTAGCTGGGAAATTAATATATAACGGTTAGCATCATCCGTTTCTGGGAAAGGTCCAGCGGTGTCTACAGCTATCCTTTCAAAGGGGGATCCGGCATTATACTTACGCATTTCTCCTCTGCTTCTGTGTTGCGGCCCTTTGCAAGCAGCACAGACAGTGCATCTGCGGCACAACTCCTCCACATCTTCTTGCATATATAGCCAATAAAACCTTTCTCGTATTTTGGAAATTGTTTTGTTCACTTCCAAATACCCTCCAGAGCTTCCATTACGCATTTCTTCTAGAACATCTTTGACGTTTGATGCTGGCACGACTATCTGCATTGGGAATGATTCGGCGTTAGGTGCTTCCCACTTGCGTTTTCATATACCACATTCAACATGAAGAGAGTTCCATTGAGCCCAGTAACTTTTCATCATTTCGCTACGTTCCAAAATATCCTTCCAGTCTGGTCTTCCCATGTCTTCTTTCCAAGCAAGAATAGACGAAATGTCCGGATCTTCTCGTTGTGCTGTTCGCAGCTCCTCGTTGTCCCAACCTGTAGATGGTTCCACAGTTACCAACGGTATAGTTGCTGTTGTTTCGTTTTCTTCCATCCGGGCGCAATGTTTGCATTCAAGGTTGAATGGATGTCGTGAAAGGGCGTCTACATTTCCAGGGATACGAGCTCTTCGGTGTTGGATTTCAAAATCATAAGCTTAGAGTCGCTCTATCCATCTCGCCACTTGTCCCTCAGGGTTTTTAAACTGCAGAGGCCATTTAAACACTGCATCTTCGGTGCGAAGGATGAATTTCTGGCCATAGAGATATTTATGAAAATGGTTTATTGAATTTACAATGGCAAGTAGTTCTTTTATTGTACCACAATAATTTCTCTGATTTTGAAAGTGCTTTGCTATAGCTGAGACAACTTACAACTAGATAAGAAAATCTCCATATAAACCCTGATCACTTTTTGAAAGCTTTAACTTTTTTTCAACTAAAGAAAGTAACATTGCGAAGAATTTATGTGGCGTAATACATCAAGACAGAGTGAGAGTGTAGAGCTTGCTATTAGAGGGCCATTAGCTTACAGATTATTAATTTATTATATTATCACCTCAAATCGTCCGATCAGAAATTTCGCAATTTCAAAATAGCCAGAGCTAATTTCCTTGCAGTAGTGTTGCTATACTGCATGTACTCCCGATCCAACCAAGGTTATAGAAGAAAAGTATTCCCATTAAAATTTTGACACATTTCAGCTGATAGCCTGTGTCGTAATTCTGTGACTTATGTATATGTTCAGGCCACATCGAATTTTCCAGATGATCCCTCGATGTTTTTACTTCCCATACTTGTTCCTAAAAAGTAAAACAACAAAGGGAACCCAAAGTATCTAGCTTAAAGATCTTAAATCAAACAAACAATTATTTAAAGGAACGCCTGGAACAAGACATTAATGAAAGTTGAAGGCTGCAATACGAGCTTTTCTATAGCACACTTGGTCTTAAAAAACAATCAAACTCATTATTAATAAATAAATAAAATACATAATTAACAACAAACTTACCATTTCGCAAACAACGTACACGTCCCTCCAATTATTTACATTTCTTCTGTCATCAAATGACATTGTCACAACATAACGTCAATTCGTGACGCCACAGTCAAAGATCAATGGAATACAACTTTCATCCATCAAGAAGCCGAAACGTAGCGGCTCACGGTGGCTATAAGAAGATGACGAGCCACAGCAGAAGCACCTCGTTCGTGTCATATAGTCATTCAGGATTATTGACTCATAGTGACAACATCAAGCGAACATCATAGCGAATATTCCGAATATTCAGTATTGCGTGCCACAATTTCCTAAATCAGCCGGAATGCCGGCGAAGAGGAAGCCATCAGGGTCAAAGCAGCAATCAAGCAGGGAAGAAAGCACTGGTCGGGAGTCTCCCAGTGCAAGCGTTGCCAGGCATTCGGCCACGTTGCAAGGAATTGTGCAGTCAACTACAGATGCGTTAAATGCAAAAATCAACACATGCCAGGTGTAAAAATTTAAATTAAAGCGGAGAGTCTACAGTTTATAGGTTTTATAAAAAAAAGTTATGTTAACGACTTTTATGCAAAAATAATAAAGGTCAAATTAAAGAGAAAAGGAATCCGATATTTTTTATTTAGACCACCATAATTCTTTAGGGGAGAGGGGTATGAAGCTGGTTGAGTCGTTGGAAAGGTCATGAAGTTCTGCATACAACAAGCTCTTAAGTGTGACCGTATAGACTACAGTTTTTAAGATACAGGGTGTTTTGTGAAAAACTAGATTTTTTTTCTTAATCATCCTGTAACTCCTAAAAGGTTGATATAGCCCCCGCCTTCCATATCATTTTTTCTTTGTCTAGGTCATTAATATCACCTCCTGCTCTATTGACCTCTTAGATAGAAACACCCTGTATAATAAAATAACTTGAACAGTATTCTTCGGATATCGGACAACTAAACATAGATGGTTCTTGGTGGCGATCTCACCACCAGGTATCCGTTGTGGAATGACTCTGACATATGTCAGTCAGGCATGGCAGTACATGATTGGCTACTCTTTAACACCACCCATGATTTCGTCGCTGTCTCGCAAGACACTCCGACTTTTCCGCAATCTGAGTCAATTATTGGCTTCTATATCGTTACCTCTAATCTAGTAAATTTCCTACCCCAATTCTCTAAATACGCCTGCGCAGCGCATATGGCTGAATCTGATCACTTGGCAGTTGAACTCTCAATCACTCCCAGCGCGCCCCTAAATATTCTTACTTCCGCCCCTCAAGCCTCAACCTTACTCAAAGACGTAGACTGGCAACAATTTGAAGACATGCTGTATCAATTCCTGGCAGGTAATCACCCTGACTCGCAACGGGATCTCACAAACTTGGAAGCTGACTTTCACATTGATTTCCTCAATAACGCCATTGAAGGAAATGTTGCCTTCTTTTCCAATGTAGTGTCGAGCAAACACTACAAGTACAAAAATCTGCCGCCTCAACTGAAAAAATTATATAAATTTAGGCAGAAACTTTGAAAAATACTTAACCGTAATTTTCATCGTACTTTTAATAGGCACAGCCCAGCCTACATAACCGTGTTGCGGAAAATTAATTGCCTGTCAGCAATTATTGAGTAACAAACAAAAATGTTCCTCGATAAAGGGTTTAAGAAGAAACTGGCTTCCATTAAACCCGGTCCACACTGCTTTCAGGATATAAATAGGGTTTGCAACAGAAAGGCAAAACTCCCCAAAACCATTTTACGCGGTTCAATGCTTAAAACCTTCTAATCCACTTTCAGAGACAACTCGTGTCTAAGCGATGCAAATTTTAAGACCACTGTAGACTCGAGCGTTGAAGACATTACTGCCGAGGCCGTGTGCTCCTGCGCGACAAACTTTAATTCTACAAACACGTCCTTAAGCCCGGATGATTTAAGCATATTTTCAAACCCTGCTCACGTTTTTGCCCTAATCAGGACAATTAGATGCAAAAAGTCCGCGGCCCAGATATCATTTCCAACGAAGTTATCAAAAACCTCCCACCTCTCGCCATAGAATTTCTGACAATTATTTTCAATAATTGTCTCAATAATTCATACTTTCCTGTTATCTGGAAAACCGCGCGCATAGTTCTAATTCCCAAAAACGGAAACTCGAAACACCTTAATGAGTTCCGCCAAATTTCTCTTCTGTCCAACCAAGAACGCAGACAGTAGGATGCTTCCTTGATGTAGAGAATGCATTTGACTCAGTCTGGGTAAATGGGCTAATTTGCAAAATTATAAACCTGGAGTTTCGCCCTATCTCACCCGGGTTATACATAGCTTTCTTTCATCTCGCAATTTCTACATATAAATCGAGAAGGCCAAGTCTCAGGCAACATCAGTCAGTACGGTGTTCCCCAAGATTCGGTCCCCAACTCTGTTCAATCTGTGTACCTATGATCAGCCTCCCAACGACACGAATTACACCACACTGCTCTATGCTGATGAATCCCTCACCTACGTCCACTCAATGTCAGCCAATTCGCTGCTACCAAAGTTGAGCGGCATATTCTCAAGCTCGACGAGTTCTACAGAAAGGGGGTGTAATGTAATGGGGTTGCGGATATGATGATGATTTAAATTTATACATTTATTTACTTCGTAATCCGCAAAACGTTTTGGTGTTCGACGTTCCCTGTTACTTTTCCTTACAACTACTTGGTGTGGTTTAGTTGTCTCTAACGTACTTGATAGTTATTCTTCAACTCTCGGATTGTACTGCGTCTGTTCTCTGTCCTGTTCCGTTCTTTCCCGTCTCTGATGGACCCCATCTGTTGACGCTCGACTGACCTCAACAGGTTCATGAACTGTCCGCTCCTCTGAAGTCCTATCCTTTGACCTTCGCACAGTCTCATCATTCGTAAATGTTTGAAAACGTTCTTCGCTGTTCCTGTTATTATTTGGCTTGACAACACTGTCGTTAGTTGAGCCTCTAAGATGATCTGCATAGCATCTTCTCGAAACTCCATCTTCCGTTTTAATTATGTAAGAGTATCTCTTGGTGTTTGTAGAATTCTAGCTGGTTTCCATGTTTTCTCCAACTGTGTTCGTGTATGTACTCTTTGATTACGTTGAAACGATCTAGTCTGTGATTCCTTTTCGATCTGATTTCTCAAGTTTGTATATCGTAGGTCTTTGTTTCTATCTGGTCTTATGTTGTCAAATATTGTTGTTAAACGTCTTTCGAATATAAGTTCTGCCGGAGTTTTACATGTAGCTGGGTGTGTTGTATTTCGATAAGTGAACAAAAAGTTTCTTAGGCGTTGTTCCTGACTATCTTCACCTTGACTCGCTCGCATTCTTGTTTTGAATATTCGTACTAATCTCTCTGCTAATCCGTTTGTTCTTAGGTGTGATACGGTGATGATGTGATATGCTTAATTGCTCTTTGTGTACAGTACAATGCAAATGCTTCTGACGTAAACTGTGTAGCATTATCTGATACAATTATTTTTGGTATACCAAATGTTGTATATATTTCTTCCAATGTTTCGCATAAGCATGCTGTTGTCATTTGTTTAAGTGGTCTAATCTCTATCCATTTAGATAATGACTCTACTAAAATTAGCCATATTTTTCCTTCGAAAGGTTCCCCGAAATCTACATGAATTCGCTCCCATGTTCTATCCGGTATAGACCAGGAATAAACTGGTAATGTAGGTTCCTGTTGTCTGTGCTCTTGACAGTCATCACATTTTTTTTGTAAATTCTTCAACGTATGTGTCAATGTTTGGATACCAAACGTAAAATCGTGATAAAGCTGTCATTGCGACTATTCCAGGATGTCCTTTGTGTAACTGCTTAAGGACACTATATCGTAATTTCTTGGAAATTATAATTCTTCCCTGCCTTCCTCTAATGAAATTTCACTTCGTTTGTCGTAATATGGTTTGATTTCATTAGTAATAGTGTATGTTGGCCATTGTGTTCGTGTATACCACTTTACCTTTTTAAGTGTTGTGTCAGCATCTGTGCTTTGACGTAAATTTCTTTCGGATAATCCAACATCTCCAAATTTATCTTGTGTAAGATTCTCTTCGATATGACATATCATTTCTTCTTCTTTCGAACGTTTTTGTGACTTTTCGGGTAGGCATGACAAACAATCGGCTATCGTATTAGTCTTGCCTTTTCTGTATTCAATAGTATAGTTATACTGATTGACGTGCAAAGCCCACCTTCTTAATCTATTATTCACAAGTTTTGGTAAATTTCTTTTTTCACCAAATAGATGTTTTAAAGGTTTATGATCTGTAATTAATGTGAATTTATTACCTCGTAAATACTGATCAGATTTTCGTATTGCAAAAAATATTGACAGTGCTGCTCTGTCAATAACTGAATACTTCTGCCCCGACTCTGTTAATTTCCTTGATGCAAACGTGATGGGTTTTTCGTTGTTATGTTTATCCTTGTGACGGCTGCAATTCCTTTTTCTGAAGCGTCACAGGCTAAATGTAGTTCTTTCGAATCGTTGTAAGCAATTGTAGAATTGTAGACTGTAGAATTTTCTTTTAAATTTCTAAAAATTCTGAATTATGTTGTTCTGTCCATTTCCATGTTCGCTTCGTTCCTGTAAGTGTGGGCAACTGGGAACAAATTGCATGTAAATTTGGAACGAACTTTTTGTAGGCATTTGCAAGTCCCAGAAATGCTCGTAACTCTGTTTAATTAGTGGGTGTAGCTGCGTTTTTAATAGCTTCAGTTTTTTTTAATGATGGCTGTACCCCTTTCTTTGTAAAAATTTGTCCTAAGTACTCAATTGATGATTCCATAAATGTGCACTTGTTTAATTGAATACAGAATCCAGCCTCCTTGAGACGTTCTAGTACCTTACTTATGTTTTGAATATGTTCTTCATCGTTCTTTCCCGTAATTGCGATGTCATAAAAATATACTGGTGTCTGCGGAATTCCTTTCAACAATTTTTCTAAATACCTTTGAAAAATTGCTGGAGCATTTGAAATTCCAAAGGGTAATCGGTTGTACTGGTAATACCCTTTGTGTGTGGATATAACGAGATATTTTTTTTCCCGAAGATACTTCAAATTGTAGGTAAGCATCTTTTAAATCAATTTT
This sequence comes from Dioctria linearis, assembly GCA_963930735.1. NCBI lineage: Eukaryota > Metazoa > Arthropoda > Insecta > Diptera > Asilidae > Dioctria > Dioctria linearis. The sequence goes on from OZ005740.1 coordinate 163,234,822, forward strand.
TGTATACTTTTCTCGATTTGCAAGCTGTCTCCTGAGTTGATCGAAGAGTGGAACTGGATATTTCTCTAATATTAACGAAGGATTCAGTGTAGTTTTAAAATCTCGACAAATTCGTATGGTACCATCCTTCATCGGTACGTTAACAGTAGGCGTTGCCCATTCTACTAGTTTTATGTTCGGATCCACTGGCGATAAGATCCCCTTTTCCAGCAGCCTATCTAATTCCAACGGTATAGTTGCTGTTGTTTCGTTTTCTTCCATCCGGGCGCAATGTTTGCATTCAAGGTTGAATGGATGTCGTGAAAGGGCGTCTACATTTCCAGGGATACGAGCTCTTCGGTGTTGGATTTCAAAATCATAAGCTTAGAGTCGCTCTATCCATCTCGCCACTTGTCCCTCAGGGTTTTTAAACTGCAGAGGCCATTTAAACACTGCATCTTCGGTGCGAAGGATGAATTTCTGGCCATAGAGATATTTATGAAAATGGTTTATTGAATTTACAATGGCAAGTAGTTCTTTTATTGTACCACAATAATTTCTCTGATTTTGAAAGTGCTTTGCTATAGCTGAGACAACTTACAACTAGATAAGAAAATCTCCATATAAACCCTGATCACTTTTTGAAAGCTTTAACTTTTTTTCAACTAAAGAAAGTAACATTGCGAAGAATTTATGTGGCGTAATACATCAAGACAGAGTGAGAGTGTAGAGCTTGCTATTAGAGGGCCATTAGCTTACAGATTATTAATTTATTATATTATCACCTCAAATCGTCCGATCAGAAATTTCGCAATTTCAAAATAGCCAGAGCTAATTTCCTTGCAGTAGTGTTGCTATACTGCATGTACTCCCGATCCAACCAAGGTTATAGAAGAAAAGTATTCCCATTAAAATTTTGACACATTTCAGCTGATAGCCTGTGTCGTAATTCTGTGACTTATGTATATGTTCAGGCCACATCGAATTTTCCAGATGATCCCTCGATGTTTTTACTTCCCATACTTGTTCCTAAAAAGTAAAACAACAAAGGGAACCCAAAGTATCTAGCTTAAAGATCTTAAATCAAACAAACAATTATTTAAAGGATAACAAACTCTCCACCTGCAGTATCCTATACATCATCTGTGACCTTTCACAGATCATTTCACGCCTGGAACAAGACATTAATGAAAGTTGAAGGCTGCAATACGAGCTTTTCTATAGCACACTTGGTCTTAAAAAACAATCAAACTCATTATTAATAAATAAATAAAATACATAATTAACAACAAACTTACCATTTCGCAAACAACGTACACGTCCCTCCAATTATTTACATTTCTTCTGTCATCAAATGACATTGTCACAACATAACGTCAATTCGTGACGCCACAGTCAAAGATCAATGGAATACAACTTTCATCCATCAAGAAGCCGAAACGTAGCGGCTCACGGTGGCTATAAGAAGATGACGAGCCACAGCAGAAGCACCTCGTTCGTGTCATATAGTCATTCAGGATTATTGACTCATAGTGACAACATCAAGCGAACATCATAGCGAATATTCCGAATATTCAGTATTGCGTGCCACAATTTCCTAAATCAGCCGGAATGCCGGCGAAGAGGAAGCCATCAGGGTCAAAGCAGCAATCAAGCAGGGAAGAAAGCACTGGTCGGGAGTCTCCCAGTGCAAGCGTTGCCAGGCATTCGGCCACGTTGCAAGGAATTGTGCAGTCAACTACAGATGCGTTAAATGCAAAAATCAACACATGCCAGGTGTAAAAATTTAAATTAAAGCGGAGAGTCTACAGTTTATAGGTTTTATAAAAAAAAGTTATGTTAACGACTTTTATGCAAAAATAATAAAGGTCAAATTAAAGAGAAAAGGAATCCGATATTTTTTATTTAGACCACCATAATTCTTTAGGGGAGAGGGGTATGAAGCTGGTTGAGTCGTTGGAAAGGTCATGAAGTTCTGCATACAACAAGCTCTTAAGTGTGACCGTATAGACTACAGTTTTTAAGATACAGGGTGTTTTGTGAAAAACTAGATTTTTTTTCTTAATCATCCTGTAACTCCTAAAAGGTTGATATAGCCCCCGCCTTCCATATCATTTTTTCTTTGTCTAGGTCATTAATATCACCTCCTGCTCTATTGACCTCTTAGATAGAAACACCCTGTATAATAAAATAACTTGAACAGTATTCTTCGGATATCGGACAACTAAACATAGATGGTTCTTGGTGGCGATCTCACCACCAGGTATCCGTTGTGGAATGACTCTGACATATGTCAGTCAGGCATGGCAGTACATGATTGGCTACTCTTTAACACCACCCATGATTTCGTCGCTGTCTCGCAAGACACTCCGACTTTTCCGCAATCTGAGTCAATTATTGGCTTCTATATCGTTACCTCTAATCTAGTAAATTTCCTACCCCAATTCTCTAAATACGCCTGCGCAGCGCATATGGCTGAATCTGATCACTTGGCAGTTGAACTCTCAATCACTCCCAGCGCGCCCCTAAATATTCTTACTTCCGCCCCTCAAGCCTCAACCTTACTCAAAGACGTAGACTGGCAACAATTTGAAGACATGCTGTATCAATTCCTGGCAGGTAATCACCCTGACTCGCAACGGGATCTCACAAACTTGGAAGCTGACTTTCACATTGATTTCCTCAATAACGCCATTGAAGGAAATGTTGCCTTCTTTTCCAATGTAGTGTCGAGCAAACACTACAAGTACAAAAATCTGCCGCCTCAACTGAAAAAATTATATAAATTTAGGCAGAAACTTTGAAAAATACTTAACCGTAATTTTCATCGTACTTTTAATAGGCACAGCCCAGCCTACATAACCGTGTTGCGGAAAATTAATTGCCTGTCAGCAATTATTGAGTAACAAACAAAAATGTTCCTCGATAAAGGGTTTAAGAAGAAACTGGCTTCCATTAAACCCGGTCCACACTGCTTTCAGGATATAAATAGGGTTTGCAACAGAAAGGCAAAACTCCCCAAAACCATTTTACGCGGTTCAATGCTTAAAACCTTCTAATCCACTTTCAGAGACAACTCGTGTCTAAGCGATGCAAATTTTAAGACCACTGTAGACTCGAGCGTTGAAGACATTACTGCCGAGGCCGTGTGCTCCTGCGCGACAAACTTTAATTCTACAAACACGTCCTTAAGCCCGGATGATTTAAGCATATTTTCAAACCCTGCTCACGTTTTTGCCCTAATCAGGACAATTAGATGCAAAAAGTCCGCGGCCCAGATATCATTTCCAACGAAGTTATCAAAAACCTCCCACCTCTCGCCATAGAATTTCTGACAATTATTTTCAATAATTGTCTCAATAATTCATACTTTCCTGTTATCTGGAAAACCGCGCGCATAGTTCTAATTCCCAAAAACGGAAACTCGAAACACCTTAATGAGTTCCGCCAAATTTCTCTTCTGTCCAACCAAGAACGCAGACAGTAGGATGCTTCCTTGATGTAGAGAATGCATTTGACTCAGTCTGGGTAAATGGGCTAATTTGCAAAATTATAAACCTGGAGTTTCGCCCTATCTCACCCGGGTTATACATAGCTTTCTTTCATCTCGCAATTTCTACATATAAATCGAGAAGGCCAAGTCTCAGGCAACATCAGTCAGTACGGTGTTCCCCAAGATTCGGTCCCCAACTCTGTTCAATCTGTGTACCTATGATCAGCCTCCCAACGACACGAATTACACCACACTGCTCTATGCTGATGAATCCCTCACCTACGTCCACTCAATGTCAGCCAATTCGCTGCTACCAAAGTTGAGCGGCATATTCTCAAGCTCGACGAGTTCTACAGAAAGGGGGTGTAATGTAATGGGGTTGCGGATATGATGATGATTTAAATTTATACATTTATTTACTTCGTAATCCGCAAAACGTTTTGGTGTTCGACGTTCCCTGTTACTTTTCCTTACAACTACTTGGTGTGGTTTAGTTGTCTCTAACGTACTTGATAGTTATTCTTCAACTCTCGGATTGTACTGCGTCTGTTCTCTGTCCTGTTCCGTTCTTTCCCGTCTCTGATGGACCCCATCTGTTGACGCTCGACTGACCTCAACAGGTTCATGAACTGTCCGCTCCTCTGAAGTCCTATCCTTTGACCTTCGCACAGTCTCATCATTCGTAAATGTTTGAAAACGTTCTTCGCTGTTCCTGTTATTATTTGGCTTGACAACACTGTCGTTAGTTGAGCCTCTAAGATGATCTGCATAGCATCTTCTCGAAACTCCATCTTCCGTTTTAATTATGTAAGAGTATCTCTTGGTGTTTGTAGAATTCTAGCTGGTTTCCATGTTTTCTCCAACTGTGTTCGTGTATGTACTCTTTGATTACGTTGAAACGATCTAGTCTGTGATTCCTTTTCGATCTGATTTCTCAAGTTTGTATATCGTAGGTCTTTGTTTCTATCTGGTCTTATGTTGTCAAATATTGTTGTTAAACGTCTTTCGAATATAAGTTCTGCCGGAGTTTTACATGTAGCTGGGTGTGTTGTATTTCGATAAGTGAACAAAAAGTTTCTTAGGCGTTGTTCCTGACTATCTTCACCTTGACTCGCTCGCATTCTTGTTTTGAATATTCGTACTAATCTCTCTGCTAATCCGTTTGTTCTTAGGTGTGATACGGTGATGATGTGATATGCTTAATTGCTCTTTGTGTACAGTACAATGCAAATGCTTCTGACGTAAACTGTGTAGCATTATCTGATACAATTATTTTTGGTATACCAAATGTTGTATATATTTCTTCCAATGTTTCGCATAAGCATGCTGTTGTCATTTGTTTAAGTGGTCTAATCTCTATCCATTTAGATAATGACTCTACTAAAATTAGCCATATTTTTCCTTCGAAAGGTTCCCCGAAATCTACATGAATTCGCTCCCATGTTCTATCCGGTATAGACCAGGAATAAACTGGTAATGTAGGTTCCTGTTGTCTGTGCTCTTGACAGTCATCACATTTTTTTTGTAAATTCTTCAACGTATGTGTCAATGTTTGGATACCAAACGTAAAATCGTGATAAAGCTGTCATTGCGACTATTCCAGGATGTCCTTTGTGTAACTGCTTAAGGACACTATATCGTAATTTCTTGGAAATTATAATTCTTCCCTGCCTTCCTCTAATGAAATTTCACTTCGTTTGTCGTAATATGGTTTGATTTCATTAGTAATAGTGTATGTTGGCCATTGTGTTCGTGTATACCACTTTACCTTTTTAAGTGTTGTGTCAGCATCTGTGCTTTGACGTAAATTTCTTTCGGATAATCCAACATCTCCAAATTTATCTTGTGTAAGATTCTCTTCGATATGACATATCATTTCTTCTTCTTTCGAACGTTTTTGTGACTTTTCGGGTAGGCATGACAAACAATCGGCTATCGTATTAGTCTTGCCTTTTCTGTATTCAATAGTATAGTTATACTGATTGACGTGCAAAGCCCACCTTCTTAATCTATTATTCACAAGTTTTGGTAAATTTCTTTTTTCACCAAATAGATGTTTTAAAGGTTTATGATCTGTAATTAATGTGAATTTATTACCTCGTAAATACTGATCAGATTTTCGTATTGCAAAAAATATTGACAGTGCTGCTCTGTCAATAACTGAATACTTCTGCCCCGACTCTGTTAATTTCCTTGATGCAAACGTGATGGGTTTTTCGTTGTTATGTTTATCCTTGTGACGGCTGCAATTCCTTTTTCTGAAGCGTCACAGGCTAAATGTAGTTCTTTCGAATCGTTGTAAGCAATTGTAGAATTGTAGACTGTAGAATTTTCTTTTAAATTTCTAAAAATTCTGAATTATGTTGTTCTGTCCATTTCCATGTTCGCTTCGTTCCTGTAAGTGTGGGCAACTGGGAACAAATTGCATGTAAATTTGGAACGAACTTTTTGTAGGCATTTGCAAGTCCCAGAAATGCTCGTAACTCTGTTTAATTAGTGGGTGTAGCTGCGTTTTTAATAGCTTCAGTTTTTTTTAATGATGGCTGTACCCCTTTCTTTGTAAAAATTTGTCCTAAGTACTCAATTGATGATTCCATAAATGTGCACTTGTTTAATTGAATACAGAATCCAGCCTCCTTGAGACGTTCTAGTACCTTACTTATGTTTTGAATATGTTCTTCATCGTTCTTTCCCGTAATTGCGATGTCATAAAAATATACTGGTGTCTGCGGAATTCCTTTCAACAATTTTTCTAAATACCTTTGAAAAATTGCTGGAGCATTTGAAATTCCAAAGGGTAATCGGTTGTACTGGTAATACCCTTTGTGTGTGGATATAACGAGATATTTTTTTTCCCGAAGATACTTCAAATTGTAGGTAAGCATCTTTTAAATCAATTTTTGTATACTTTTCTCGATTTGCAAGCTGTCTCCTGAGTTGATCGAAGAGTGGAACTGGATATTTCTCTAATATTAACGAAGGATTCAGTGTAGTTTTAAAATCTCGACAAATTCGTATGGTACCATCCTTCATCGGTACGTTAACAGTAGGCGTTGCCCATTCTACTAGTTTTATGTTCGGATCCACTGGCGATAAGATCCCCTTTTCCAGCAGCCTATCTAATTCCCTCTCAACATTGTTCTGTAAGCCAAACTTTATTGGACGAGCTAAGATATGTACCGGCGTTGCACCTTGTTTTATGTGCAATTTTACTTTATAATCTTTTATTGTTCCCAAAGCGTCGATAAAGAGTTGACCGAAATGAATGATCTATGATATTCGTTAGCTTTGTTTCAGCCTTATGTAGTTTGTTTGTTATTTTTGTTTTTGTGTAATTATGCACCTGTGAGTTTTGTAATGAATATATAGCTGTTGGAAAACTCATTCCAAACGATTCACTCCACGGCAATTCAAATAACATTGGCGATGTATTATCAAGCTCTACAACTGTTAATGTATGTGTACGATTGTTAAGCGTAATGCTTACTTTAGTCTTGCCCCTCGAATGTAGTTTAAAATTCCCATACGCTTTAAGTATTGGGCCTTTATTCAATTTAGGTGCTCCCAATTTTCTCCAAAAACTGGTACTAATTATTGAATACGTAGCACCTGGAACAAAATCCATTGCGCGTAGAATGCCATTTATTTTAACATAAATTTTTTTTGACGTATTTATATCAAAAATTTGCTCGTTAAATGTATAATTTTCTTGTTGTGTCAAGAAAACTCCTTTTTGTTCGTTGTATTGTTTTCGTTTGTGTTGCGTGTTTTGTTGTGAAAACTGTCGGACGTGCTAGTGTATAACTGCTTTATGCTTTTTAATGCAGTATGAACCATAATGGCCTCTTATGCCGCACTCCTCACACGTGTGATTTATTGATGTGCAACCATTTTTGTGTAATTCACTTAATTTACCACATCTTTTGCAGTGGTCTATAGTCAACATTCGCTACTCGCTGTGTTTATTACGATTGTTTTCTGAAACTACGACCTTCTGTTTGCTTGTCTTTGAATGTTTTTTTCGATTAATGTTTAATTGGCTGGTACCCTGATCACTTTGTATATTGTAGCAAAGAGCGCGCCCGCTGTTAGCCCCATCTACATCCATCTTGCAATAAATGTAGACAGGTGCTTCATTAGACACCTCTTGCTGCAAAATCACCTCGGGGATATGTGTGGATGGCCGCACAGCATGTTGCCGCTAGCGATCAGCCGGTTTGGGGTGGTTCTTGCCACCCACAACCCTTCGGTGCTTGAAAGCTGTGCACATACATAAACGAAAAGAAAATTTATTCAACCAGTTACGGACTACAGACGGACAAACGGACAAAGAACTCTCTGCAACTCGACTTTGCTCGCCTCCACTGGTGCAACCTGAAAATTAAAGACCTGATCAGTAAAGTGATGAAATATAAATAATGCCAGCGATGCGATGTGCTGAAATAAAATAAAATGAAAGAACAACGCTGTACAAACGTTTAACCACCCGGAGAAGGTACGACGCCGAGAGAGAGAGTGCGTGGACTTCAGATGGTGATGAAGTCCTGACTGGACGTAGCTTGGGCCCATCGCCCCCATCCACCCTGGCTAAGACGTCACCATCGCTATAAAATTCTTAGCCCCAATCATAAACGTGTGTGTGTGTCCGAGCATCTCACAGTATGGCCTCGCCGCCGCAAATTAACCGATTACTCCAGCATGTCGCTTTCAACCTGTGAACAAAAGGAGAAAATAGCGAAACGAAGGGAAAATTAGAAAGTTGAAGTGAAAGATGCTGCCGGCTTGGTACTTTTCCACTTTGTTGCTTTATTGGGGTTCACTCAATTTCACTCAACCTGCCAGTTAGTCCAATAACAAATTACTTACTCCTTGTTTTCTACCTCACTGTTTCACAAATACTCTTAAATATAGAGCAAAGACATTGTTATTCTTACCTACCTACGTGCTCGAGCCCGAATCTGTCGAATCTTAATGCTAAATTGAGAAATCTTATACCAAAAAGTTCAGCCAGATGGGCCGAGACAAATCTTCTGTATCTTATATTTGCTTTATCACCAAATTACTCCAAAAGAAAAAAAAGATAAAATAAATAATTAAAAAAAAAAAAATAAGAAAGAAGACAAAAAAATCTGACCAGAAGGGCCTTCATGCAGCTTAACTAGTACAATTTGTAGAGTTACCTTACATCCGCCTATCCGCAGGCCGTCGTGAAGCCATTTATGTCCCAGCAAAATTTACGTTCTGGAGCTTCTCAACTTACGTGGGAAAGTTCAACACCGAATTATTGTGCAAAAGTAAATGAAGAATTCAAGTAACCTATTCAGATGCTTTCGTGAAGTCTTCGATTTCGCCAATTTCCTTACCAGAATTCCTGACTCCAGTGACCTCTGGCGCGCAGGTTTGCATTTGATTCCAAGTGAAGTATTTCATAAAAGAAAAATCCTTAGTTTCGCTAATTTCCCTTGTCGACTGGAACATCTCGCGAAAGTCTTCGATTCCACTGATTCTTCTCTTCAGAATTTTCACGGCCACTAAGTGGATTTCCAACTGTTGATGCTCAGATAGGTCATAAGTTAAAACCAAATATTGAAGTGGCTCGAGAAGGCCTGCAAATTTTACTGCTTTCTTTTCCGAATTTTCGATGCCACCAAACTAATTATTCGCAGAAAAATGTAGATTGCCATTATGTGCTCAAATATTTCGAAAGGGTCTTTAATTCACTGACCTTTCTTTTCCTAGAATTTTCGACGCCACCAAACTAACTATGTCCAGGTAAAAATATACTTTGAAATTAGTACTCAGATATTTCGAGAAAGTCTTTAATTCGTTGGATTTTCGTTTCAGCGTTTTCAACGTCCCTCAACTAATTATGCGCAGGTAAGATATAAATTGAAGTTAATACTCAAATATTCCGAAAAAAAAGTCTTTAATATTCCGTCTCTTCTTTTCCGAATTTCCGATATCAATAAACTAATTATACACAGGTAAAATTCTGATTTGAAATTATTACTCAAATATTCCGAAAAAGTTTTTAATTCACCGACTTTTCCTTTCAGGATTTTCGATATCACTAAACTGATTATACCAGGTAAAATATAAATTGTAATTAATACTCTAATATTTCGAAAGAGTCTTTAATTCTCCGACTTTTCTTTTCAGGATTTTCAACATCACTAAACTGATTATACGCAGGTAAAATTCTGATTTGAAATTATTACTCAAATATTCCAAAAAAGTCTTTAATTCACCGACTTTTCCTTTCAGGATTTTCGATATCACTAAACTGATTATACCAGGTAAAATATAAATTGTAATTAATACTCAAATATTTCGAAAAAAGTCTTAATTTACCGACTTTTCCTTTCAGGATTTTCGATATCACTAAACTGATTATACACAGGTAAAATATAAATTGTAATTAACACTCAAATATTTTGAAAAAAGTCTTTAATTCTCCGACTTTTCTTTTCACAGAATTTTCGATATCACTGAACTAATTATACGCAGGTAAAATATAATTTGAAATAAATACTTAAATATTCCGAAAAAAGTCTTTAATTCACCGACTTTTCTTTTCACATAATTTTCGATTTCAATAAGCTAACTATACATAGGTAAAATTATCATTTGAAATTATTACTCAAATATTCCGAAAAAGTCTTTAATCCACCGACTTTTCCTTGCAGGATTTTCGATATGACTAAACTGATTATACACAGGTAAAATATAAATTGTAATTAACACTCAAATATTTTGAAAAAAGTCTTTAATTCTCCGACTTTTCTTTTCACAGAATATTCGATAACACTGAACTAATTATACGCAGGTAAAATATAATTTGAAATTAACACTTAAATATTGCGAAAAATGTCTTTAATTCTCCGACTTTTCTTTTCACAGAATTTTCGAAATCAATAAGCTAATTATACATAGGTAAAATTATGATTTGAAATTATTAGTCAAATATTCCGAAAAAGTCTTTAATCCACCGACTTTTCCTTGCAGGATTTTCGATATCACTAAGCTGATTATACCAGGTAAAATATAAATTGTAATTAATACTCAAATATTCCGAAAAAAGTCTTTAATTCACCGACTTTTCCTTTCATGATTTTCGATATCACTAAACTGATTATACACAGGTAAAATATAAATTGTAATTAATACTCAAATATTTTGAAAAAAGTCTTTAATTCTTCGAATTTTCTTTTCACAGAACTTTCGATATCAATAAGCTAATTATACACAGGTAAAATTATGATTTGAAATTATTACTCAAATATTCCGAAAAAGTCTTAAATTCACCGAATTTTCCTTGCAGGATTTGCGATAGCACTGAACTGATTATACACAGGTAAAATATAAATTTTAATTAATACTCAAATATTTTGAAAAAGTCTTTAATTCTCCGACTTTTCTTCTTTTCACAGAATTTTCGATATCACTGAACTAATTATGCGCAGGTAAAATATAATCTGAAATTAATACTCAAATATTTCGAAAAAAGTCTTAATTCACCGACTTTTCCTTTCAGGATTTTCGATATCACTAAACTGATTATACACAGGTAAAATATAAATTGTAATTAACACTCAAATATTTTGAAAAAAGTCTTTAATTCTCCGACTTTTCTTTTCACAGAATTTTCGATATCACTGAACTAATTATACGCAGGTAAAATATAATTTGAAATTAATACTTAAATATTCCGAAAAAAGTCTTTAATTCACCGACTTTTCTTTTCACAGAATTTTCGAAATCAATAAGCTAATAATACATAGGTAAAATTATGATTTGAAATTATTAGTCAAATATTCCGAAAAAGTCTTTAATGCACCGACTTTTCCTTGCAGGATTTTCGATATCACTAAGCTGATTATACCAGGTAAAATATAAATTGTAATTAATACTCAAATATTCCGAAAAAAGTCTTTAATTCACCGACTTTTCCTTTCATGATTTTCGATATCACTAAACTGATTATACACAGGTAAAATATAAATTGTAATTAATACTCAAATATTTTGAAAAAAGTCTTTAATTCTTCGAATTTTCTTTTCACAGAACTTTCGATATCAATAAGCTAATTATACACAGGTAAAATTATGATTTGAAATTATTACTCAAATATTCCGAAAAAGTCTTTAATTCTACCGACTTTTCCTTTCGGGATTTTCGATATCAATCAACTTTTTCTACACAGGTAAAATATAAATTGTAATTAATACTCAAATATTTTGAAAAAGTCTTTAATTCTCCGGCTTTTCTTTTCACAGAATTTCCGATATCAATAAGCTAATTATACACAGGTAAAATTATGATTTGAAATTATTACTCAAATATTCCGAAAAAGTCTTAAATTCACCGAATTTTCCTTGCAGGATTTGCGATATCACTGAACTGATTATACACAGGTAAAATATAAATTTTAATTAATACTCAAATATTTTGAAAAAGTCTTTAATTCTCCGACTTTTCTTTTCACAGAATTTTCGATATCACTGAACTAATTATACGCAGGTATAATATAATTTGAAATTAATACTTAAATATTCCGAAAAAAGTCTTTAATTCACCGACTTTTCCTTTCAGGATTTTCGATATCACTAAACTGATTATACACAGGTAAAATATAAATTGTAATTAATACTCAAATATTTTGAAAAAAGTCTTTAATTCTCCGACTATTCTTTTCACAGAATTTTCGATATCACTAAACTAATTATACGCAGGTAAGATATAAATTGAAGTTAACACTCACACATTTCGAGAAAGTCTTTAATTCGTTGACTTTTCTTTTCAGCATTTTCAGTATCAATAAGCTAATTATATACAGGTAAAATTATGATTTGAAATTATTAATATTCGGAAAAAGTCTTTAATTTACCGACTTTTCCTTTCAGGATTTTCAATATCACTAAGCTGGTTATACCAGGTAAAATATAAATTGTAATTAATACTCAAATATTTTGACTTTTCTTTTCACAGAATTTTCGATATCACTGAACTAATTATACGCAGGTAAAATATAATTGGAAATGAATACTTAAATATTCCGAAAAAGTCTTTAATTCACCGACTTTTCTTTTCACAGAATTTTCGATATCAATAAGCTATATACAGCTTATATACAGGTAAAATTATGATTTGAAATTATTACTCAAATATTCCGAAAAAGTCTTTAATTCACCGACTTTTCCTTGCAGGATTTTCGATATCACTAAACTGATTATACCAGGTAAAATATAATTTGAAATTAATACTTAAATATTGCGAAAAATGTCTTTAATTCTCCGAATTTTCTTTTCACATAATTTTCGATATCACTGAACTAATTATGCGCAGGTAAAATATAATCTGAAATATTAATACTCAAATATTTCGAAAAAAGTCTTAATTCACCGACTTTTCCTTTCAGGATTTTCGATATCACTAAACTGATTATACACAAGTAAAATATAAATTGTAATTAACACTCAAATATTTTGAAAAAAGTCTTTAATCCTCCGACTTTTCTTTTCACAGAATTTTCGATATCACTGAACTAATTATACGCAGGTAAAATATAATTTGAAATTAATACTTAAATATTCCGAAAAAAGTCTTTAATTCACCGACTTTTCTTTTCACAGAATTTTCGATATCAATAAGCTAATTATACATAGGTAAAGTTATGATTTGAAATTATTAGTCAAATATTCCGAAAAAGTCTTTAATCCACCGACTTTTCCTTCCAGGATTTTCGATATCACTAAGCTGATTATACCAGGTAAAATATAAATTGTAATTAATACTCAAATATTCCGAAAAAGGTCTTTAATTCACCGACTTTTCCTTTCATGATTTTCGATATCACTAAACTGATTATACACAGGTAAAATATAAATTGTAATTAATACTCAAATATTTTGAAAAAAGTCTTTAATTCTTCGAATTTTCTTTTCACAGAACTTTCGATATCAATAAGCTAATTATACACAGGTAAAATTATGATTTGAAATTATTACTCAAATATTCCGAAAAAGTCTTTAATTCTACCGACTTTTCCTTTCGGGATTTTCGATATCAATCTACTTATTATACACAGGTAAAATATAAATTGTAATTAATACTCAAATATTTTGAAAAAGTCTTTAATTCTCCGGCTTTTCTTTTCACAGAATTTCCGATATCAATAAGCTAATTATACACAGGTAAAATTATGATTTGAAATTATTACTCAAATATTCCGAAAAAGTCTTAAATTCACCGAATTTTCCTTGCAGGATTTGCGATATCACTAAACTGATTATACACAGGTAAAATATAAATTTTAATTAATACTCAAATATTTTGAAAAAGTCTTTAATTCTCCGACTTTTCTTTTCACAGAATTTTCGATATCACTGAACTAATTATACGCAGGTATAATATAATTTGAAATTAATACTTAAATATTCCGAAAAAAGTCTTTAATTCACCGACTTTTCCTTTCAGGATTTTCGATATCACTAAGCTGGTTATACCAGGTAAAATATAAATTGTAATTAATACTCAAATATTTTGACTTTTCTTTTCACAGAATATTCGATATCACTGAACTAATTATACGCAGGTAAAATATAATTTGAAATGAATACTTAAATATTCCGAAAAAAGTCTTTAATTCACCGACTTTTCTTTTCACAGAATTTTCGATATCAATAAGCTAATTATATATAGGTTGAATTATGATTTGAAATTATTTCTCAAATATTCCGAAAAAGTCTTTAATTAACCGACTTCTCCTTGCAGGATTTTCGATATCACTAAACTGATTATATACCAGGTAAAATATAAATTGTAATTAATACTCAAATATTCCGAAAAAAGTCTTTAATTCACAAACTTTTCCTTTCAGGATTTTATTCTACACAGGTAAAATATAAATTTTAATTAATACTCAAATATTTTGCAAAAAGTCTTTAATTCTCCGACTTTTCTTTTTACAGAATTTTCGATATCAATATGCAAATTATATACAGGTAAAATTATGATTTGAAATTATTACTCAAATATTCCGAAAAAGTTTTTCATTCACCGACTTTTCCTTGCAGGATTTTCGATATCACTAAACTGATTATACACAAGTAAAATATAAATTGTAATTAACACTCAAATATTTTGAAAAAAGTCTTTAATCCTCCGACTTTTCTTTTCACAGAATTTTCGATATCACTGAACTAATTATACGCAGGTAAAATATAATTTGAAATTAATACTTAAATATTCCGAAAAAAGTCTTTAATTCTCCGACTTTTCTTTTCACAGAATTTTCGATATCACTGAACTAATTATACGCAGTTAAGATATAAATTGAAGTTAACACTCACACATTTCGAGAAAGTCTTTAATTTGTTGAATAATCTTTTCAGCCTTTTCGGTATCAATAAGCTAATTATACATAGGTAAAATTATGATTTGAAATTATTAATATTCCGAAAAAGTCTTTAATTTACCGACTTTTCTTTCAGGATTTTCGATAACAGTAAGTTGATTATACCAGGTCAAATATAAATTGTAATTAATACTCAAATATTTTGACTTTTCTTCTCACAGAATTTTCGATATCACTGAACTGATTATACGCAGGTAAAATATAATTAGAAACTAATACTCAAATATTTCGAAAAAAGTCTTTAATTCACCGACTTTTCCTTTAAGGGTTTTCGACATCCCTAAACTGATTATACACAGGTAAAATATAAATTGTAATTAATACTCAAATATTTTGAAAAATGTCTTTAATTCTCCGACTTTTCTTTTCACAGAATTTTCGATATCACTGAATTAATTATACGCAGGTAAAATATAATTTGAAATTAATACTCAAATATTTCGAAGAAAGTCTTTAATTCACCGACTTTTTTTTCAGCGTTTTCGATATCACTAAGCTGATTCTACGCAGGTAAAATATAACTTGAGATTAACACTCAAGTATTTCGAGAAAGTCTTTAATCCGGTGACTTTTCTTTTCAGCGTTTTCAACGCCACTCAACTAATTATGCGCAGGTAAGATATAGTTTGAAATTAATACTCAAATATTCCGAAAAAAGTCTGTAATTCTCCGACTGTTCTTTTCAGGATTTTCGACATCACTAAACTGATTATGCGCAGGTAAAATATAAATTGTAATTAATACTCAAATATTTCGAAGAAAGTCTTTAGTTCACCGCCTCTTCTTTTCAGCATTTTCGATATCACTAAACTAATTATACACAGGTAGAATATAAATTGTAATTAATACTGAAATATTTTGATAAAAAGTCTTTAATTCACCGACTTTTTGTTTCAGCATTTTCAATGGCACTCAACTAGTTATGCGCAGGTTAGATATAATTTGAAATTAATACTCAAATATTCCGAAAAAAAGTCTTTAATTCTCCGACTTTTCTTTTCAGCATTTCTGATATCAATAAACTAATTATACACAGGTAAAGTTATGATTTGAGATTATTACTCAAATATTCCGAAAAAGTCTTTAATTCACCGACTTTTCCTTTCAGGATTTTCGATATCTCTAAACTAATTATGATCTGTTCCTGATTAACATTTTCGCGTTCTCTTCTTAGGCAGCTACACCGTGACGACCAAACACGAGAAAATTCACTCTCGGCCAGGTAAATGTCCGCGTATATAAAACTATTCTTGACCAAAAAATAAAAAAAAAAATAAAAAAAAAACTCTATTTACTGCCTTCGGTCTCTGTTCAAAATCATTTGTACTCAAGCTTCACGCGGTCTGCCCCCATTCCAGCTGCTCGTTTCTTCAGCCAACCGATAGGCGAGCGGTTTCGTTCGTCGTTCGGTCGACTGCCGAAATCTATGCTGCTGACAAGATGCGGGTTTGCGTATATCGTTTTTTATTTCAAGCCAAGTTGCGCTGCCACAGAATATCGGCTGTGGGGCAAAATTTTTCCTTGAATTTCTAGATTGCCCTGCCGTAATACATTGCGCGATGTAGCACGCGATGTTTTACGGCTAGGCGAGTTTCCGTTTGTTACTTGGAATTTTATTTGGCAAACGGTGTAGGGCACACAGTTTTTGTGTCGGCAATAAAGTGACGATGCCAGATTTACATTTCTTGGTGTTTTTTAGGTGCTTCACGGATTTTGCTACGTTGCCAAAGCGGAATCCATTTTATATTTTTCAGGTATTTATGAATTTTTATAATGTTTGGTCATTTCAGGGATTTATGCGTCGTATGGAAAAGTAGCATAGGGTTACTTTTCGAAAATAATGAGACCCTTTTCCCCCTTTTTCAGGTACCCCTGCAGATAAAATGGACGAACGGAATAATTAAAATTGAAAATGCTAATTAGGATAGGAAAGACAGAATAGAAAAAAACAATTAAATGAACCGTAGAAGAAAAGGGAAAGTAGCGTGAGGGCAGAACGCTACAATATCATAGTCTTTCTCTGATATTTCTCTAGCTAGAGCAACTTCGAATACTTCATTGAACCTTACCTCTCGTTCTTTGTTGTCAGCAATTGTTTTGAAATCAGGCTTGAAATTTTTGTAGAGTAACGTTAAAGTTTTTAAAGTTTTGAGAAATTCGAAAGTTTGAGATTTTGTAGTAAAGAGTAAAGTAAAGTAAAGTTTATATTTGAAAGTTTTTTTGAAAGTTCTACCTGAAATTCGTCTTTAGGTTTGACTTTGGTCAAGCCGAAAGTCTTGAAAGTTTAAATTTTTGCTTTTTGAATTTTTTTGAATTGTTGATCTTTCCCGCTGGCCTTCTGCTATGAAATTTGTAGGTGGCCTCACAACATTTTTTTTGTTGTGTTCTGACGGAGGCATGTCTTTGTCGGCCAACTGGTTGGATAGGGTCATGAGTCTGTGAGACGACTTTCTGGCTTTTAGCTAACTAGTTGACCAGATTCATGACTCTGCCCAACTGGAAGGTTAGCTAGATATGACAATCAGGTGAAGAGGAAGGAACGAGTTGTTAGAGGATGGAAGGGATGCTGGAGACCTTCAGTAATCAGGAGTTGGCATACTGCCAACTTCCTGGCTGAAGAATCCCTAGCAGGATTTCCAGTCTTTGACATTTCCGACCCTACTTTTCTCAGTTCGCTGTGATAGCCGAAATTCTTTTCATGCACCCAATCACATCACTTACATGTATCGTATGACTTTTGACCTGATTGGAGAGACAGTGGGTTTGAGACATCTTTGTGTTGAGAGTTAGCGCTTGGAGAGTGAAGGAGGAAACTTCTGTGAAATTTTTTCTTTATTCTGAATATCCGAGCTAGTTCACGAGCTTTACGATATCTTTAGTGACTTTGAAAATCTTTCTTTTGTCTCTTGAATTTTTGGATTTTGATCGACTGTCTTTTTGTACGCTATAGCTTAGCGTATACATGCGCTAGGTGTTATAATTATTTCGATTAGTTGTGTAGCAACCCTGGAGTTGCCTGATAATTTTTAGAGTAAGATCAACCTTTAGTTGATGCAAAATTTTTTGCCCCTGGTAAATTGAAATACTGTGTTGTCTTGGTTCAGCCCTCGATAGTAGATACCTTTTGTACTTTTTAAATATTCGTGGGTCCAATCACACTTGCATCGTCTTCTGAAAACTGAAATCGTTCCATAATGGCCACCGTGAGAACACCACCTCCCGATACAGACAGTTCGATAAAGCTGCCTGAACAGTGTAACATGTCAAGAGGGGACTGGTCAGTTAGGAGAAAACCTGTTGAGACCATATGTGGACATGTGTTCCACAAGGCGTGTCTGCGCACATGGATAGGGGAACAATACCACTGCCCGAATTGCCGATGCAGTCTGACACAATAAGATTTTACTAGCTATACAGGTGCTATTCCTAAAAGGACTCTTACGAAGCCCGGAAATCAAGAGCCTCGACAGTCCGTGCCAGTACTCAATCTGCCCCCATTGACTATGTCACCAGTCAGCCGGGGATCTTTGTCGCCAGGTCTAGGGAACATGCACTCAGTTACATTATCCGAATTCGAGGAAGAACAGTCCGTTACCTACTGCACAGGGCCAAGGCCTAGTAGCGTCAGAAGCGTTAATGGCTGGTCTTCGAATTCAGATGCAGGACCTGATACGAGAAGGTATCACCCAAAGTACAGGTGCGCTGCGGGATGAGATCTTTAGCCATCTCAACCAGGCAGCTCCCGTTGCGCCTAATCAAGTAGATACTTCTCGACCACCACCACCAATAGCTCAACCAAGACCGGTCGCAGACAATCCACATAGACTAGATGCTTCACAGATGCCGAGGCCTGTCAATAACCTACTGGCACCAGTACATCAGGAGGCCAGACCTCAACGAAACGCATGGTCAAGACGATATGGTAGTCCGATACGTAGATGGAACATCTCGTATAGTGGAAATAGTTCCAAACTATCAGTGGACGAGTTTGTCTTTCGAGTTGAGGCGCTCACCTACTCAGCTCTCGAAGAAGATTTTGAACTCCTGGTGAGGACTATGATCACGTTGCTTGCAGGCCCAGCATTGGAATGGTACTGATCATTTCTCCGACAACACTCTACGCCAACATGGGAGTACATAAGGACCGATCTTCTATCTGAATGGGGAGTTCCCAAGGATGATTTGAAGATGCGAGTACAGTTGATGTCCCGCAGACAGAAGTCTGATGAGTCTTTTGCAACTTACGATCAACATCTGGTACAGTTGCGAGACCAGCTTCAGACCGCAATGCCATATAGTGAATTTCTGGAAATAGTTAAATCCAACCTATTGCCGGAGATACAAAACAAGATCTGTTTGCACCCTACCAATACTCTCGGCCAGTTGAGATCGCACGTCACTTAAATACAAGCCACACAGATGCGAATGGCCACAGCTTGTAGCTGGAGCCCTTACCGGAGCCAGAGAGCAAATGAGATTGACGACTGCCAGTCTCTAAACCCGGACTTGTCACTAGTAACAGGCCATGACACCAGCTTAGGCGACGTGTCAGCCATTTCGACCAGACACGCAACAGTGTGCTGGAATTGTGATCAGCCAAGTCACTTTTACCAGGATTATCTGCAAGAGAGGCAACAAGTCTTCTGCTACTGATGCGAGCGTAAGAATGTCTTTAAACCAAACTGCAGACCCTGTGCACAGAAAAAACCAGAGACGGGACGGAAATTCCAACACCTTTTCTCGACCAGTCGCAACAGTCCAAACGGCCACAGCTACGACCACCCCCATTGAAACCTTCAACAGAGAGAAAGATACGCTCCATCAGCAGTCCTCGACAATGAAACATTGACTTGCCCGCTGATATCATTCAGTGACTCTGATCATACCAGCAATCCACTCGATTGTACGAATACTTCAGTGATAGAGACGGAGAATTTAATAGACTTCTCCGCTGATCTTCAAGCTCCTGTTTCCACCTCTAAGGAGCCCATGGCACTACTAGACACTTCTTTGGAAGAGTCTTTGATCTTTGACGGCCCGATAACACCAACAGCACTTTTCGCTGGCAATGTTACTGAGCAGGATTCGGCCTCCTACCGTTTCTGTATTAAAACGGCCACAAAGCTCTGTTATGACGAGTGTGCGTGAGCCTGTTTTAAATCCGCTGACGCCTTATGATACGCGTCTGCAGAATTACAATGCAGTAAGCGACCGCATCTTCTCCTCTGTAGTGGAGCTAGTTGAAATTATGTATCCCGACCTGCTCCGTAGACCAAGAAAGAAACGATTGACCGTTCGTTGGCGGGAATAGTGTCGACGAATGGGACAGGAAAGAAAGAAACTGGCATATATTTCCTTTTCAATACCAGACTACATTCGGCCGCATGCCGAAGGAAGACTGCTCGGGCTAACTGAGACTGGGTTACTTGATAGTGGTGACCCTGTCAGGTTTCTAGGCCAGGGAGTTCTAGAGAAGCTTGCAGAAGCAGAGGTTAAATGGAAGAGGTATCTGACACAGGTACAAGTACCTAATGGTGCCATGACGACTGCGCATGGTCATGTGAACTTGAACATCACTTTCCATGGTAGGAATCAAAACGTGCGTTTTTACGTGGTTCCTGGGCTCACACAGGCACTATATCTAGGAATAGACTTCTGGCGTCTATTTCCGTTGTCATAGGTGTAATTGTAGAAGTGACACCAAGTCCAATAGCTACCCCTGACATCACTTGCCATGTTCTTTCCGTTATAGATCAACAACGTCTAGAAGCTACTAAACAGCTTTTACCTTCCTTCGCTCCTTTAGGCCTGGGAAATACAAAAGATCTTTGGTCGCTCACAGGATCGAGACAAATAACGCCGCTCCGATAAAACAGTCTTTATCCGATATCACCGTCAGTACAGAGTTTTATGGATGCCGAATTAAGACGGATGCTATCGCTGGGTGTGATAGAGGAGAGCCAGAGTCCTTGGTACTCTCCAGTCGTACTAGTGAGGAAGCCTGGAAAAGTCTGGCCTTGTTTTGACGCCAGGAAGTTCAGTTCCGTTACCAAGAAGGACGCCTATCCGCTACCGTAGATAGATGCGCTTCTGAGTCGGCTTCCTCCGGCAAACTACATTTCGAGCCTGGACTTGAAAGACGTCTTCTGGCTGATCCCACTAGACGCTGATTCCCGAGAGAAGACCGCCTTTACTGTACCGGGTCACCCTCTCTATCAGTACACAGTGATGCCATTCGGCTTATGTAATGGTCCACAAACGATGTGTCGCCTCATGGATAAAGTCATTCCATTCGATTTTTGTGAGAATGTTCTCGACTATTTAAACGATTTACTAATTCTGTCATCAGATTTTGACTCTCATCTCACGCTGCTAGCCCGTGTAGCGGATTGTTTGAGGAAAGCTGGCCTCACTATCAACGTTGAGAAAAGTAAGTTTTTGTATCAAAGAGACCAAATACTTGAGTTTTGTTGTCGGTAAAGGAGTAATAAGAACTGATCCCGATAAGATTTCAGTCATAGTTGACTATCCGTCACCTAAAACTGTTCGGCAAACCCGACGCCTACTAGATTTGGCGTGATGGTATACGCGGTTCATCCCGAACTATGCTGATCTAACTGCCTCCATCACAGACACTCTGAAGAATCCACTTCAGTTCCAATGGACACCTGAAGCCCAGACGTCTCTACAATCATTAAAACAAAAGCTTACTTCTGCTGCGATGTTAGTGACCGCAAACTTCAACCAGCCGTAAATTATACAGAGCGATGCGAACCAACAAGGTATTGGTTGAGTGCTGCTTCAACTAAATGACGATGCCCACGAGAAGCCAATAGCCTACGTCTCGAAAAAGTTGAATTCAGCGCAAAAAAATTACACAGTCACAGAGCAGGAATGTCTAGCTGCAATTTTAAGTGTACAGAAGTTCCGGCCCTTCATAGAACTTATGCCGTTTAAGATAGTGACTGATCATGCGAGCTTGAAATGGCTGTTGTCTCAAAAGGACCTCAGCGGTAAACTTGCTCGTTGGAGTTTAAAGCTTCAAGGTTTCGACTTCACCATCGAACATCGAAGAGGGAGCCTGAATGTCGTTCCTGATGCGCTGTCACGAATTCATTGCGGCAGCTTGTCAACACCCCAAGATCCTGGCCCGGAAGTTGACCTTAGTTCTCCATATTTCAACTCGTTGGAAGGTTAAAACTGCTTCTTACACACTACCAGATCTTTGCGTCATGGATGGATTTCTTTATATTCGGACTGTTCCGAGAACAGGCGATCCTATTCAGGAAGAAGAAGCTTGGAAGCTTTGGACTCCACGAGGGCTTCCTCAGACGTTATTTCAAGACCGCATGATCTGACACTAGCTTCTCATGGAGGCTTAGGGAAAACACTGGAACGTTTAAGAAGACACCTGTACTGGCCACGAATGACAGTTGATGTCAGAAACTATGTAGGCGCCTCTGAAGTATGTAAAGAGGCCAAAACCCCCAATACTATTCTTAGACCACCTATGGGAGTCCACTCTGTGACAGAAAGACCATGGCAAAAGCTGTGCATCGACTTTCTAGGTCCATATCCTCGGTCATTGAAAGGAAATGTCCGCATATTGATAGTTCTTGACCACTTTTCAAACCTATGAGAAAGGCATCTACTCGTAATGTGGATCAGTTCATCGCAACTGAAATATTCCATGTGTTTGGAGTCCCGGAAACGATAGTCTCTGACAATGGAGTCAAGTTATGCTCGGCTCAGTTCGCCAGATTACTGGATAAGTATGTGGTGAAGCACTTGCGAACGGCAGTTTACTCGCCGCAAGCAAATGCCTCAGAGTGAGTGAACAGCTCTTCATTGTCAGGGATTAGGGCATACATCCCGAAGGAACATACAAAGTGGGATGAGAAGCTGAGCCAGATAGCTAGTTCCCCCAGGAGCTCTTTCCACCAATCAACTGGTTTCTCTCCCTACCGGACACTTTTCGGTCAACAAATGATTGAGCATGCGAGCTCCTATTCCATCTTAAGGAGTCTTGGTAATGAGCCTCCGAGAGTGGATGCTGAAGATAAATTGAGATTGATCCGTGCCAGAGTGCAGGAGAACTTACACGGCGCGTTCGAACAGGGTTCAAAAGCTTATAATCTCAGAGCGAAGCCTGTTACGCACTCTTACTGCCCGCAATCGCTACCCCGGCTAGTGATGGAGAAAGGGTGGGACTTAAACACCTGTCGGTGCCACGTGGTCATTAGAGTCCACGAACTCGAGAATAGGATAAGAAAATTAAAAACATTCTTTTGCACTAACAAGAACGTTATAATTCGTAATCTCACAGCACGCAAATGTTAATTCGTCAGAGCCTTATTGCTAATTAAATTTTTCCACAAAGATTAAAAAAAATATATATCCAACAAAAGCTTTCGCCGGCAAGGCAAGGTAGCGCGAAATCACGAAATTGATATATTTCATACATAAATATAGAGAATAGAAGAATTTTTAAGAACTTTTATTTAATGATTCTAAATTAAATCACAAACACAAGAAGAAAAAACACCGCCTCGTCCGGGGTTTAAAACCGGGACCTTCAGCTTGCCGGGCGACTGCTCTTACCACTGATCTAACGAGACAGATGATTTTCCCTCTTGCATTTATCAAATTTATAATTAGCCTACTAAGCCACGTTTTTCTTTCAGCTGGTATTAACCAGTAACGATGAAAGCGCACAAATAAATTTTTTGTAAATTCAAGTTTTAATTTTTTCCCTGACGGGAATCGAACCTATGTATACTTGTTAGAATCGGTCAAGATCGAGAATAGAAGAATTCTTAAGAACTCTTATTTAATGATTCTAAACTAAATCACATTTCGATTCCCGTCAGGGAAAAATTATACATAAATATATTTAATTCAACAATAAATTAAACGGGGGTAGGTACTTATCTGCGCTATTTAAAGAATTGCTTTTTTGTTGTGTTCATGCAGACGGTGACCTATGCGAATTGATCCCAGCTTAATCTTCCCTGAGCACGTTCTTCCATTTATTTGCAGCTGCCTTTTCCTTACTCAAGCCTTTCCTCTGATTCTCTTTTGCTCTCTTTAATCTTTTAATCATATTTTTTCTTTTTATTTCTAACTCCCAAATTTTTAAATATTATGTTCATTAACTCTTATTTTCTTCGATACTGATACTTCTTTATTCACTGACTGACTCGTAACGGCCGACCCCTTCACCTACCAAATCTTCTTTTCATAGCCCCCTATGTCTACTTCCGACCCCTATTTGTAGCAGCTTCTTGCATTTTATTACATCAAAGTTGGTCTCGCAAGTGGCCTAAATAATTCGCTCAGTTCGAGGAATTGTTTTGATTGCTTTTGAATTTGAAATTTTCAAATATTTATTTTCGGGTCAAATGTGCATTATAAGTATTATGCTTTGGGGTACGTGTAGCGTATTCCCCGTACGCTACCCTTTTCCTTCCCTTCTTCGTTTTTTTTTCCTTTTTTCTCGCTGGGTACCTGAAAAGGGGTGAAAAAAATAAAACGTCCATATTTTCGAGAAGTAGCCCTATAATACTTCTCCATACAAATAAAAAAAAACCTAGAACAGAAAAATAATAAATCATTTTAAAAAGAAAAATCCCGATTCGCACAAATTGAAATCTTTTTTACAAAACCAAAGAACAAGCCAAAATCCAAAGCCGGAAAAGAAAATATATTTTTTTTCTTTATTTCGAACGAAAAAATTTGAACGTGTGCAGAACGCGCACAAATCGAAATCTTTCAAACGAAATCTGGAAGAAAAAAAAACAAAAATTATGTATATAATGTTTCACACGAAAAAATTCTAATTTGCGCATAATGCAAACTACAAATTCCCGTGTTTCTTTTTGATACGGTTTTTTTTGTTGTACCGGCGCGAATGAACTCAAAAGACATTTCACGGAAATTAGGAAAATAACGAGAGAATAAATTTTAGTGCCTGCATTAAGAAAACTGATCTACTTACCTGTACTTGCGCGTAGGAGTACATTTATTTTGCCTTCAGCTAAGTATTTCTTCTGGAAGAGAAAAATAAGGAATATCAGTGCAAATTTCAAGTTTTTTTGTGTAATTACCTGCGTTGCACAATAGTACTCATCAGTGTTATAAATTTAACAGAAATTCAGAGAATAAATTTTAGTGCCTGCATTAAGAAAAGTGATCTACTTACCTGTACTTGCGCGTAGGAGTACATTCATTTTGGCTTCAACCAGGTATTTCTCTCTCCTGAAAAAGAAAAATATGCAATATCAGTGCAAATTTCAAGATTTTTTAATAATTACCTGTGGCGCCCGTGGAACGCATAACTAGTATCTCATATTTACCTGTGGCACTAGCAGAGGACCACAAGGAACTTGTTATTACTTAAAAGAGGACAAAGTTTAGTTTTGTGTAAAAATATGTATAATTCGTAGCTGATAATTACCTGTGGCATCAGTAGAACGCAATGTGATACTTTGGATTAGCTGAAAGGAGAATACGATTGTGTGAATTGCTTCTTTTCATAAATTTTCATAATTAGCAGTTTATAATTACCTGTGGCGTCAGTAGAACGCAAGTGAAACTTTGGATCACCTGAGAGGAGAATACAGATTGCTTGAATTGATTCTTTTTCGTAAATTTTCATAATTAGTAGTTTATAATTACCTGTGGCGTCAGTAGAACGCAATGTGAAACTTTGGATTACCTGAGAGGAGAATACAGATTGTTTGAATTGATTCTTTTTCATAAATTTTCATAACTAGTAGTTTATAATTACCTGTGGTGTCAGTAGAACGCAATGTGAAACTTTGGATTACCTGAAAGGAGAATACGATTGTTTGAATTGATTCTTTTTCATAAATTTTTATAATTAGTAGTTTATAATTACCTGTGGCGTCAGTAGAACGCAATGTGAAACTTTGGATTACCTGAGAGGAGAATACAGATTGTTTGAATTTATTCTTTTTCATACATTTTCATAACTAGTAGTTAATAATTACCTGTGGCGTCAGTAGAACGCAATGTGATACTTTGGATTAGCTGAAAGGAGAATACGATTGTGTGAATTGCTTTTTTTCATACATTTTCATAACTAGTAGTTTATAATTACCTGTGACGTCAGTAGAACGTAATGTGAAACTTTGGATTACCTGAAAGGAGAGTATAGATTGTTTGAATTGATTCTTTTTCATAAATTTTCTTAATTAGTAGTTTATAATTACCAGTGGCGTCAGTAGAACGCAATGTGAAACTTTGGATTACCTGAGAGAAGAGTACAGATTGTTTGAATTGATTCTTTTTCATAAATTTTCATAACTAGTAGTTTATAATTACCTGTGGCGTCAGTAGAACGCAATGTAAAACTTTGGATTAGCTGAAAGGAGAACACAAATTGTGTGAACTGTTTTTTTTTTCATAAATTTTCATAATTAGTAGTTCATATCTATCTGTGGCGTTAGTAGGACATATTAACGAGCTTTGGCTGGAAGAATACATTCATTTCGACGAATATCTTATGCCATTAGAGCAATTCGCGCAGTGTTCGATACGTGAAATGTCCCCAAAGCCAGTGGAGCTGTAACCTACGAAACACTTGAAGTTCATAATTTAATTGTGCGATTCCGCCATTCACGTCTACGGGAGACGTAATTATTAAAAAAAAAAAATATTCGAAAGCACCCAAAAGAGGTGACACGTATACAAAAAAGAGGCCAATGAACCCAACTGTTCGAGCCTAGCTTAACAAAGAATTGGAGTATTTGTCGATAAAATGGGTGCACCCTAGCAGCAACAGTTCCAGTAGACGAGGGATCTCTTGCAAGGTGCAGGTGATGCTGAATAGCAAGTAAGTTCGATAATAAAAAAATAAAACAAAACGAGAAAAGAAAATAATAAATAAAAAATAAAGGAAAAAATCGAGACTTATAACTATAAATCTACATTGTCTTGTTCATATATATAGGATGTCACGTAGCCGTAAGGTTAGGCGGTAGGGACCAGCTAGGCTTAAGCTAGCATTAAGTTGTTGTAAGAAGGTGAATAGCGGAACCTGTCTACATACATATATATCTTTTTTTTTGTTTCTTTTGTTTCCTTGGTGTTGCTTAACTTCCATGAATAAAAGGCGGCAGATCCGATTAAAAATTGAATATAACTCGAATAAAAAAATTTGGAATAGTTCTATTGATCTGTTTTTTTATACATACATATATACATATACGTTCGCTGACTGATTAGCTAATTCTATCACACGTCCGAGGTACCAGTAGGCAGTCAGGAGAAAGGAAAAGGATTAAAGCCAGGAAGAAAATGTGAGAGTGAGCCCTCTAGGGTAGGTAACACACACAACAGATTCATTGGGCTAAGATTCTTTTCTACTGCGACGTCTTAGCCAGGGTGGATGGGTGCGATGGTCCCGTCTACATCCAGTCAGGACTCCATTATCACTGGGAGTCCACGCTCTCTCTCTCTCTCAATCTTTGCGTTTACATGTCTCCGGGTGTTAATCATTTGTTCGGCGTTGCTGAGGTCTTCTGTTCTTCTTTTCTTTGCAGCATTTCATAAAATAACTTATCTTCTTTCTAGGCGTTCAAGCTCCACAAGGAGAAGGAAGCCTGCATAGATCTTTTTTTTCCTGTCTGTCTGTCCATCTGCAGTCACACACGCCAGTCCTTTTCTCAATTGTCCGTCCGTCTGTCCGGTCAAACATTTTACTTCTTAGTGCACAGCTTTACAAGCATTGAAGGGATGTGGGTGGCAATAACCACCTCAAGCCGGCTGATCGCTAGCGGCATACTCACTGCGCAGCCACCCACGCATATCCCGGACATGATTTTTGTAACAAGAGGCGTCGGATGCA
Organism: Dioctria linearis; assembly: GCA_963930735.1. Taxonomy (NCBI): domain Eukaryota; kingdom Metazoa; phylum Arthropoda; class Insecta; order Diptera; family Asilidae; genus Dioctria; species Dioctria linearis. The sequence continues at coordinate 163,262,581 of OZ005740.1, forward strand.
GTATGTACATATACCCAGGTAGAAGTGGTTATAAGAAGATCTGTCGTCTGACAAGCTCTTCGTTACATACGTTCGGTCCAATAAGTCTGAAGTTGAGTAAGGAAAATTGTCGCTTTCATATTTAGTGATAATTTATGTTTGCGAACGAGGTATGTCAAGCTATTTTAATACCGATTTTACACATATAGAAGATAAATACCACCTTTTCCTTTTCAGTGTTCTTGGCCTGGACTTCGCACAGTACCCTACCTGCCTTACATCATTTTAACAGTGGTAAGTAAATTTAAAAATTTGAAATTCAACTTAGTACTACTAAATTCTAATTACAGGTGTGCGGAACCCAACGGCGATTTAAAATATATACGACAAAACAACGTGGAGGGATTTAAATCAACGCAACCCTCTAAGATTACGGGAAGCTTCCTCAATTTGTTTCAATCGATCGAGAAAGGATAGATCTCTATCCATCCTGCAGGTATGGTAGATGTGGCCGAATGTATATGACATGACTTTCCTTTGTATCCATATTCGTTCCCGGGCCAATGAGTATCGCAGTGTCTATTACAATATAATTTTTAAGAGCTGGATTGAAGCATTTCATCTTTCAGAAAGTGCATATAAGTGCATAAAGGTACTTTGACTTGTTTCCCATCACAATCTGTAAATAAAATTAAAATTCTTTGCAGAATCAATCAAATTGAATACTGTTGGACATCACGGGACAACTCATCAAGTTACATAACACTCGATTCCACTATTTCAATATTTTTAATATTTCTTTTTCTTTCAGGTCACCACACCCTTTTTATTATGATTTCGGCACATAACATCCCACCTCTTCCTCCGTGAGATTTCATTCCGAAATCTCACATTAAAAATTAAAAATCTCATTTTTTTCAAAATACTGAACCGCTAGACTTTGCATGTATCTTCTAAGCCCAATACCATTGCGCGATTGTTTCCAGTGCCTCTTTAACTAAAACTATCTTAAACTACACTCTGGTACTTTAACTAAACCCCTTTATATTCTGGACTATCATATCTAAGCCAATATCTTCGGTTGAGTCGCTAAATTTTTCATTGCTCTATGTATGCACCAAAACTGAATGTGTAAATATCACGCGAAATCTGTATGTAGCATTCAAAATATGATTGCTGATCGGAGGCTGACGACTGTAAAATTTCAGTGGAATCACTGCTTCATATCTTTCTTTATAAAACCGAAAGTTTTCTTTTTACTTAATCAAAACATTTCCTTTCCGAACAATAACACTAAAGGTCTTTAGAATGCCAGACTCCTGCATTCTTTTCATTCTTATCCTGCAGTTCATACGCATATGGAGATGAAATTCTAATTCTTTTAAATGGACCTGTATATTTGGGTGCCAATTTAGCATTAAAGTACTTCGCGGCGTCCGAGAGTACGTAACTTTTACGCCATACTAAATCGTTTATTAAGAACCTCTGATCTCTTCTCCGAAGGTTGTATTTGTGTTTAGAAGATTGTGCCGCTACATACTTTCACACATACTTTCACTACATACTTTCTTGTGCAGAGCACCATGAGTTACCATCTCTCTACCAAAATTAATGAAATTCGGGGTATGCTTGGTGGATTCCTGCGTGGAAGTTCTGATGGCACACGCAATCTTTGCTAAGTGCTGGTCCCAAACTCTATGATTGTCATTTTACTATCGATTTTACTTGTCGATTTAACTATCTGATTCATTCTTTCTGCTGGGTTTGCTTGTGGGTTATATAAAGCCGTATATCTTATCTCAGTTCCATAACTCTCGCATAGTTTCTTGAAATCGCGGCTTGTAAATTGCAATCCATTATCGCTTATCAAAATCCTTAGTACACCAAAAAGCAAAAAGACGTGATCTTCGAGAGCTTGAATTATAGAGTTAATAGATGAGGACCGCAGTGGGAAAAGCATTGGAAACTTAGTTAGCTGATATACAATGGTGAGAATATACACGAACCCACGGTTTGATCGAGGAAGCGGACCAATCAAATCAACGCATAAGCACTCCCAAGCTTTGCTAGTTATGATACGAGTTGCCATGAGTCCCGCTGGTTTCTTACACTCGGGTTTATCGCTTGACATATTTTGCAGTTTCCTACGTATGAAGCAACATCCGACTTCATCTTCGGCCAATAATAATGAGTGGCGATGCGGTTATAGGTGTTTGCACACCCCAATGACCTGAAGTAGGGATGTCGTGCCCTTTGTACAAGAGCTCTTTCCTTCGCCCATTTGGAACAACTTCTTTCCATGACTCGTGCTCCATAGCCAGGGCTGGATATCTAGGTTAGATGTGTCGTCATAAAACTCAATTTTCAATTTTCCAATCCGGAAATTTAGAAGGTATGCTCTTAACGTTATCCTTTATCCTTTCATACCATTTGTCACTAAGTTTATTAGAATCCTGAATGCAGTCCAAAACTGGTACTGACCGGGATAACCAGTCCGGTATAAGATGCTCACTACGCTTACGGTGAATTATATGAAAGTGGTATTGTTGAAGCTTCATCGCCCACCTGTCTAATCTCCCCGTGGGGTCTTTGAGATTATAAAGCCAAACTAACGAGGCGTGATCTGTGATCACTGTGAATTCCATCCCTTCAATATGTGGCCTAAGTGAGTCGATAGCCCACAGAACAGCCAGACATTCGCGCTCAGTAGTCGAATAATTTCGTTCGCATCGGTTTATAAATATGCGATTATTCGATCTTCCTCATTTACCTTTTGTGTCAAAACTGCCCCTACGCTGAACCCTGAGGCGTCTGTGTGTATTATGAAGGGATGGTCAAAATCCGCACAAGTTAGAATTGGTGCGCTGATGAGACTCTCTTTTACTGAACGAAATGCTTCCTCGCATTCAGGCGACCAGGTAACTTTCCTCTATTTTCTCAATAAATTGGTAATCGGTGCTATTATAGACGAAAAGTTTGGTACAAATCTGCGATACAATGCCACTACACCAATGAATCGACGTACCTCTGTCACAGATTTTGGATGTCGGATGTCAAGGATGCATTTAATCTTGTCTGGGTCTACCTGCAACCCTTGCTCCCCTACGGCATACCCTAAATATTTTAAAATTCTGAGCGACAAAACTCGCATTTCGTATAGTTAATTACTAGTCCAGCTTTGCATAACCTATCCAATACTTCTTCCAATATCTTCATATGATCTGCGAATGATTGGGTTACCATAACAACGTCGTCGAGATAAACAAATTCGTGGCTCTCTAGGCTCAAAGATAGTACTTGATCAATTACGCGTTGCCACGTAGCAGGTGAATTACTCAGACCGAATGGCATTCTGCGAAATTGAAAAAGCCTTCGGTTTCGCACTGTAAATGCAGTATACTGTTTCGATCTGCTCTCCATGGGAACCTGCCAAAACGCCGACTTTATGTCAAGTGAGGACATATATTTCGCATCACGTAACTTATCTAATGTCGCCGAGACATACGCGAGGTGATAGGCATCTTTCTTAGTCACCTTGTTTAACTTGCGATAATCAACACAAAACCGGTACGATCTATCTTTTTTTCTGGCCATAACAACGGGAGAGGACCAGGCGCTAGCTGAAGGCTCTACAACCCCAGCATCCAGCATCTTATCGAGTTCTTCATTGATGATGTTTTGGATAGCTGGTGTTTTGTAATGTAGCTGCAATTGATAACTACAGCTAGGCATTTAGGTGGACAGTGTAGCGGTATGAAAAAATAGATATGTGTGCTTGTGTTTAATGCTGTATTTATTGAATAATTCTTTTGCGAAACACTCATATTCATAAATTCACTACAATTTAATTCTGTTCATTAATTGCTCGATTGCATGTGTAGTTATTATGCCGTATTTTGGGATATATTCAACTAAATGCCATTTACAGCCTTTTCTAAAGTTTTCACGCTTTATGCACTTATTTCTAATTCACTTTAAACTTATTTTAACTTAACTACTTAACTATTTTGTTTCGTTGCATATATTCTTAAAATGCCAGATTTGACATGTGTTTAAGTTTATGGAAGAAACTTATTTAAATTACGCACTAATTAGTATTACACAATACTTATCTGAAAACCCAAATCCAACAAAACTTTATTTCCCTTGCCAGCACCAATTGCACCACTTTCCAGCATATATAATAATGTACCTTGAATTGTCACTTTTTATTAGATGCTTAATTGATGAAAAATAAAAATTCACTGTCACTTGATCGGATGCTAGTACTTGCATATCTGATCGCTTGAAAAAACTGAGAGAGATCTTAGGGATTGCTTCCTTTTTATAGGCTTTAAGCAGCCAGTTTGACATATATACGTTCCACAAGAAAAATGCAAATTAAGCTTATTTTTCGACTTTGCTTGACTTGTATAATTATGTCAAAATGTGCCAATTTCCTTCAACTAATTTATTATAAATTATCCATGAATTGTCGTAATTTATTTTATTAAATATTTCAATTTTTCTAAAAATTGTCAATATGGCGTCGCACCGCCATATCATGACAAATTTCGATGTGGAACACAAATTTCTCTCCATTTTCTTGCATCTCGTTTTCGCATCTTTCTCTTTCCCACTCATTATGGGAATTAATTTCACCTTTTTTATTAAATTTCTAATTAACTGGTGAAATTCGCACCTTCTAAGCCTGCTCAATAGGTTGCGCGCCGTCGATTTCACCTAATTGATTTTCTCGCGAGTCAATTTGACAGTCGCTATCGCGGTTTTTTGTTCGAAAGTGTCGGGTTTGTTTGTGCAGTTTTTCGACAAATTATGAATTAATTATCCAGGTAAGTGTGTTTTATTATTTTCTGAGTGTTTAGTTTTAATTATGTGTCAGTTCCAGCATAAATAATTTGCATGAAATATGTAAATTCTGATAAGTTATTTATGTTGGAAACTGATTTGTGAAATGTCAACAATGGTGTAAATTGTTGAATTTTATCACTTATAGTGGTTTTACATGTTGTGAATTCATGTAATTTGCGTATGTAAACATCTTTGCATGTTTTTCAAATGTTTAAGATGTGCAGTACATGAATTTCGCGATAATTTTGGATAGTTGCATATACATGCAATTGTTGTTATACTGCCAAGAAATTCGTTTCTTGGCAGATTTCGCATATATATTGAAACATTGTAATTGTTTACTTATTACTTCATTTTTTTAATACATCTATACTAATTTATGTCATTTCTTTTAATTTCAGTTTAGTTCCTGACACTGCAGGATGACTTGGAGGAACTTAGAATGCGGAGTTTTAAGGGAAGTATAGATTACATTTGATATCCATGTCTAATGTTTTTTTTATTTTATTTCAGGTGTGTTCAACATACTCCCCCCGTTGAACAGTTCGTTCAACCAACGATAGCTTTAGTCGATGTATACCCCTTTTGTGATAATGATGAAAAATCATTGTTCCATCCCTTAATACTCGTAGTTGAACCTGATACTTATCTGGGAGATTAATGGTTTTCTCCCTGTATCGTCGCCGCTGTATCGCCTTGACATCGATGCGCTGTAACACATATCGTGGCAAGTATATGTCGATGCCTTCTCGAGTGACGAAGCGTTGAAAGCTGTTAGCGGCTCTCATTCTAAACTTATTTATATTTGCGGTTCGAAGCAGACTTGTTAAGGCCAAGATTGTACCGCCATTAACCACTGCTGTTTGTTCCGGATGCGGATCAGTAAATGGAGTCGGACCAATGAACGTGGGTTCTGCCGCAATTGCAGCTCTTGTTTCTGGAGGATTCCTGCTTCCGCTTGCCGTAGATCTGTAAGTTGATTCCTGACCGGTTGCTGGTGGATTTCTGCTGCCTGATGGCATCAATTCGTGGGCCAACTCTTGTCGAGGCATGCCAAATAGATCGCAGCCAGGGTCGCGTAGCATCCTGAGTTTAGGACTTCCTGGAGGGCTAAATTGGATGTCCTCTAAAATATACAGCGTATCTTCTTGTTCATATGTGGATGACATCTGAAATAGTAGCTTGTTAGTAGAGTGTAACAAAAATGATGATGACCCTCCGTCAACAATGTGACACTTCTCGACAGACACATGACGACACTAATAACAGGCAGTTAGTCTTATAGTGGTAGAGGACTAATTTTAGCGATTGGTCGTAAGAAACTACCGTTTCGCGTTTTGACTCGTACTACCCGCACTAGCTCCTCGCCACCTGGATGTATTTGCTCTATTATACCCATTGCCCAGCTAGTGGGTGGCATGTTTTCGCTTTTAACAAGGACAACATCTCCAACATGCATATTCGGTTGCCTTCTATACCATTTGGGTCTGTTCTGCAATTGGTTAAGGTAGTCCTTTGACCACTTATCCCAAAATTGTTTATTCAATTGTTGAATGTACTGCCATCTTTTGGACAATACTACAGGTTCCTTTGTATAATCAGGCTCTGGAATCGCATTTAGTGCTTGTCCAATTAAGAAATGTCCAGGTGTAAGGATCAATAAATCCGCTGGATCATTAATATCATAGCATAGTGGCCTAGAGTTTAAACACGCTTCGACCTGAGCTAATAGGGTTGCATACTCTTCAAACGTACATTTGGAGTATTGTAGTGTTCTTCGAAGATGATATTTTACTGGCTTTACTCCCGCTTCTCAGATTCCTCCGAAATGGGGAGAGGCTGGAGGGTTAAAGCGCCAGTTGATTTGCTTGGAGGACAAATATTTTGCTGCTTCTGGTGTGGAGGCATGAATGGCTTGTCGTAAATCCCTTTCCAGAAGAGATTTTCCACCAATGAAGTTGGTGCCACAATCTGAATATATGTCAGTGCACAATCCTCTTCTAGCTACAAATCTCTTTAATGCTGCGAGGAATGCTTCAGAATTGAGATCTGACACCAATTCTAAATGTACAGCTTTTGTAGCCATACAAACAAAGATACAGAAGTATGCCTTTTGTAACTTGGCGTTGCGTAACTTTGAGCTTCTTATTTTTACAGGTCCGGCATAATCAATTCCCACTTTAGTAAATGGCTTCATTTCATTTACTCGCGGGATTGGTAAATTTCCCATCAACTGGCTTCTAGTCGTAGTGCGATATTTGAAACATGTAATGCACTTATGTAATCGACTGGTAATGCAATATCTAGCATCTAATATCCAGTATCGATTTAGACTAGTGCTGAGAACCAATGAGGGACCGCCATGTAGAGTTTCTACATGTAGGTTGTCGATTAAAATTAATGTGACATGATGATCACGTGGTAAGATGACTGGGTGTTTCCTATTGTAGCATTATCGAGTCAACCACCCACTCGTAACAAGCCATTGTCGTCCATAAAAGGATTAAGTTTAATCAACTTGCTATTCTGCAACAACGGATTCTTGTTCAATATAATTTTGTACTCATCTGCGAACGCAGTATGTTGTACCAGTTTAAATATTGTTAGTTCTGCCTGGCTCCATTCGAGTGAATCGATATACTGTGAGCGTTTATTATGAGGATGCCGACAATTGTGTATGAATCTTTGCATCATAGCTACTATGCGAACGAGGCGAGTATATGATGAATATCGTAGAAGGAACTGGTTATCTACTTTTGCTAAAAGATTTATCGCAATAGGTTCTTTAGCCTCTAGATTGGTTTGTTTCGAAATATCCTTAAATTTTGTCCATGCATCTTGTTCCGCCGATAGCCATGATGGGCCGTGCCACCATAGCTGATTATTTATTAAATCCGCAGCAGGCACTCCTCTTGAGGCCACATCCGCAGGATTAAGATTCGTTGACACATGACGCCAATGCTCAAATCGTACGATGTCCTGAATCTCTACTACACGATTTGCAACGTACGTTTTCCATCGTGAGGGATGTTCCTTTATCCATTGCAGGACAATTGTGGAATATGTCCAAGCAAAAACTGGAACCTGTTATAAGCGCATGTCCTTCATTGTAACTTGAAGCAGTCTTGCTAATAATAGAGCTCCATTTAGCTCCAAACGTGGAATGGTCGTTGGCTTTATAGGAGCTACCCTCGTTTTGGCAGTAAGCAAAGTAGTCGTTAACATGCCATTCTTATCTCCTACACGTAGATAGACTGCTGCAGCGAATGCCTTTGGTGATGCATCTCAGAAGCCATGTATTTGGATATGTGCATTTGATGAATAGTTAATCCATCTAGGAATTTGTAAGTTGTCGATAGACTTCAAATTATTTTTGAAACTATCCCATTGATGTTCAATGGCTTCGGAAACCTTATTGTCCCATGCGCATCTCGTGACCCACAATGATTGCATAAGCACCTTTGTTGTAATTACAACTGGTGCTAACCAACACAAAGGATCTTAGAGTGATGCAATATCTGACAAACTGGTTCGCTTGGTTACCTTGGCATGCGTTTTCCACGGTTTGGTGTTTCTTTGACAACTGCATGGTGAGGTATGTAGTAGTGTGGCTCGTTGTTGTTGGGTGGAGGCATTTCCTCAATGTGACCCAACTCGAGATATTCATCTAAACATCTCTCATATTCGGACTTCAAAGCTTGATTCCTTTCAAGTTGAATTTGAAAGCGTTTAATTGCTTGATGTCATGATTGCCCTAGGTCAGGCACTTCATCATTCACAAATAGTAATTTCACCTGATAAGTGCCATTGTGAAGACGTTGATGGGTGAGTTGATATCTCTGTTGACATTCTCTGTCTTCTTTGTTGAGAATCGGATTTGTGGAAAACTCTTCTGTTTCCCAAAACATTTTAAGTTGTTCAGCTAAGTCATCAGTTGTGACGGTAAACGCTGATGTATTGCTTTCTACAGCATTTGCTGTTGACCCTAGTAGAATCCAACCAAATATTGTCTTAATGGCTGTAGGGGTAGTAGTAGATCCTTGTTTAATGCCGTTTAAGACTATCTGAGCATAAACTCTTGCTCCTAGTAAAGCATCTACCTTTCCAGGCTTCCAAAATGTGGGATCAGCTAGTGGCAGTTTATTGAGATGTAAACATTCCCTTTTAGAGATTATTCTGGAAGGTAAAGGATCTGTGATTTTGTTCAATATTAGAAAATTTTCTTCTAATATTCATGTAGACTTCGCTTTTCGGGATCGAAGTGTAAGTGTGGTTTGCTGCTTTGAGATTGCTGTATGGCTAGGGTTTAAGCCAGTATTTGATACTGCAGTTGGGCTGCGACATGCTCCCAGTTTCCTGCAGGCTTCCTCTGCAATAAAGGATGATTGCGAGCCACTATTTATGAGACATCGTAGAATATGTGAGTTCCCGCTTTTTGTTTGTGCCACTACTATCGCTGTTGATAGCAGGGCATTATGATATTCTCTAGTTACAAAGTTTTGACTAGTGTATAAGTCGTCAGTGTTGTTCACTGACTTTAACCGTGGAGAACGTTTATGAATAGTATTGCTAGCTTGATTGACTTGACTTGAGTTCGAGCTAACGTTGTTAGTATTTGACCTATGCTCAGTTTCGACAGCTGCATGATTGGGTTTGTCCCTGTTGTTCTTCATGCAGGGTGCTATGATGCTTTTTGTTGCATCTTTGACAGCTATATTTGCTAGTGCAATTGTTGACATGATGCAAGCCTAAACAATTGGTACAATGGCTTGATGCCTTGATAATCTGGTATCTGGTATTTTTTTTTTATATTATTAAGCCAAGCTCAGGGGATACCCTATGATGCAAAGCACAGCATGGCAGGAAGGAGATAGGGAAAGGATTAGGGGATATGAGGAAAGTGGCGGAGGTGCCGATGTACGTCGCCCTTAAACTTCCGCAGATTGTATGCCGGAGGAAAAACAGAAGATGGTAAGCTGTTCCACATTCGCACTGTTCGGGATAAAAAAGCACCTCTGAATTTTACTATACGGCCGAAAGTAATTTGAAGGGTTAAAGGATGTGCGCGGTTTGCAGCGCGAGTATTGCGTGTAGGAATCATTCTACAAGGGATTAGACTAGATATTTCATCAGAACATTGACCATGCATATAGCGATAAAGGAGCGAAAGGCATCCAACATTGCGGCGGTGCTCGAGTGAGTCGATATGACAAGTTACTGCCAAATCGCCAATGAACTTGAAGGCTCTCTTTTGGACAATATCCAATGAAGCTAAGGCTGTGCGACCAGCCCCGGCCCATATATGGGAGTTGTATTCCATTCTAGGTCTAATGTAGGACTTGTAGAGGAGCGCTAGATTTGACGGGCTGAAATATTTCTTACACCTTTTCAGAAATCCAAGACATTTCGATGCTTCTTTGGCAACAGAGAAGATGTGATCAGTCCAGTTTAACTTACTGGAAATATTAATGCCAAGAATGCTTAGTGACGGTGAATCAGAAATGAATGCTCCATCAAAAGAAACAGATAAGACAGCTTTGGGACTTTGATGCATTGAATTCGACGAGATTCGCTCTGCCCCAAGCGAGGATATTGGCAAGATCGTTATTCAATGATCTAGTCATGCAATCTCGTTTAACATATGCAGCATTCCCCCTGGATTCCGCAAGAGTGTCAAAGGAGTAAGCGAAATCAAGAGTACTGTCATCTGCGAAACTATGGATGGGATTGAAAGTAAGGGAAAGGCGATCATTAATGAAAATTAAAAAGAGAGTTGGAGAGATAACAGAGCCTTGAGGTACACCGGCATTTATGGGATGCGGTTCAGACGTAACGCCATCTAATACAACACGTATTTGGCGACTAGATAGGAAACTTTCAATCCATAATACAAGAGGAGGGGAGAGACCAAGTGCTTTGAGTTTGGCTAAAAGGGCTGGATGCCAGACTCTATCAAAGGCTTTTGAAATATCTAGGGCAACGATTTTAGACTCACCAAAATTGTGAAGACTACGGTTCCAACGTTCCGTAAGAAAGGTCAGCAAGTCTCCAGATGAGAGTCCAGCTCGGAAGCCATATTGGCGATCGTTGATGAGATGATTAGTTTCTAGATACTTCATTAATTTTGAGTTAATGATAGATTCAAAAACCTTTGAAAGAATCGAAGTGATGGCAATTGGTCGATAACTTGAGGGATCGCTACCATCTCCTTTCTTAGGAATAGGCTGAACGTGAGCTAGCTTCCAAGCAGTTGGAAATTTTCCTGTCGAATAAGACAAGTAGAAGAGTTTGCGCAGAGGTTTAGCCAAGGATGAGGCGCAGCTTTTAATTAACAGGGGCGAAAAACCATCAGGACCTGCGGCTTTGGAGACGTTGATCAACTTTAGGGACCCTGACCACATCCCTCGTACGAACGTGTATTGGCTCTTGTACACATTCACACGGGCGATACAAAACAGGTGTTTGTGAAGTTGGTGGAAGACGAGAATTTGAAGCGAATCTAGCAGCTAAAATATTAGCTTTATCCAGGGAGTCAACAATTACTTCACCATTATTAAGTAGTCAAAGTATAGAGGAACTGGTGAAATTATTCCTGATGGTTTTGACCAGGGACCAGAAACCTTTGCTACCTTTGCGGCTTGTCAAGATTCTTTGTCTAATATTCTGGTCAAAAAGAAATTTTTCTCTCTGGTTAATGGACTTGCAGGTGTTCCGTGCAGTCTTGTAGACTTGTTTCATTTCCGGACATGGATGCAATTGATAGGCGCGAAAATCAGACTCTTTCGCTTTTATAGCTTGGTTGCACTTATCGTTAAACCAGGAACTATCATGCTGTTGTTGAGACCTGCTGTAAGAATACGGAATGTATTCACGCATGCCAAGATTTAGTATGTTACTAAATTGTAATGTGCATTCATCAACATCCCTCGAAGCAAAACAGACCGACCAATCAATTTCTTTAAGATACTTATTGAGACTTTCCCAATCAGCATTCTTATAGTGCCAAAGAAGCCTACTTGTAGGTGGAGCAGTTGGGCGGCACAGGTTTGAGGTGGTAAATTGAGCCGTGATTAAACAATGGTCTGAATTTCCAAGAGGGGAACCGACTGAAATGGAATATTTGTTAGGATGAGATGTTAGAAACAAGTCGAGTAAATTAGCTTTATCTCCAGCTGCATCAGGAATTCGCGTTGGTGCATCCACTAGCTGTTGCAAATTAAATGATTCACAGAAGAGTTCAGCGAAACGGCCCGCAGGACTTGTGGTAGAAGAATGTCTGAGCCACGGTATATTATGAACATTAAAATCGCCTGCCAGGACGATTTCGGAAGAGGGGGAAACAGAAAGCAAATGATCAATATTGTTGGAGATATTGTCAAATACGGATACCGTGTCATCATCAGACATATTTGTGCGGCGATAAAGGAAACTGAAGTATATGATGTGCTTGGGAAGTTTGAACCTAATCCAGATATAATTAAACTCTGGATTAGCAGAAGGAAAATCTTGAAGAATGGTAAAGGCCACATCATTCCGAATATATACTGCGATCCCTCTATGCTGAGAAAAAAGAGGCACGAAGCTGTAACCAGGGACGTGATACTGATTAATATCAGCATCAGAAACGACCTTGGTTTAACTTTGGTTTCACTATGGTATGTCCATCGTATGATAGTTCGGGCATCTTTGTAAAACGTGACTTGCATTGCATGCTGGGCATTTGATTCCCTTTGTAATATGGTATGATTTGGTTGTATCAGGTGTGCAGCTTGACTTGGATTGTGTGGCCTTAATTAAACTATCTGCTAAAGACTCTAATATTCTTAAACGCGTACTTAAAAAACTGCTTAAATGACTTGAATGTTGGGAGTTCTTGTGTACCTCCCTGCTCTTCTTCCCACAGTTTGAGGGTAATGAAAGGTAATTTCTGTACTAACAGATGTATTAGAAGTACATCCCACGATGTCGTATCAACTTCTAAACTTTGTATTTGTTGGATACATTCGTCTGTTGTATCAATTATTGACTTGAGTCCTTTAGCAGACTCTGAATTTAGTTTGTCTTGGTTTACTAAAACCTTTAATTGATGATTAACTAAAATTCTCTTGTTCTCATATCTAGCCTTCAACTTGTTCCATCCTGACATATAATCTTCATTTGTTACTGGGGTGTGCCGCAACAATTTCTCAGCATCACCCACTAAACAAAATTTCAGATGATGCAGCTTTTGAACTGGTGTTAGCTTTGTATTGTCATGAACAAGAGAAATGAATAGATCATGAAATGATCGCCATAAATCGTAGTTGCCGTTATACTTTGGCAGAAGGAACGGTTCCTGTTGAACAACAGTTGTCGAATGAATTGGTATTTGTCCCGAGCTTGATGTTTCAGTAGCTGGGACGAATTTCCGCAATCCTTCTACTAATTCTTCCATATATTCAGAACATTTTAACTCTTGTTACATAGCGAATCCATTCCCAACTGAAAAATAGTGATTTCCTAGAAAATAAATTAAAATATAGTTTGCGAAGACACAACTATAATAACACTAGTGTCACTTATCTTTATGCGTGCCGTCTTCTTTGTATGTGTTGCGTCCTGTGCATGAGTGTCGTCATGTCCCTCAGCATCCTATAAGAATAATTCTGCAAAGGAATTTGATTTTTCAGATCAGACTGCAAGGAGGCTAGTGAATTACCTATGTCATAGATGGGGCTTTGCTGCTTCTATTGGGTTACTGTCCGACGTCACCTGCAATTGGAGAACTTATAGAATTGGCTGACAAATTACATCAATACTCACCGAATGAACTATCGTGAGCTATTTTATTTTATTTTTAACATACTGGATACCTCCTTCAATTGAAGAATTTATAAAATGGGCCAACAAATTACATCAACACTCACCGAATGGATTTATTGTGAGCTATTTTATTTTATTTTAAACATACTGGATACCTCCTGGAATTTCGAGCTTCGCCACCCGTTTCCTAGAAATAGATTTAAATGTTAGATTAGATAGACAAGTAGAAAATGAATTTGTAAATAGATGAGATAGATATAGATATCATTACACATATAATTAATAAATTAGACGGATGAATGAAGTACCTTTGTCAAGATGATGTACGGCGAGCAGTGAAGTGAACTGTGCAAAGGGCAACCATCATTCTAAAGAGAAAAGTCTATTCAATAAGAAAATACCGTACTTATCGCGAATCAATGAAGATGTAAAACGGAAATCAGACACAATATCTTACCTCCTCGGTTCAATCTCCTCTCGTAAACGGAACCTATAACACAAAATGGAAGAAAGAAATTAGAGATGTCATATCATATCCACACTTACCTGTAACGTCAGCTATATACTTGAGTTGTTCGTAGCCCAAAGCGTATCTTCCCAGCACGTTAATTAGTAAACAAAACTTGAAATGACATAAACATTGGCCCGTCAAAAGAAGAAAACGTTAAAGGCGAAATCTTAAAACTTCACGGAAAAGTAATCATCATTCGAAAGTTAAATTTCAAACTCAGAGCAATTGCCGCCATATGTTTCACCAATTAAAAAAAAAATCCCTATATATAAAATACGGGGAACATGGATCGGAAGCTGCAATAATGGGCGATTCGACAGGGGAAAGCTTTGGTAGGTGAAGCGAAACAGCTCAATTCAAGTCGAGAGATCTGTGAGGCAAGTGTGCCAGCAAAAAAAACAGGTGTATGAACAAAGAAAAAAATATTGAGTGGAAAATAAAGTAGTCAGTGAGGCTAAGGAAAAATAGACAGAAAGGGGAAAATTAAGTTTTTGGATTGTGGAGCAGTAAATTAAAAATAAAGGAAAAACAAACGAGGAAACAATAAAGAAAATTCACGGAGGAGTTGGATTAAGGAGGAGTGAATAACAGCGCATGAAACCCTCCTCAGGAAGTCAAGTTAAGTACGGTGTTTTCTTTTATATCGTTATTTTCTTTTGGTTACGAAGAGGCTCTAATGAGCACTTGATTTTTGTGTTGATTCTATAAATTTTTACTAAGTGCGGGATTTCGGTCGTTGTGCGTGCCAAATACCAAGGTCAGAGAGGTCAGCCATTTGCACGTTTCATTGCCTGGCCAGGTTTACAACAAATTTATTTGATATTTAATAAATTAAGTGTGGCAATCTATCATCTGATTTTGCATATCTTTTCTTTTGCGAATCTGTTTCCCAATTTTCCATTTCGAGTTCGTGGACTCTAAAACCACGTGGCGCCCACAGGTGTTTCAGGCCCAACCCTTCTCCATCTCTAGCCGGGGTAACGATTGCGCATAGAAAGTAGCGCGTAACAAATTTGGCGCCCAACGTGGGGCCTAAACACCTCAAAAATCCATAGATTCAAAAGGAAAAAGATTCAATTTCAAAGAATTTACAGATTCAAAAAAAAATCAATTCCAATGGATCCATCATCCAGTTCATCGCATCATTTTGGTCATTAAGCACTGATCGGATAGTTGGCATTGTTATGAATCAGCAACAGAAGTTTCAGCACTCAAAATATTTTCTTTGTTTTCTTGAATTGCATGTACTTGAACATAAATGCCTAAAATATCCAGTCGAGGTATTTCAACAAAATTAAATGGAACTTTAAATATATATATTTGTTATGTTTTTGCTTCTCTTTACTCTTGCATTCTTTTTAGGTAATATCTACGCCTGGACAATTTTTTTTAAAATTAATCATCTTGCTATTTTAATGAGTTACATACATAAATGCGTATTCAAATATTTTTTTTTATATATATATATACCTATATTTGCCAAATATATTTTATTATCCCGCTGTGCGTTACTCGACGACACCCGCATACAACTTTTTTTTTGAGTTGGTGACTCATAGTTCTAAACGCTACAATAGTTCTTGCTAGGAATCGGCATTGCGCAATGGTGAATAGATAATATGATTAGTATATAAGACTGCAGCTGGGAGCGTTTAGTAAATAAAGTCCAAATCAAATCATTAGTGTCGTTCGGTTACTGCTGCTTATGTACAATTATATAACCCGGCGTTCGACCTATATAACGAGACTTGAACCAGTTTCTCTGTAAGGTATATCCACCGGTTCACCATTTAGATGTGTCAAGGTCGAGAATTACTTCCGTAGTCTGGCATAATCGGGATATTGGAGATTGTGAACAAAAGTCTTAGGAATGGTTATCGGACCCTCTTCTGTCTATTAGCGCATACGAATTGGACTCTACTTATATAATTGTTTTGTACATATTATTGAGAGCGGTGTTCCGGCGATTTTTTTTTGTCGTAGGACACACTTATAAGAAAATTTCCGTTCTTTGTTTTGCTATCTTAGCGTTTAAGGGCTTATGGGCTATATGGAAGCACTAGTAGATATATACTTTCAAATCTTGCATTTTTTTTAATATTGTTTTGCGGTGGTATCCATTTGTAAAAGGAATTTTTTTTTAATTAATATTTTTCTATTTTAGTACTTTAAGGTTTATGTGTCATATGGATGCAGTTGTATCTACTTAAAAATTTTTTTTATTTTTTTTTACATTTTTTTTATGGTATGTGAATTTGTTTTCTGACTTGGTATTTTGTTATCTTGGGGTTTAAAGATCAATGAGCCATACGTACGCACTTCTTCTACATATTTACCAATTTTGGCAAATTTTTATATATTCTTGGTAGTACCAGTTATAAAATTCCCTTCTTTTATAGTGCTTAAGAATTGGGCTATATGCTATTAAACATACATATACATACATATATACATTTTATTATAATTTTGCATATAAAGTGAGGCGTCGATCGCATATAAATTTTCCTAGTTGCTGTAATTCATACTATAAGGGAAACTCCATTGACTTAAATTAAATTTCATTTGACTCCATCTATCGAACTTCTCATTTCATTTCCGAAGGATTCCTGGTAATTATTCGCTACTTGTACTTGATTTCGCGCTGACGCCAACCGGTCAGCATATATATATATATATAGTCGTCTCGGCATAATATTAGAAGGATACCCGTTATCTGCTATTAGCATATCTGTTTGATTAGGGATTATAGATTAACTTTCAACATGAAGGAAACAGACTAAACCAAGAGGAGTTATCATATGAACTCCAATTGAGAGGCTTACCAACTGGGAAAGTTGATGACATGCGGCCTAGCTTACGTGAGGCATTAAGAGTCGAAAAAGGGGGAAGGTCACTTGCATTGAACCCATCTCCATTTACTTATGATGAGGATATGGAAGCGTTGAACAAGAAAGTGGAGGAAATTCAGGGGCTCCTAGATGTCTTCGAAGGCGATTCAACTACTGGAGATTATCGAAAATTGTTGACAAAGATCGAGTGGGCTCTAGGAAGGCTGAGTAGAGTTAAGCCCAAAGAGGAACAACAGAAGAAGGAGGTAGCTCAAGTACGAGCCAATTTAGTCTTGAGTTTGGGGTCATTACAAATCAAGGCTGATGGTGGGTATGAAGAAGACGAGCCTGAGGCTGAAGATTTGTCAATGACAGCTAAGGTGATGGCTACTGCTCATACAAGAGTTCCTCTATATAAATGGGAAATAAAGTTTTCTGGGGATCCCGGTCAATCTTTAAATTCATTCCTAGAGCGGGTAAGTGAACTGGCTGAAGCGCGTGTGGAATCAATAAACAGCAACTATTTCACTCAGCTTTAGATTTGTTTTCAGGGCGAGCTCTCATTTGGTATAGAGCTAACATGCCAAGCTTCCATTCCTGGTCAGAATTGATTAGGGAATTAAAGAAAGAGTTTTTGCCTTACGATTATGACGACCGGTTACTCGATGAGATTAAGAGGCGTACGCAGGGCAATGGGGAAACTATCGGAATATATATTGTTATTATGACAAATATGTTCGCGCGGCTATCTAACCCTTTGACTGAGCTCCAGCAATTGGCCATACTAAAAAGAAATGTAAATCCCTTTTATCAGACTCAATTAAGCTTGGTCGAGGTCAAGACTATTCAAGATCTTATTGAGTTGGGTAGAAAGTTAGAATCGGTTAGAACTTCTGTCGAGGCCTATGTTCTGCCACCATCCAAAAGGAATAGTCATCTACTTGAGCCAGCTTTGGCGTATGTTGCTACGGAGCACAATTTATCGGCGATTTCGAGCCAAGCAGCAAATTATAATTTAACTGGCAACCGAGGAATTCAATGTTATCGATGCCGCCGCTTTGGGCACATAGCACGGTTTTGTAGGGACGGCATTAGATGTTATGGTTGCGGGGCTCCAGGAGTTACTAGAACTAGATGCAGTAATTGTATAGGTGTCCTGCCGAATCAAGAGCGGGGCGTTCAATCTAGTTCACAACAACAGAATAGATCTTCAAATGGTGGAGGGGTTTTATCAAGCGAGCAACAGCGGGTTAGATTTTCAAATGTGGGAAGCGAGTCCCAAGAGAGGAATAATTTGAAGCCATCTATACAAACACGCAATCCACCAGCTCAGAATTCGGGAAACGAGGGAAGAGCTCGACAGTAGAGGGCGGATCGAGCTCTAATGATTTCCAGAAATCCGCCCAAGATATTAAGTCCCCGGCCGAGGATAGCCGGCATTATAAAAAGTGTGACGATACAATCAACACGTTAGTGGATTATGTCTTTACGGAAGTAGAGGGTGATGTTCGTCCGCACTTAGCAATTTCGATTTTTGGTCTTAAAGTTTGTGGCTTGTTAGATTCAGGGGCTTCTAGGACAATCGTTGGCGGTTTAGGATGGGAGCTATTGGTGACCTTGGAACTTAAGATTCAAAAATCAAGAGCAGAAACCGTCAGCTTGGCTGATGGAAAAAAGGTGCATGTTCTCGGCGAAGTTAGCTTGCCTATTGAGCTCGAAGGTCGGATTGCAGTTTTAGATGTATTAGTTATTCCTGATCTCCCACATAGCATGATCCTTGGCATAGACTTTTGGCGCGCAATGGGAATAACAGCGAATTTAAAGGAAAACTTATGGAATTTTGGAAGCGAAGATATGGCTTAGCATATAGATGCGCTAAGGGGTCATTCTAAGTTGACAGTCGAGCAACAAAGAGAACTTAATGCGATAATATCGGAAGCTGAAAAAAAATGGGGGAAGGACTAGGTTGCACCAATCAGGTGGAACACATCATACATACCGATTCTGCTCCAATTAAGCAGCGATACTACCCCGTGTCACCAGCTATCCAGAAGGTTATAAATGAGGAGCTCGAAAAGATGCTGGAAGCCGGGGTTGTAGAGCATTCAGATAGTGCCTGGTCCTCTCCAGTAGTAATGGCTAAGAAAAAAGATGGAACTTATCGTTTTTGCGTCGACTATCGTAAGTTAAATAAGGTCACGAAGAAGGATGCTTACCCTCTCCCTTATATCTCCGCGACACTCGATAAGTTACGTGATGCTAAATATATGTCGTCACTCGACATTAAGTCAGCATTCTGGCAAGTACCTCTGGAAGAAAATTCGAAGCAGTACACAGCTTTCACGGTCCCAAACCCCGGGCTATTCCAGTTTCGAAGGATGCCCTTTGGGCCGGCAACTTGGCAGCGCTTAATTGACAGAGTACTTTCAGGGAACTTGGAAAGCCGCGTGTTTGTATATCTCGACGACGTTATCATAGGGACTCAAACATTCGAGGAGCACAAGGAAGTACTGAGAGAGGTTCTAGAGAGATTGTATAAGGCGGGCTTGGTAATTAATTATTCGAAGTGTGAGTTTTGCCGTTCAGAACTAAGATACTTGGGTTATGTCGTAGGGGAAAGGGGACTTCAGGTAGACCCAGAAAAAGTTAAGTGCATCTTGGAAATTCCTCCTCCCAAGACCGTTTCGGAGGTTCGTCGGTTTATTGGCATAGTCGCGTGGTACCGTAGATTCGTTCCACATTTCTCATCTATATTAGCTCCAATTACCGATCTCCTGAAGAAAAAAAAGGAAATTTGTATGGTCACCTGAGTGTGAGAAAGCTTTCCACACAATTAAAGAAAACCTGGTCAGCGCTCCACTCTTGACATGTCCAAATTTTGACCATCCCTTTATTATACATACTGATGCTTCAGGATTTGGATTGGGGGCTGTCTTAACTCAGAGAATAAATGATGAAGATCGCGTGGTTGCTTACTTGAGTCGCTCGCTAAATCGATGTGAGAGGAATTACTCTACTACGGAGCGTGAGTGTTTGGCAGTCCTGTGGGCTATTGATAAGTTAAGGCCTTATATCGAAGGAACCACGTTCACAGTAATAACTGACCATGCGTCATAAGTTTGGCTTCACAATTTGAGAGACCCCACTGGCAGATTAGCGAGGTGGGCAATGAAATTACAGCAATATGATTTTCACATAATTCACCGAAAAGGCAAAGAACACCTTTTGCCGGACTGGTTGTCACGTTCTGTTCCTATCGTAAATTCTATCAAAGAAAATGGAAATACTGGTGATAAGTGGTACGACAGAATGGTGGAAAATGTTAATAAGTCTCCCTCAAAGTTTCCCGACTGGCGAATTGAAAGTGATACCCTATGGCGACATACCAACCCAAATATCCCTCGTTAGCGATGGAGCATGAATTTTGGAAAGAAGTGGTACCTAAAGGACGAAGAAAAGATCTTATATTTAAGGCTCATAATGTTCCTACCTCAGGCCACTGCGGTGTGCAAAAGACGTACGATCGAATCAGCAATATGTACTACTGGCCAAAGATGAAGTGCGACATTGCTTCGTATGTTAAAAATTGTACAACGTGTCAGGCTATAAAACCCGAGCGAAAGAAACTAGCAGGCCTCATGACTGTTCGCAGGATAGCAGACAGACCTTGGGAGTGCATAAGTATCGATCTGATCGGGCCACTTCCTCGATTAAACCGCGGATTTGTTTATATCCTTACTGTAGTGACCAGTTAAGTAAGTTTCCGATGCTTTTTCCACTACGCTCTGCGACTGCTGGTCCGATAATTCAGGCATTAGAGGATTATGTGTTTATGATTTTTGGTGTGCCTAAGACTGTGATATGGGATAACGGTTCACAATTTAGGAGTCGTGAATTCAGGAATCTCTGTGAAGAATACGGTATAGAGATAAGGTTCACGGCTTTGTATCATCCACAAGCCAACCGGCTGAAAGAGTGAACCAGATAGTAAAATCAATGCTTAGGGCGTATGTTTCAGATAACCATCGAACTTGGGATCAGCACTTGGCTAAAGTCGCGTGCGCTATCCGAACCTCTACGCAAGAAGCCACAAAATTCACTTCATACTTCATCACTTTGGCAGGGAAATGATAGTCCATGGTACGTCATATAACTAAGTAGTGGGCATTGAACGTTTGACCCAGAGGCACGATCTTCAGCATTAAAAAGGTTAATTGAAAATGTAAGGGTAAGGCTCATGAAAGCGGCAGAGTTTTCGAAGTAAAGGTATAATCTGCGTAGAAGGGATCAATGTTTTCTCGTACAAGATATGGTTTGGAGAAAGAATTATGCACTTTCGGATGCAGCGAAGTATTTTAATGCTAAGCTTGCACCTAAATATACGGGACCATTTCGAGTAATTAAGAGAGTCTCTCCCTGGACATTCGAATTACAGGACTCTACTGGGAAAAGTGCTGGCATTTGGAATTCCAAAGACTTGAAACCATATAACCCAGCTGGTGAGTGTTTTAATTAGGGCCCGGACATATTTTATCTTCCTGTTAATTTTCCTTGATGGGGACTTGAGCGATAGTTTGGGATAGTACTAGAGTCTGTAGTACAATATGCCACTTTTGACTAAAGAGTATATAAGTATTTTCTTTTTTTTTTGGGTTCCCCGTCTTATTTTAATTTCCCATTTGATAGTAATAAATCACAGTTATAAGCAGGCGAATTTTTGGTATTTTAAAGCAAGATTTTCTTGTCGTTGATAACACACACAAAATTTGGGAAATATTTAAACATGGTGTTGGGATCGCATGGCAATGCGAAGTCCAGTGGCTCGATCCTTTCCGAGGAATGCATAAGTAGGAATAGCGTTTCAAGGTGGTCACACCATAAGCAAATAAGGCCGATTTTGCATAGTCGAACTACAGGGAAATATGATTTTCCCGGATATGATGAACTTTATTAATGAAATATGAATTGATGATTAATAATAGTGCGTTAGGTTTAACATTGAATTTTCTTTGAAATTGTTTTTTTTTTCACTTATAAATAAAAGAGATTTCTAAGTCGAAATCTCACGGAGGAAAGGGTGGAATGTTACATAGCGAATCCATTCCCAACTGAAAAATAGTGATGTCCTAGAAAATAATAAAAATATAGTTTGCGAAGACACAACTATAATAACACTAGTGTCACTTATCTTTATGCGTGCCGTCTTCTTTGTATGTGTTGCGTCCTGTGCATGAGTGTCGTCATGTTCCTCAGCATCCTATAAGAATAATTCTGGCAAAGGAATTTGATTTTTCAGATCAGACTGCAAGGAGGCTAGTGAATTACCTGTGTCATAGCTGGGGCTTTGCTGCTTCTATTGTTTTACTGTCCGACGTCACCTGCAATTGGAGAACTTATAAAATTGGCTAACAAATTACATCAATACTCACCGAAATGGAACTATTGTGAGCTATTTTATTTTATTTTTAACATACTGGATACCTCCTGCAATTGAAGAATTTAATAAAATGGGCCAACAAATTACATCAACACTCACCGAATGGATTTATTGTGAGCTATTTTTATTTTATTTTAAACATACTGGATACCTCCTGGAATTTCGAGCTTCGCCACCCGTTTCCTAGAAATAGATTTAAATGTTAGATTAGATAGACAAGTAGAAAATGAATTTGTAAATAGATGAGATAGATATAGATATCATTACACATATTATTAATAAATTAGACGGATGAATGAAGTACCTTTGTCAAGATGATGTACGGCGAGCAGTGAACTGTGCAAAGGGCAACCATCATTCTAAAGAGAAAAAGTCTATTCAATAAGAAAATACCGTACTTATCGCGAATCAATGAAAATGTAAAACGGAAATCAGACACAATATCTTACCTCCTCGGTTCAATCTCCTCTCGTAAATGGAACCTATAACATGAAATGGAAGAAAGAAATTAGAGATGTCATATCATATCCACACTTACTTGTAACGTCAGCTATATACTTGAGTTGTTCGTAGCCCAAAGCGTATCTTCCCAACACGTTAATTAGTAAACGAAACTTGAAATGACATAAACATTGGCCCGTCAAAAGAAGAAAAACGTTAAAGGCGAAATCTTAAAACTTCACGGAAAAGTAATCATCATTCGAAAGTTAAATTTCAAACTCAGAGCAATTGCCGCCATATGTTTCACCAATTAAAAAAAAATCCTATATATAAAATACGGGGAACATGGATCGGAAGCTGCAATAATGGGCGATTCGAGAGGGGAAGGCTTTGGTAGGTGAAGCGAAACACCTCAATTCAAGTCGAGAGATCTGTGAGGCAAGTGTGCCAGCAAAAAAAAAAAAAAGGTGTACGAACAAAGAAAAAAATTTTGAGTGGAAAATAAAGTAGTCAGTAAGGATAAGGAAAAATAGACAGAAAGGGGAAAATTAAGTTTTTGGATTGTGGAGCAGTAAATTAAAAATAAAGGAAAAACAAACGAGGAAACAATAAAGAAAATTCGAGGAGGAGTTGGATTAAGGAGGAGTGAATAACAGCGCATGAAACCCTCCTCATGAAGTCAAGTTAAGTACGGTGTTTTTTTTTATATCGTTATTTTCTTTAGGTTACTAAGAGGCTCTAATGAGCACTTGATTTTTGTCTTGATTCTATAAATTTTTACTAAGTGAGGGATTTCGGTCGTTGTGCGTGCCAAATCCCAAGGTCAGAGAGGTCAGCCATTTGCACGTTTCATTGCCTGGCCAGGTTTACAACAAATTTATTTGATATTTAATAAAATATGTGTGGCAATCAATCATCTGATTTTGCATATCTTTTCTTTTGCGAATCTGTTTCCCAATTTTCCATTTCGAGTTCGTGGACCCTAAAACCACGTGGCGCCCACAGGTGTTTCAGGCCCAACCCTTCTCCATCTCTAGCCGGGGTAACGATTGCGCGTAGAAAGTAGCGCGTAACACTCTGTTGAGCTATGATTATCTTGGGCTAAATACTCATGTTGCTTTTCGTCAGAGCTTTCTAATAAAGCATGATTTATTGCCATATCTGTATCACTATATATTTCCCATAGTTTCTTCACCTCTGTCATTTTAGTCTCATAAAAGCCTGGCGTTCGTTTAACAAGATTCGTTTTCTTTCCTTTTTTCGATTAACCTTTCAATTCGAGCACGCAATATGCTTTCCGTGAGGATTAGTTTATCTACTGAATCCATGTTGATTTATATCCTACTATTATAGTTAATTAACCGTGTGGGTTAAATGATGAAAGTAATCGAAGGAAGCAATTTGATGCCACGTGTGGGATAAATTGAAAATTTAGTCGAAAGAAGTAATTTGACGCCACATGTGGGATAAATTAGTCGAAGAACGTACTTTGCTATCGCGTATGAACAATTGACGTGTAAGATATTTACGTGATTTTCTGTCGCAATTTCTAATTAATTTAATTAACCAATTATTTATTACCAGTTACTGACATGTAAATTCAGCAATTAACTATTTATCACGATATACAGAGATGTAAGTTCAGCAATTATAACAGAAATTTCGATAATATTCGAGCTGACTCGTCTGGGCACCCTGAAGTTTTACGTCTCAGCACGTTTATAAATTAATTTTTGAAGTTTTTAATTAGAACTGCCACGTCTAAGAACAGTTATAACTTAATCTTCGATGTTTTTAACTCGAAAAAATAATTTTCAAAGAAAATATTTAGCACTAAATTGAGTGTACTAGAATTATTCGCAATCACAACAGTAAAAAGGCACACAATCCTGGATGGAACCACCATGAAATGTTTTGTAATGTAGCTGCAATTGATAACTACAGCTAGATTACGGCATTTAAGTGGACAGTGTAGCGGTATGAAAAAATAGATATGTGTGCTTGTGTTTAATGCTGTATTTATTGAATAATTCTTTTGCGAAACACTCATATTCATAAATTCACTACAATTTAATTCTGTTCATTAATTGCTCAATTGCATGTGTAGTTATTATGCCGTATTTTGGGATATATTCAACTAAATACCATTTACAGCCTTTTCTAAAGTTTTCACGCTTTATGCACTTATTTCTAATTCACTTTAAACTTATTTTAACTTAACTACTTAACTATTTTGTTTCGTTGCATATATTCTTAAAATGCCAGATTTGACATGTGTTTAAGTTTATGGAAGAAACTTATTTAAATTACGCACTAATTAGTATTACACAATACTTATCTGAAAACCCAAATCCAACAAAACTTTATGTCCCTTGCCAGCACCAATTGCACCACTTTCCAGCATATATAATAATGTACCTTGAATTGGCACCTTTATTAGATGCTTAATTGCTGAAAAATAAAAATTCACTGTCACTTGATCGGATGCTAGTACTTGCATATCTGATCGCTTGAAAAAAACTGAGAGAGATCTTAGGGATTGCCTCCTTTTTATAGGCTTTAAGCAGCCAGTTTGACATATATACGTTCCACAAGAAAAATGCAAATTAAGCATATTTTTCGACTTTGCCAATTTCCTTCAACTAATTTATTATAAATTATCCATGAATTTTCGTAATTTATTTTATTAAATATTTCAATTTTTATATATCAGAAATTGTAGTATCCCTAAGAATTATGTATTTGCTATAGCTGTTATGGGATAATAATAAAACCTTTTTTCTTTTTGCCAACGTTTCCCGTTATATTTTAACGCTTCATCAGGGCTAAAAATACAAACAACAACAATTCATTGGAACAACAGTAAACTTTAAAAATATCTATAAATTACCTCAAGAAAATTACCAATAGAAAAATGTTTTTAGGTTTTCTGTGATGCACTTTATATCATGTTTAATTTTTTGTGATTTTAGTTGTAATTTTTAATGGTAATTTTCTTGAGGTAATTTATAGATATTTTTAAAATTTACTGTTGTTCCAATGAATTGTTGTTGTTTGTATTTTTAGCCCTGATAAAGCGTTAAAATATAACGGGGAACGTTGGCAAAAAGAAAAAAGGTTTTATTATTATCCCATACAGCAAATACATTACAATTTTTCTAAAAATTGTCAATATGGCGTCGCACTGCCATATCATGGCAAATTTCGATGTGGAACACAAATTTCTCTCCATTTTCTTGCATCTCGTTTTCGCATCTTTCTCTTTCCCACTCATTATGGGAATTAATTTCACCTTTTTTATTAAATTTCTAATTAACTGGTGAAATTCGCACCTTCTAAGCCAGCTCAATAGGTTGCGCGTCGTCGATTTCACCTAATTGACTTTCTCGCGAGTCAATTTGACAGTCGCGACTGCGGTATTTTGTTCGAAAGTGTCGGGTTTGTTTGTGAAGTTTTTTCGGCAAATTATGGATTAATTATCCAGGTAAGTGTGTTTTATTATTTTCTAAGTATTTAATTTTAATTATGTGTCAGTTCCAGCATAAATAATTTGCAGGAAATATGTTAATTCTGATAAATTATTTATGTTGGAAACTGATTGTTGAAATGTCAACAATGGTGTAAATTGTTGAATTTTATCACTTAGAGTGGTTTTACATGTTGCGAATTCATGTAATTTGCGTATGTAAACATCTTTGCATGTTTTGCAAATGTTTAATATGTGCAGTACATGAATTTCGCGATAATTTTCGATAGTTGCATATACATGCAATTGTTGTTATACTGCCAAGAAATTCGTTTCTTGGCAGATTTCGCATATATATTGAAACATTGTAATTGTTTACTGATTACTTCATTATTTTAATACATCTATACTAATTTATGTAATTTCTTTTAATTTCAGTCTAGTTCCTGACACTGCAGGATGACTTGGAGGAACTTGGAATGCGGAGTATTAAGGGAAGTATAGATTACATTTGATATCCATTTCTATTTTTTATTTTATTTCAGGTGTGTTCAACAGCTGGTGAAACTGGGTAATAACGTTGCTTAATCGCTGATGCAGTTGTCTGAATTGAGTGTTCCACTTGATTGGTACAACCTAGTTCACTTCCCATCTTAGCCTCGGCCCTGCTTATAAGCTCGCTTAATTCCTGCTGCTGCTCCTCTGTTAATTTAGTATGACCTTTTCGTGCACTCACATGAAAATTCACATCTTTCTCGCTAAAACGCCACGAATTTTCTTTTAAATTTGCTGATATTCCTAAAGTCTTCCAAAAATCAACACCAAAGATCGTGAAGTGAGCCAGTTCAGGAATAATTAAGCCCTCGACAATTGTAATCCGTCCCTCTAGCTCAATTGGTAAAGTGATTTCACCTAGCCCCGCTATATTCTTTCCCTCTGCCAATCTTACATTTTCCACCCCCGATTTCCGGACCTTAAGGCCAATTTTATTTAGTAATTCCCATCCTGATCTCCCGACAATGGTTTTAGTTGCCCCTGAATCCAAGAGTCCACGAACCTTAATTCCGAAAATACTTACAACTAGATTGTTATCGAACTATGTTGAGTGATTGACGACTGGACGTTAAGTCCCGACTGCCAGCATGAGCTGACAGATCACTCGGCGGACAGCGTTGATTGCAGGGCGGCACGCTAGCTCGCCTCGGCTATTGGCGGAGAGTGTGGGGAGGTTCTACGAAAAAACTTGAAGCTGCCGCCTGCGATATACAAAAAAAATCTCGTGCCTTTAAACCAAAAACTCCGGCACACATTCAATCCTGAAGGGACCTTTACGTCACCTACCTACATCTACATCGAAGGCGCAGATGGTCTGCCTTCCTGCATGCCCCAACCACCCAACTGACTCTGAGGGCAGATATTTACAGAGTCCCTGGTAGACCTGGAAAGAGAGAGGAGTAGTGGACCTAGACGACCTTCATGTGAGAGGGCTCCGGGAAAGCGAAAGGAGAAAAAAAACTCTACGGTGCCATTACGTTAAAAAAAAACTTTATTAACTAAATTTTCCCTTTTGCTCGAAAACTCTCGTCAAATGTTAGTTAAGTTGCTATCAAATTTTGAATTTCAAAAAAATGAGTTGGGTACCAAAGATAAATTTAAGCACAGTTTAGATATAGTAGTACGAGGCATATGAATTGCTAAACGTACAAAGATATAATGTCAAGCCTAAAGCTAGTGAAAGAACTTATTGTCATAAAGAGTATTCATGTATGAATGAAAAATTTCATTATATAGTGTGTATACATATATATATGTATGTAAATCGAATTTTTGATCTAATTTAAATGTACAAAAATAAAGAAAAATTTCAGCATCTCTCTTAACTCCTCAATAATGGAAACAATTTCATTGTTATGACTATTATTTCCAGCTACTTAAGAGCCAATTAAAAGCCGTAATCTGTCTACCAATTCATTTCGATCATCCCAGTAAACATAGTCAATCGTCTCTCTGCGATGCTTCATGAGACCCATACCTTCATGATGGATAAATTTTCTAATAATTCTCTTATATTTGGGTCCTTTACTACCTTTTATTTGCACATCTGCTCTATAATCACGTCTATGGGCATTAGAATCTTCCAAGATCTCTCGATAATTAGCCTACTCTTTTTCACCGTATAATCTGTTTGATGGTTCTTTCATAAAAAGAAGTTCGCATAAGCCAGCTGTTATATTATAGTGCTTCCCATTAATGAAAAAATTTTGTACATCAATGTCAATGCTAGATTTCCCAATTTTCCACCTCCCATTATCCATCTGAACACCATAAGTTCGGTCAATTTTAGGACTTTTGGCTTGGTAAAATCCTAAATATTTATTAACTAACCCAGTTGATAAGTTGAGGGTGGAATCTGATTTATTAGCTAAGGTTCTTGAATGAGTTGGTGTTCCATACTCGTTTTGTGATGACATTAAAGAAGACTCTCTATACTTCAGTGGTGTGCTCGTTGGTTCCATTTTCATATACAATTGTGTTGGATTTAACTCGAAGCCATCATAATCATCATCATCATCATCATCATTTATTTTATTTTCCTTTTTAGGTGTTGATTTGATATCAGCATGAAGTCCCTGTTTTACTTTTGTTTCACTTATAAGCTCTTTAAGTGGTTTTGTTATGGGCTTAAATGTTCCTTCAAGTTGAGATTCAACATCGATTCGCCCCGTTTTTATAGTTCGATATTTTTTCTTGATAGCATTCCTAGTTTTAATAATATCCCTGATTAATTCCCTCTTATTACCCATTTGTATTGATAATTTTTTTCAAAACCGATCTGGTCTATTAACAGCTTTATTAACTGGTCTGTTAACAGCTTAAACTGCTTTCCTAACTGCTCTGTTAACAGCTTCAACTGCTCTCCTAACTGCTTTAACTGGCATGTTAACAGGTTTATCTGATCTGTTGACTGCTTTAATGTTATATTTATAGGGAAATAAATGTATCGAATACCTGACGGTAACGTCCCTTGCTTAAGGGGCTATCTTTGTCTACTACCAGAAACCCATATTTATCCTTTCAACACTTAGCACACATATCTCGGAAAGTATCAAAGCTCATATCCGTATTCACATGATTATCATAAGCATGCCTAAGATTTGTGTCATCTTGTTTAAATAAAATGATAAAGTTGGCATTATCTCGTACCAAGTGTTTTGGTATATGAGTATAAGTCTGGCAAAGATAGAAACTATCAATGTTATTATGTCGAGCCATGCAAAAATAAGGGCGTATGTTGTCTTGTTTCCCACATGTTACATCATCAAAAATAAAAATTGAATTTTGATTTGCCTCATCAAATGGTATAACACCATCATTATTAGAAAATGTATAATAGCAAAGAAACATAAAGACATACAGAACTTGCATGAGGAGTGTGAAATTTTATCGGAAAATTTTTCTTGTTGGGTTCTCGACCGGAGACCCCTAGGCCCAGCACCAGGGTAGTACAAGCCGACGTCGGTACAAGCATCAGATAACATCGCGATGGCTGACCGAGGAAAATGTAGCTTACTATAATGGCGCGGCAGTGCAAACGAATCAGTGAAGTGATGCTGAGAGCTGAGTATTTTGTTCTCTCCTTTGTGCTACGATTTTCTTACAAGCGGCATAATGCGATACGGGGTCTGACTGTCTGAGTACTTCAGTCGTGTTTGGGCACTGGCTGTGGATGGTGTAATTATTTTGTTACACAATATTTCACTTGCCTGATCGTGCGAGTTTTCTCGTTCTCTCATTTTCTGTTTTCTATATTTTTGCTAGCTAAAACAAATTTCCCCCGTCAGCTCGCCCGCACCAGGCCTAGTGCTTGAAAAATTTTAGGTCGTGCGAATTTTTCTCGTTCTCTCATTTTCTGTTTTCTGTATTTTGGTTAGCCAAAACAAATTTCCCCCGTCAGCTCGCCCGCACCAGCCCTAGTGCTTGAAAATTTTTAGGTCGTGCGAGTTTTTCTCGTTCTTTCATTTTTTGTTTTCTGTATTTTTGCTAGCCAAAACAAATTTCCCCCGTCAGCTCGCTCGCACCAGCCCTAGTGCTTGAAAAATTTTAGGAGTGAAGAATTTACTCTTGTTGCATATTCTCGTATGTCTTTATGTTGCTTTGATAATAACCTAATCCTTTTATGGGTGACAAAAGTTTTCTTAAGTATAAACATTTTGATTGATAGAGTGGTTTTGAATACACATAAACGTTTTCATAGCTCAAACCATTAGGATGCTCCAGCAAACTAATCATAACATTTGTTTTTCCACAATTGGAGGGGCCGACTGTTAGAGCGCGTATGCTATTTGGTAATAATGAACTATGTCTTCCAGTTTCCTTAATATTGCTCTGAAAATCATTATTTCTGATTGGTAGAGATAGATTTTGCTTAATGAGCTTCATTTTGAATACTAACGCAAAACTATAAATGCTTACTGAATTTAAATACTTTTTTAGTTTGTATCTGAGTGTTGAAGGCTAAAGTCATTCATACTTATGCTTGAGCATAATAAGAAAGGGGCGGGGGTAATTAACACACTCATTAATAAGTTACCGTTTGAATTACACTTACCAGGCTACCGATATTGTGGACCTGGTACGAAGTTAGCAAAAAGATTAGCTCGCATGTAAAGAACATTGCTTACTCTAAATTAAAAAGTACACCAGATCGCAACATATCAGATCGGATATTGGCTGAAAAGGCCTGGAGTCGAGTTAAATCTACTGATGCAAGCCTAGGTGAACGTTCAAACGCACTGCTAGTTCATGAATGCTAAGGCTAAGTGCTGGATGGGTATGGCGAATAAGAAGAAAAAGAGCACATATAAGAAAAATAAAAAAGTTAAGAAAAACATTAACCTGAGAATGGTTATCTCAAAGGCAAGTAAATCAATTCAAAGGCAAAAACCTGATTCTTTGAAAAGAGCCATTGCGTTGCGAAAGGAAGTAGGAGATACAATTAAATATAGGAAGAAAAATGTGAAAGTTCCACGAGCCATACCTATACCAAAAACTGGAGGTACTTTACCATTCCTCGTTCCTTTATTTGCTGGCTTTTCTGCTTTAGGATCTTTAGGAGGAGGTGCTGCTACAATTGTTAAAGCTGTTAATGCTGTTAAAGGAGCAGCTTAAGGAGAGTAAGAGACATAATGAAGAAATGGAATCCCGTTTAATAGGGAAAGCTCTTTACCTAAAACCTCATAAAAATGGATTGTGGCTCTACGTAAACCCAGAGCCAAACAACTATTGAAAACGCTTCCTAAAAGACCATTACCTGAGGTAGATTTGCATAAATATGGAAAAGATCTACCATATTTTCGAGGAGTTTTCATGCGAGATAAGCTTCCAAAGAAACTAAACAAGAAGGAATGCGGTATTATCAACTTGGATATATCATCTGGTCCAGGAATTCATTGGGTAGCGTATTATAAAAATTATGAAGATATTCAGTACTTTGATAGCTTTGGAAATTTACAGCCACCTTTAGAAATTAGAAAAAATTTAACTAGTAATGTAAGGTATAATTATTCCCCATATCAAACATATAACTCAGTAATATGTGGTCATTTATGTTTGAAATTTTTGTATGATTGTTACGATAAATAAAAGAATATTATGATATGTATGTATTTTTATTTAAAATATTTCCTTTACACAAGAGGAGCAACAGGGTCTCTTAATTCTATTGTATAACTTCAATAGTTTGGATATTCGCATAAATTCTCTTTTAACATACTGCGAGTTACAAGTATCTGGACCTGATGTTGAAGTATTGTAAGCCCAACTCCATTATTCATAATGCTCTCCATATTTTGAAGTCAAAATGTTGATTTTTCTATATTTATCCAAAAAGCGGTAAGATAAGGTAGCATAAGTTTCCGATTTTGTTTCTGGAGCTCGTTTATTTTTCATCTCGAGTCTTGGGGATACGAGATCACTTTGGGGATACGCATGATATAGATCAAAAGTGATACCTATGGATTACATAAGGAAAGTAGGTTCACTTAATCTGCAAACAACAAAATTTGCTTGAAAGCGACACCCGATGTGAGCAATAATCATTCTTGCTTCAATTATCACTCTTAAGCGACGTGTGCCGGAGAAAATATTGTTACGAGCGTGGCCTTAGTTCGTTATTTAAAACACAATATTTCAGATATAATTCAAAAGTTCTTTCTTTATTTAACTTTACTGTTTACTCTCACAAATTCACAAATAATTATCAAATCAACTCTTTATTTATCGCTAGTACTGTACATCTAATTATCGCAATCCAAATAGTTTACTTCGTTCACTTCGCTGTCTGAAATAATACTCGCCTCCTAGCTTTCAGAGCGCCGTATTTATACTCTACGAATTATCCTAGAACCTTCCTGAATATTCCGTTCTCCGAACCCAAAGTTTACTAAGATGACACTAACTTAAAGTTGCTTCCATTCCTAACAGATGTCGCTTGATTCACTTTGTGGCACGTAACACTGCCCCCTTCTTAAAATTTGTTCGTCCCGAACAACAGATGGTCCACGGTCTTGGTGCTCTCCGTATTGACGCAAACGATCTAGATGAACGATTTTTCTTTTGCATCTTGTACCGCGCTGATTCTTGTATATCCTGTTATTAATTTTAGTTTTAACTGCATACGGTCTCCCCCAGTGTTGTGATAACTTTGGAGAACGTCTCGTGGCCTCATGCACATCAGCTAATCGTTGTCTGAGCCTTGTTACGTAGTCTTCTGGTTTCTTTTGTTCGCCTTTGGGTATACCAAACTTGAGGTCGCTAGGTAAGCGCATTTCCTTTCCGAAAATGACCTTAAATGGGCTTTGTCTGGTCATATTGTGAACAGCTGATATATAAGCCATTAGAAATATAGGAATATGTCGAAACCAATCGCGCTGATTATAGTTGAAGACCTTCCTGAGATGTTTGATTAATGTTCTGTTGAAACACTCTTCCATGCTTTTTCTTTCGTCTTTTATCTTTGATTCCTTTGTCCTCAAATTTCTTCCCTTTTGATTGCCGTTGTCATCCTTTTCATTGCCGCCTTTGCGCTTCTTATTATCATCATCGTCAGAAACTTTGTCTTTACCTTTTCGGACCTTCATTATACCCTTATCATCGTCATTATCAGCATCTTTAGACCCTTTACTTTTCGTCTTTTTCTTGCTTTCATTGTCCTCGCTCTTGGATTTCTTTCCTTTCTTCTTTTTACTTTGATCACCGTAATCATCATCATATTTGGATTTCTTTCCTTTCGTCTTTCGACTTTCGTTATCATCATTGTAGTCATCGTCATCTTTTTCTTCCATCCGTCCGCAATGTTTCCATTCAGGATTGCATGGACGTTGTGAAAAAGCTTCTGAATTTCCATGGATACGTCCTTTGCGGTATGGAATTTCAAAGTCATGAGGTTGCAGTCTAGTCTCTCCACGGAAAGCTTGCTCTCTAGCTCGCCATCTTCTCCCTTCTTCTTCTGATGTTTGCATTCGTCCTCGTTTCCTACAGTCGTTTTGCAGGTGTCCCAGTCTACGACATTTCCAGCATCGAATGACACCACGCGAAGGAATGGTCTCTGATGACGGTATTCTGCTATGAGTCTGCTGCCCAACTCGATATCTTTGCCCAGCTCGATATCTCTGCCCTTCTTCTAGCGCTTCCATTCGTCGGCGTTTTCTGCAGTCCCTTTGGAGGTGTCCTG
Organism: Dioctria linearis; assembly: GCA_963930735.1. Classification (NCBI taxonomy): domain Eukaryota; kingdom Metazoa; phylum Arthropoda; class Insecta; order Diptera; family Asilidae; genus Dioctria; species Dioctria linearis. The sequence continues at coordinate 163,296,628 of OZ005740.1, forward strand.
GTCTATTACAATTCCAGCATCGCAGAATACCACGTGAAGAATTGCTCTGTGATGGCTGCATTCTATTACAAGTACATTCCTCCACCGAAATTTCTCCCACTCGTACTGCACTTCGGGAAGCTTGCCTGGCAGATTCATACGCTAGTGCATAGCCTAGTGCTTCTGCTGTTGATTTCTTTCCTGCTAGCCTCAACGCTTGTTGTAAATTTTGATCTGCAATAGCGTTCACAAATGCTTCTGTTGCCACTTCATTAAGGAAATCTGCATTTACGCTAGAGTATGAGAGATAAGCTAATCTTTCCACATCACCCTGCAGTTGTTGTAGTGATTCGCCATGCTTTTGAATCCTGTTGCGTAGCTGTAGGCGATATACTTGCTGCATGTGTTCATCTCCATAACGTAACTCTATCGCCTGTACTAATGAAGTATAATCACGTTGCCTTTCTATCGGTATAGTTTGTAAAAGCTCTGATGCAGAACCTCGAAGTGCTAATACCAGAGCTGTAGCTTTGTCTGCATCATTCCATCCGTTTACTTCGGAAGCAGCCTCGAATTGTCTCTTGAAAATATGCCACGAATTTTGTCCATCAAATATTGGAGGTTTCATTCTGCCTGCATTGGATATTTCAATTCCTTCGTGCCGTGGTTGTCGATGCTTCATCTTCTCCAAATCTGATTTGAAGTTGTCAAGCTGTTCGGTCACTTTTTGTTGAACTTCCGCCACTTCTTGCTCGATTCCTTCAATTTTTAAATTTTGTTCGTCTAACGAGTTTTTCAGGAAATTCTTTTGTTCCTCTAAGCGACTTTCTAGACAATTCTCCAGAGAACTCTTTTGTTCATCCAAACGCGTTTCCAGTGATTTCTTCTGCTCATCTAAACGGGATTCCATAGAATTCTTTTGTTCATCCAAAGCATTCTTCTGCTCATCTAAACGGGATTCCATAGAATTCTTTTGTTCCTGGAGAGAATTCTTTTGTTCGTCCAAACGGGTTTCTATAGATTTCTTGTGTTCCTGGAGAGAATTCTTTTGTTCATCAAAACGGGCTTCCATTTTGCTCATTAAAGTACTTAAAAGCTGTTCTATGTTCATTGCAGGCTCTTCTTCAATTTCTGGTTCTTCTTCGAAAACGAATGTCTCAGGATTCTTTTCTTCCTCTATCAAAGCTTGTCTAAGTCGCTCGACTAGAACATTCTTTAGGCCAGTCGTTTGTAATGACCGCTTCCCCAACTCCACTTTCAATTCTTGTATGCGAAGCTCCTCTAGCTTGCGTCCCATTCTTGCGTCTTTTGTAATTCACTCACAGTTTAATATAAAATTATCTTTCGGAATTTTTACACACGATTTCACAAAATTAATTACTCTTTGAATTTCAAATTCAAATGCCACCACTTTATTTCGCGATTTTATCCCACTTCTGACACCAGTTGTTACGAGCGTGGCCTTAGTTCGTTATTTAAAACACAATATTTCAGATATAATTCAAAAGTTCTTTCTTTATTTAACTTTACTGTTTACTCTCACAAATTCACAAATAATTATCAAATCAACTCTTTATTTATCGCTAGTACTGTACATCTAATTATCGCAATCCAAATAGTTTACTTCGTTCACTTCGCTGTCTGAAATAATACTCGCCTCCTAGCTTTCAGAGCGCCGTATTTATACTCTACGAATTATCCTAGAACCTTCCTGAATATTCCGTTCTCCGAACCCAAAGTTTACTAAGATGACACTAACTTAAAGTTGCTTCCATTCCTAACAGATGTCGCTTGATTCACTTTGTGGCACGTAACAATATATTAAATATAGTCTAAAATATGCATTGTAAATAAAAATTGTATTATGGTTATAATGCCATTTATTGAAATAATTTGTTTTAATTACATTATAGGTTAAATCGAAAATCTTTTTTTCTTTAGTTCAGGAAAACCAAGATTTCAAAGATATAGACTGATCCTTATGCCTTTAGACCAAGATAGCTTTAGAAAATTCCTTGTGCACCATTTTCATAAATAACATCTCTCCGCCTTTACTTTTTGCGATCTTTATTGGAATATCCTGATTTTTCGAGCTGTTGGTAGGGGACAGTCGATTGGTTTTTGGATGAAAAACTTTCTTCTTTATTTCTAGAAAGCATCGATTTCATAGATGTAGACTGTGGAGCCTTATATGAATATTCTTTATGACTTTCGTCCGTAGGCTTTAGAAGGTTTGTAGTATCCTTAGAACTTGTTGTGATTGAGTGCCGTGCTCGGAAAAGAGAGCACTCAACCTTGTTAATGTTAATAAATTGGCTTTTAAGTCACAAAGTAAACTCTCTCTGTTTTAAAATTTATTATTTTAATTTTTTATTTCCTTACACTTTTTATCGATTTGGATTTTACAATGCTTTTTGATATGTTCAACTTTTATTAATTCGTATTTTACAGTATATTTTAATAATTACATTTTTTTCATTTTGCAACACCTTTTAATAATTTCGACTTTTAATAATTTGGGTTTTGCAAAACTTTTAATAACAAATTTTTTAGTAATTCGGAATACCTTTTTATAACTGCGACTTTTAATAATTTGGGGTTTCGCAACACCTTTTAATAACACATTTTTTAGTAATTCGGAATACCTTTTTATAACTTCGACTTTTAATAATTTGGGGTTTCGCAACACCTTTCAATAACACATTTTTTAGTAATTCGGAATACCTTTTTATAACTGCGACTTTTAATAATTTGCGCGAGTCCTTCGGACTTTTCTGGTCGACGACTTTTAGAAAACTCCGCGAGGATCGGGCTTGATGGCCCCAGGTACCCACGATCGCTTCAAAAGCTCTTTATTTCTTTTTATTGTTTTCTCACGACGTTGAAAAAACGTAAGTGAGAAAATGCAAAAAGTTCTGATGCGACCTATATGCATCAATGAAAACTGTAATCCGATATGCACTTGTGCGCCCGTCTTGTAATTTTAATTTTAAGAGGGCGCGAATAATTTTGATAATTGTATGTATGTATGTACATACAATTAGATTGGATTAAGTAGGTAATGTACGTATGTACATAGTACATACGGAAAAAATGTAAGAAGACACTGTATGTAGGTAAGTGTGCATACCGTGTGAGTGGAATGTGTGTCTGATAACAAAATGCAATTTATGCTAAATTTATGCTAAATTGCATTTTGTTATAATATGGGAATGCATTTCTAAATGCATTTTGAATTTATATTGAAATTTTAAAATGAAATAGTTTTTTTATTTTCAGGGCCTTTTATGTGGTACATCAATATATTGTATAGGACAATATATTGATGTATTGCCCTTATGGTTGTGATTCGGGGCATTGGGCATCTGAGTCACAACATCCCTCCCCCCTGGGGAAAAGATAGTTTTATTCCTATTTGGAAGAAAATCTTTCTTTCTGTAAAAAAAAATTATAAGTATGCATTATGTGGTATAGAATTAGGCTAATGTTGTTATACATAATTATATAAAATTATAGGAGTTAATTAAAATAAATCCTATGAATAGAAGCAGTGAATATTTTCTTTGAATATGAGAGATGCTTAACCTATTTACGATTTATTTTAGATTCAATCTATAATAAAACTAATAGTAATTATTTATCGTAAAGCAATGGATTTTTTTTTGTTTTATATATATATGTATATATATTGACCTACGGATTTCGATCTGCGTTATCTATTTATATAATATATTATCTTATAATATTTATGCGTATTTGCTAGTTAGTTATTTAATATATTCCTTAAAGTGGTGCTATTATATAATATTACCCAGTTGGTTGTACATTGTTTTTTGTAATTGTTGTTTACTTTAACTGATCCCTTTTTTGTTAAGGGTATTTATTGATTTTTTTATATATACTATATACTTATACAAGTTAATTTGTTAAAAAAAAACTAGTATTTATTTTTACTTTTATATCTCTTTGTTATTTACATTATTCCAAAATCTATTATTATTTTTTTTTTTTAAGTAATTCTGTCGTAGAAATTATGTTTCTTTTCGGGATGGATAAGGAGTTAATAAAGTGGTAAAAGTTCAAGAAAGGAAAAGGTACAGTTGTCGGTATTTTTGTTTTTCGTGGTATTTGTTTGGTAACTCTTTTGGTGATTGTCTGTAGGTTAAACGTTTTCTGGCGTTTTTCTTTGCGGCGCGGGAGTTATTTTGTAATTTAGTTTTCTAGATACAGGTCTAGGCTTGTCTTGCAGTTCATGTTTGAGAGATATATTTTTAGCCCTGTTGGCTTTCGGTTTATATTTCGTGTAAAGATAGATGCAGAGAATAGATATTATTAAACCCACTGTTAAATATGACAGTGTATAATGGTGGATATGATGGTTATTTATGGGATTAAGAGGAATTTCTTCTTGATATTTTTGGAAACGAATGGATTTTAGAAGTTTCTCTAGATCCGTGTCTGTTGTGATATTTAAGGGATTTGTTTCTATAAACATTTCCATGGGAGAAGACGTCATATTCCATATTATATTGGAAATGTTTATCGTTGGGATAAAATGGGAATTGAATTTGGACATTTTTACGTTATGTCCATGCAGGATGAATTCCTTGCTGCGAACATAACAACCGGGATTGATGTGCATTGTTCCTATTCTATGCACGGTTTGTGAACTAATGCAATCTTCACAAATAATGTCTATGTGGAGGGATCATTTTAAGGAGAAAAGCCAAGGGTTCTGCTGTGATAATTGTGTCCAATAGTAATCCTGTCGCAAGATCAGAATTTTACATTTTTGTGTGATAGGTTCCTTCTTTAGTAGATTCACTTCACATTAGTTTGTTCTTGTATTTGTGTTTAGGATGGGGGATGAAATTTTGCAGTAGAAGTGCATATGGTCCAACGTTGCGCAATTATGAATATCCTGAAGCGTTAATTCAACAAAATGTTCGCGATTGTAGTCTATTAAGATATATTCATTTACTGGTTCAATATATATGAACGATCCGTTAAGGAGTGTAGGTAATGGCATTACTTTGAATAATTGGTATGGTTCCTTGAATGGAAGTGGAATTCGGAGCTCGATAATTATTTTATTATTGAAAATATTCGCTGCTATTGTACTCAATTTGTAAATTTGTGATAAAATACTGTCTCTAGAATTTATGGGAAGCATCATGGAATTTGGCAATTCCTGTCTGATGTTCAATAAGAGTTCTTCAATTTGTCTAGGGGAAATAAGTGTAGGATGAAATTTTCCATGCCTTGAATCTGTTAAGAGATCTATTAATTCCGACTGGGTATTTTGGTATCTGAATGCCATTAACGAAACCAGTGAAATGAGTGATTCAAGTTCTATGGATATTTTGTTATCCAATGTTCTGTTTTCCGTTAATGATGTAGCTATCTGTATTGAAATTAACTTTTTATGCATAACCAAGAAATCCTTTTCAATTGCGGCTTTAGTTTTGTTGAAAACATTTGCGGTTGCTTCGACTATCGCAGTGTGGCTTTTCATAAGTGATAGGAGGGACTTCTGGTTAAGGGTGAGGTTACGGATTTGCTCGTCATAAATCTTGGCATCATCTTCGTCCAATGTGCCGAAAAGAGCTTTAGAGATTGAGCCTATAGCATTGAAAAGTGCTCTTTGTTTTCTATTTTGGGTCACAAGTAACATATTCTTATATTCTATGTTTGCTATAATAAGATTTATTTGTAGCAACGTACCATTACAGGTGTGGGCCATTGCTATTAAGACTCTGGCAAGTCGCTGTTATTTGCTGCGCGATTAACCGGATATTGCTGAATTCTGATTTAAAATTCGCCAGGTCGTAATAGGTGGCGATCTTCCATTCGTTGGCGCTGCCAATCTCCTCGAAGTAAATGCCTGCAGTAGCATTCAGCTGATTGACTTCTATCCCTGAGTTGTAGACGAAAGGGATGCAAATTAAAATGAATGCTATATGCACCATTTTGGAAACCTGGAAGATGATATTGTATTATTCGCTTGGAATGAAGAGGATGATGAAGTTGTTGATATTACTCTGAGAAAAGTTTTGTCATTGTTATGGACTCTTTTATTTTTGTTGTTGACCTTTATGGTGAAATTTTCGGGGGAATTAATCTCCATTATCTCATACGGACCTGACCATAGTGATGAGAATTTGTTCTCTCGAACTCTGATCTTAAGTAGGACTTTATCGCCTAACATAAAAGATTTTTGGACGGAATTTTTGTCATATTGTAGTCTGGAGTTTTCTTTATTTGCCATGGCCATGTCTTTAGCTATTTTGAAGCTATGCTGTAGACGCGCTTTTAACTCGTTTACATAATTGTCGTAATTATAGCAAACGGTTGGAGAAGATTTCAAATTGTTTGGAATTTCGGCTGGGAATCCGTAAAGGAGTTCGCGAGGAGTATAATTAGTACTCGAATGAGAAGTGGTATTGTAGACAAACATGGCATAAAGAATCCATGTATCCCAGTCTTGTGGATCTTTTGCTACATAAGATCGGAGATATTCCGCTACGGTTCTGTGGCTTCTCTCCACTGCACCATTCGTTTGAGGGTGATATGGAGTAGTTTTGAGCCGTTTAATTCTCAGCAACTTAGATACCTCGGCGAACATGCCACTTATGAGGTTAGAACCCTGATCTGTGAGGATACTTTCTGGAATACCATGCCGACAAACTATTGTTGTCGTGAAGGATTCCGCTAATGTCTTAGACTCGGTGTCGACTATGGGAATAGCGTCAGAAAATTTTGAGAGGTCGTCTTGGAATGTAAGGAGATATTTGTTTCCAGAATGAGAAATTGGGAGAGGTCCTACAACATCTAGGTACAATCTTTCGAAAGGTTTGGAGCTAATGCTCGAGATTTTCATAGGAATTTTTGGGTTCCTGGACCCTTTGTTCACCTGACAACTGTTTTTTTATTCTTTTAATAGTATGGGAAACTCCTTGATGGCCTCCCGTCGGTAGTGAATGAAAATCTTTTAAACTTGTTCGATGTCATTAATGTCGGATAAATATTTAATCGAATCTTGATAGAGTTTGATGTTCATTTGTTTATTAGCGAAGATTGTGGTAAAAACGGTTTTAATAATTATTAGATTCTGTGGATCTAATATAGGGAAGGAGATATTAATTTGTTTTAACTGATTTGCTTCTGTGTATGAGCAGATCTCAGTTAAATTATTTTCGAGGTCTGATCTCATTGAGGTCGACAAGGTAAATTAACTTTTGAAATGATTATTTTGGAGTCCTTTTTTGTGTAGAAGTTCAGATCATTTTCTAGAAGTGGAGATTTATCTGAAAGTTTTCGTTTCAAATTAAACACTTTTCAAGTTCTGTATCTTGCATTGGCAAGATGAAGGCTTTAGGATTCGCATTTTTAGTCAGTAAAAGAGGAAAATTAGTCTCAGTTATTATGACTGAGGAATTGTTTGATGACGATGGAGTTGAGTTTAGAGTAATGCTTGCATTGGGAATATCCGAATTGGCCTGAGCTCTGGCTTGATTCCTATTTACAACATTCACGTAAGTTGAAGGTTCTGCAAAATGCTTGGAATATTCTGGGATAGCTCTACTGAGAGTGTCTGCATTTGTGTTGAGCTTACCTGATTTATGGACTATTTTGTAGTCATATTCCTCAAGACGTATTCTCCATCCATTCTCCTTATCTATTGTTGAGTAACGAGTCTCTGCACCATTGAGAACTCGGCTCACATAGGCGATTGGATGATCTCCTTGATCATCAACTTGAGAAAGAACTGCTCCGATGGCGTAGTCACTGGCATCGGAGGTGACAAGAAATTCTTTGTCAAAATCGGGATATGATAGAATTGGTGGTGAAATAAGTTTATTGCGTAATTCGCGAAATGCCTCGTCGCAGATTGCGTCGAACTTGAAAGGCGTACCTTTTTTCAAAAGATTTGTGAGTGGTTTGGCTATCTTCGAAAAATTTGGTATAAATCGCCGATAGTAGCCGACGAAACCAAGGAAAGCTTTGATATCTTTTTCCTTCTTGGGTCTTGGATATGACTGAACTGATTTTATTTTTGCAGGGTCTGGTTTGACTCCATTTTCTGTAATAATTTGCCCTAAATACATAATTTCCTTTCTTAGGAACTGGCACTTATCGGGTTGAAGTTTGAGGTTGAAATTGCGGAGACGGCTAAATACTGCTGTGAGTCTTGTATTATGATCTTTGAGATTGTATCCATGGACTACAATATCGTCCATGTATACGAAGCAATAGATGCCTTGGAGTCCAGATAGAACATTGTTCATGGCTCGTTGAAAAATAGCAGGAGCTCCTTTTAAACCAAATGGCATACGATTGTATTCGTAGTGGCCATAGGGTGTGCTAAAGGCAGTTTTCTCCCTGTCCTTCGAGTCCATTTTTATCTGGTGAAATCCACTGGCTAAGTCGAGTGTGGTAAAATATTTCGACTTCCCAACTGGTCTAATATATCAGTGTTATTAGGCAGTGGGTACGCATCGCCAATAGTAATGTCGTTAATACGACGAAAGTCTACCACTACTCGCCACTTTTTGTTTCCATTCTCATCTGGTTTTTTAGAAACCAGGAGAAATGGAGAATTCCACGGACTATATGAAGGTCTGATGATGTCTGACTCAAGCATTTCTTGTATTTGCCGACTTATTTCCGTTCGGACGGTCTCGATTTTGTTGGTAATCGCATCTGTATATGAAAGGAAATGCCCTTCTATGAAGAAGAGATCGTTGAATTCCCTACAGATATTGCGAACACTCTCAGATTCCTCTGAATTACAGTGATCCAATTTTATAAGGTTTTGCAGTTTCATTATTCTGCCCTTAATTGGATCTCTTTCAGAGTCTGTGGAGATGACCACAAAGTCGTACAAGTCTTGGTAAACTGGGTTCACCTCGTAAGGTGCTAGATCGGCGTCCTCCTCATTTGTGTTGAGGATTAGGACTTTTGCCATACCGTTGACTGGTTCGACTATCGAATTTCCAAGAAATAAACCTGGCCTTATTTCCTTCTTGAAACAGACCGATTGTTTTTAAATAGAAGGAGTTGGAATTTCAATCATGAATTCTGATCGAGCCGGAATTTTAATTTTATTTAATTTATCCGATTCTTTCGGATTTTTAAAAGGAAGGAGATATGAATCCAACTTTTGTGGAATTTGGAAGGTGTTAATCGGCGATTCTGACTCGATAGAATTTGAAGGAGATAACACTTTATTGAAGTTCTTTGACTTCTTTGATTTTATCTTGGAATTCACTTTTTGTGAATCTATTGATGAAGGAGATAGAATTTTAATAGATGCAGCCTTTTGTGCGGCTGTAGATGGAGATATATTTTTACGTTCTTGCTTCATATCTTGTGAAGCTTTGGATGGAGATAGAATTTTATTTAATTCAGCCTCTTGTGTGGCTATAGATGGAGATAGATTTTTACCTTTATGCTTCATTTCTTGTGAAGCATTGGCTGGCGATCGATTTGCATTGCTTTTCGGAGCAATGGATGGAGATAGATTTGTATTAGTATTTATATCGAAGAATGCTATCTCCGTATATAAAAGACTCTTTGTTTGAGACCTCTTTTCTTATTCTTAGCTTTTCAAATAAACGTATGGATAATTAGTGTAATATTCTTCATAAGGATAAGATTAATTTGAATCGTTTATTTCTAAAGAAATATATTTATTTTTGTAATTGATACTAGCATTGTATCGAGATAAAAAGTCATGACCAAGCAGGCCATCGTATAAGAGGATGGAGTTATTTCCCACAATTTGGAATGGGTGTTCTAGGATGGAGTTATTTTGTTCAAAATTCAAGTTTAACTTATCAAAAATGAGTCCCTCTGTAGAAGTGGACTCTGTAAATAATGTGTTTATATTGCAGACAACATCTCTGTAGCAGATGCTATCTGGCTTTAATGGATGGAGTTTAATTAAGCTGATATCTGCTCCAGTATCAATCGAAAAGGTAAGTTTTGGAGCAGAGCATATATCAACAGGCAAAGAAAGCGTTAGTGAATTTTTATTATTTTGGACGGGGATACGAATTAATGTTTTGCTGTTTAGTTTTTCATCGATATTGTCTCGGGATCGCGATGAACTTGCGCCGTTGTTTCTATCTGCGAGGGGTTGCCGAAAACGGTGATCTAGCCGAGATATTTGCATTTGTATATCTCGGTGGAGTTCGATTCTCTCGGATTACTGCCTGCTGCCAGTTCCTGTTTTGTGGCTGTCTATCAGCCGTGCTTGTTTGCGGAGCTGTGTTTGCTTTTTGGAAATTATTCCGATTTCCTTGATTGTCGTTAAATCGGGAATTATTTGCAGCTCTTGTCCTGCATTCTTCAATCGAATGGCCCATCCGATGGCAATATCGACAACTAGGGACCTGCGACGGAGATGTAGCATTCTTAAAATATGGAGGACGTTGCAATTGCGAGTTTAACTTTGGAGCAGCGTTGAAATTTTGCGTGGAGCGTTGCATGGCTGGGCAGCTTGATGCAGCATGCCTCAGTCTATTACATTTGAAGCATTGTAAATTATGACTCGTATTTTGTCTGAAAGGGACTGGATTTGTCTCGTAATTCGTTTGAAAGATAGCTTGCTTGAGCTCCAAACCTGATGCATGATCTAAAATATGTGATTTTAATGCAGAAAAGGATTTATCGAAATGCACTTTTGCTAAGGTCTGTAATTGTGGAGTGGATAACCCATCTTCAATTGCTCTCACAGCCTGACACTTATTATCTTTTAACAAAGACCGTAGGAGCACCTTGTCCGTTATATAGGAATGTGTTCTTTCATTTAGCTTGGACAGTGTTGTATTTAATCTCTGCAAAAAGTCTTTTACACTTTCCTCTCTTCTTTGTCTCGAGTTAGTCAATTGAGATTGTAGTGTGGCCCGAGGAGTTTTGACTTCGAAAGTTTGAGCCAATAGCGATTTTAATTCAGACCAATCTGATATTTGGTTGTACCTGAATACATCATACGCTTCGGCGGATAGTTTACTCCTTATTAAACTAAGGAGGGAGTGCTTTTCGTTCGTCGTCGATGCCGTGGCGTATATATCATCACAACTTGAAATGAATTTGTGAAGATCTTTGGGATTTCCATTAAAGTTGGGAATTAACGATCTAGCTTCTGATAGAAAGACGGTAGATTGGTCTCTAAAGGAGACATAATGATGATGGTCTGTGAAGTTATTTGTATTATCCGATACGTTTTGGATTCGAGAGTCCAATTGCTCTTGAAGGGCAATTATCGTGTCTGTGTATGATGTTTCTACCTCGGCGTAAACATCATTTTTGAAATAGTCAAGCTCCAAATCATTAGGGCCGGTATATGAAATTATATCATTATGCGTTGCCTCAAAATCATCCCAAAATTGGTGCAATGAATTGATCTTTTGTGTAAGATATGTTTGGGTTGTAGTCGATAATGAATTAAAATTGATCGATTGTATAATTCGTGATATAGACTTTTGCCTGTGATCCTGCAGCCTGAACCGTATTGTATTTGACTGATCTTTGTCTGTATTGTCTTGGGTATCAGCTGTGGTTGTTTTCTGCGAAGTCTTGGGGGTAGAATGTAAAAGGGGTTATTTGTGCACTCCATTTGGATTGATATGGACTTCAGCCTACAGATAGATAGAGTTACCTTCACGGAGAGAAATTTTAACTCTCGGTATCATTTTTTATATAGCGCGCGTCTTATATATCTATGAAATCTAGGGATAGTGAAAATATATAACAACCAGTATTATCCAAATAGTATTCAACTTATGAGTTGTCGAGTTATGTAATATAATACTCAGAAAAATTATCTGTAACCATATCAGACAATCTCAATAGCGGTAAATGTCATGCATAAATGAGTTCCTATGTAAAATAAATAACTTACTTAACGATAAAGCTATAATAGTTCGAACATCGGAACTTAACATCAGGTATTATATATATAGTAATCCACATCACATGATTGATTCATACTCTTGTATTCTATAAGAGCAAAAGAAACCTGTATTGCAATCAAAATTATCTTACATAGAACTCGTTGCTATTGTTTTGTATACAGTATAATACAAATTGACACATCATACAAATTAGTATTTGCACAATGGTTATATATATAATACTGAAGTACATGCTTCGTTAGCTCTATAGGTATAGAACTTTAATATGTGAACTTATTTATCATAGCAAAATCTTTAATATGCATTATAGGACATACTGGAGTAATTTGGTGTACCCGACAAATTTTGTTAAAAAAATCATATGAAATGAGTTGTAGTTGACAAATTGAAACTTAGTTTTTAATAGATAATTTCAAATCAATATCGAAAAACATTTTATAAGATTTTTTACAAGTACTTGGGTATACCACGTTTTGTCAGGTAAGTTTTATTTGTAATACTTAGTCATGCCATTACTATGTTGGGGGTTGTTAAATAAGAGCGTACCAATCTTCATTTATAATTTTTATTTATAATAGATAATATACCAATACATAGGTTATATACATACATATGAACTTAATGTAATAAAAAATTATTTTTATAAAGTTAAACGTAATATAAAATGTCTCAGATGACGAAAAAATTGTAATATCGGCCATTACTAAAAAATGAGATACTCTCCTTTAAATTCGATGCAAGTAAAGGTTTTTTCATATTTCCCGGTGAAAGGAAGAACATCGTACTCTTCAGTTTTTTTAACAACGTGACAATATTTATGATTGTCAAATAACAAAGTTGATAAAACATTAATGCAAAAGTACACTTCATCATTTTCTAATATACAAATATGGTCTATCACGGCAAACTGCGGATAATCGTACACGTTTCCAATTTGAATCACTGAATTAAGTTTAATTTTATTATTACAAGTATTAACCCAGGAACAAAATTTCCCTCCATTATTTTCAAAGTCATACTTCTCAAGTATGCTTTTGTAAGCATATAAATCAGGAAACAGCTCCTTACCATGCTTTAAGTTATCCTTGGACTGTTTTCGCTCATCACACACATGACTATCAGAGAGTAAATACCGGTGGCAGATCGTATGACATATATTTTTTCTAGACGTCGTTGATTTCGCTATATCTTTCAGTACTTTGTGCTTGGCCTCATATCTCATAGACCAAATGTTAACTAATGGTCCAACTGTTTTCATTATGCGCGGATAGTGTGTCAGGAAATGATGCTTAGGACGAAGTGGTACTTTAAACACTTCATAAAATGATTTGTGATGCCTATATATACAGTTCTGTAGCTCTGCCACTGTTTCTTGACTTACACATGGCGAAACAACTATATCTAGAATACGTCTTAATTGAATAAATACGTCCCATTTCTCATTTCCCTCAGGAACCCAATCTCCAATAATGATTCCCAAAAATTTTGAAAGCCATAGTACTTCCGAAGCAGAATATCTTATTTTGTTACACTTTAAATGGTCTATAGTTATTTCAGGCGGTTTGTTTATATTATCATAATTACCATAATTAAACAAAAAGATACGGTTATTGAACTCGGACAAAGTAAAGTATTTGTCTACGAACATAAAATCTTTCAACATTAAGTAATTAAGTATCCCTTCTAATAAATCGTGCATAAGATCGACAGAGTAATTTGTTGTAGGATGAAAGTTATGTAAACTATTAAAAATGCAATTTGATACTATTCCATTTTCAGACACGTTATTTATTGTGACATCTTGGTCATAATTCTCTTTGTTTCGTAACAATGTAAAGTCTTCTTTGAAAGCAATTTTTGCTTGGGTTGGATGCATTTTGCAATGCCGACAATAATAATTAGCAACAAAGCAATCAGTGAAACCTAAAAGAGATACATAGACTAAGTATGAAAATAATCTTTCTATTGAATAATTCAATTCCAGGATCTTCCAAAGACTTAAGTTCTTCTATAATTGGAGCAAATACACGATTCCCAAATCTTTTCCTGTCTAGAGAATTCAATAACATAACTAAGAATATATTGCTAAGTTTGGATTGTAATCTTGGAGGAAGACATCCAATAGAAATGTAAACAGCGCCCAGATTTTGTTGCCCTGCTCTAGAGCCTAATGCATTGTTTGTTTCGAATTCATCGAAATATAAAATAAGGGGCAAAATTATAGTTTTGCTGTTACATTCTAAAGTAGAAATCTTAACTCTCCAGAAATCTGTTTGGATTATATTACTAATACCAGAAGCACTCGATTTTAAATAAAATAAATATTTTTCAACTTCCTCTAAATTTTCTTTACTTGAAAACAAATTCTTTAATGTTGATTTTAGTGAAATAACAGAAGCTGTAACATTAACCGTTTTTAAAACGATCTTATTATCTTGTCGGATAGGATTAATGCGCTCTCCTATTATAACAGAAGCCGGTTGAAAAAAGGAGGTTGAACTACTTAAAGCTTTAATTCTTCGATACTCAGTAGAAAGCATTTCTGTATAAGAATCTTTAATTAATGAAAATATTTCTTTTATGATTGTGGATGTTAATTGGTTTTTTTCCAATGATTCAATCATAAAGTGTTCTATTGCATTAAGTATATTTCCGTGAAAATAATTTTTTTAAAATTGAAAATAATTCATTTGCTGCTTTTTTACAAATTTTACCATTTTCATAAATATTACAAGCTAAATTTATATTTTCATTCTGTATTATATTTTCTAGTGTTTGAATACTGCATTTAAGTTCTGTTGAATTTTTAGTGTCATTAGAGCAAATTTCACTACTATTGGTAAGTGGTTCTATAGCGTTATTTTTTAAATTACTGGAATTTTCACTACGAAATTGATGTTTTATGTTTAATGTAGAAAAATGTTTCACAATATGTTTTCGAAATGAGTCAAACTTTGAAAAAACTCTTCCATCAGAATTACAACTATTACAAATATACTTCACTTCAAATTTGTGATAAAGTTTTATATGTTTTATATATCCCTTGTTAGTGGAAAGCAATTTAAAACATTTAAAACATTCCATTTTATGATACAAAAAAGCTAACTGTATGTATTTTAAAATATCTTAAATATATTTTTACTGAATAGATTAGTTAATTTAAATCTGCGATAAGTGAATTCACCTTTGCAAAATGTCTATCATACGGCGTAGATATATTATATACAGCCTTCTGGATGAAAGTCCACACTGGCTCACAAGAAGAAGGATATTTTGCATTCAGAGCATAAAACAATTTGAAGCATGCATCAATTGCATTGAGTGATGATTAAAAGGTATATAATACGTCGTCGACTGCTACATAGGCCGCAGTAATAGCATCTGTGATAAAATGCAAAAGATAATAGTAAAAAAGTATTTCGAAAATATATTAGATCTTACCAAAGTCATTGCCAATTAAAATGATAGAAGGCTGAAGAGTTTGCTTTGACTTTTGTAATTTTTTTCGAATTTTTGAGATTTTCTCATTAAGAAGGGTAGACTCCTGCAATTATGGTGAACTTTAATATAAATATAGCTATTTTTGTTGTTAATTTTAATTACCTGTTCCAATAAAAAAAATGACTGGAGTACCTCCGCTTCAGTTAATTTCAACCGTTTTTTAGGGTTGGTGCAGTCTTCGTAGGATTTCCTGTTGTAAGTAGATTTCGCAAGTGCATTGCATAAAATGATGAAACCACTTAAAGCTCCATGAGATATTGAAACAACTGACACATCTCTTCTAATTTTGTTAGCCCAATATTTGTTTATTTTTTCATTCCAACTCGGCCAAGTAGAAAATAAATTATTTGTCTTCTCTTTATATTCGTCATCAAAATCTTGCAGTAAAAGGTGGAAACCGTCGGGCCCTTTTAAGACTGGAAACTTGTTTAAATAGTTTTGAATTGAACATGTACTTTTTCGGGAGTTTAGGATCTGGAATCTAACATCTTTAGTGTCTCTCCAAAATGCTTTCACTTTATCAAGAGGAGTTATATTGCTTTCTAGGAAAGAAATTTTTCCAGCTATATCTTTTTCCACAGGTGATGCTAAGGTATCCGCAACTTTAACTTCACAGCTTTGCTTTTTCAAATTTCGCCTTAGATGATTATATGAGTTTCACAGTTTTCCTGTAGCTAGCGTTTTGCTGATTTTATTATATGGCACAAAATATATATCTGAAGTTTCGCTTGGAAAAATTCTGACAATCTCATTGGATAAATCTTGGAATCGACATGAAGTGATTTTTACATTATTTTCACATGATCCAAATTCCCAATAAGTAATGGCAACAAATCTCTATGTTTATTGTCCAATTTTTCATTTTTTTTATAAAAATTCTTTATAATGACTCCTGTTGCACATTTTAGGTACTGTTCAATCGTTGAAACGTCCTTAAAAGTGGAAACACCCTCATTTGTTCTAGCGACAGGTAGAGTTACAGTATAAATGGGATAATCCGAAGAGGTTGAAGCAGACAGAGAATCAGTCAAGGATTCTAGCAACGCACCCCTTTCCTCTAATAAGACGTTAGAATTATTTAGTTCCGTTGTATTTAAGTAAAACGAGTCTCGCTGAGTTACTTCTGTTGTTTGGACTGGATTATTACTTAACAATGGCGTTGTCTACAAAATTCAAATTAGAACAAATATTATCATGAAAATTTTATTAAAAGTGTAATATCTATTATAACCATAAAGATGCTAATTTTTTAGACATTTTTTACTATGAACAAAATAAATAATATATGTGATGTAACTCTCACTGTATATTTCAAATGGAGCCACAATTACTAATCTTACTAATCTAAACTAATTAATACAAGGTGTTTGGTTCCGCGTCCGGAATAATTCCGAGGGTAATAGGTCTTATCCAGCAATATATTTTATGGAAAAGGGGCTGGTAAATTCTTCGTTTGGGTGCTATTTGTTTCTCTTAATAGCCCATAAATTTCTTATTATGTACCCTATAAAAATAGGGCTTTTCAATAAGTGACCAAAGACCTGTCCTCCCTCTTTCATCGGCAGTTATAGGTCGTGAAAGTGATAAAATTAAAAACATCCTAAATTGTTAAAATTTGAACGGTTTTCCAGTAAAAATACATAATAACCATAGCAATTCTTGACAAGATTTAGGAACCTCAGAATGTTACCTTTCATTTGATCGTACACCTTTGCAATGAAATATTCCGTACGTGGAACCAAACATCCTGTGACGGCTTGAGTTGCTCAAAACGTTACGTAGAAACAATCCTGTACGGTTTTCAGATCAATTTGGAAAGCGATTTGGAATATGGCAAACTACTTTCAAATAAGGATAATATAAAACTACATACCTGTTCTTGACATCCAAAATACCTAGTAAATTTTTTCCAAAAAATTGCGCGGGGCCCAGCTTTAGGAATAATATCCTTTAAAATGTCTAGGTTAAGACTTTCAAACGCTTCTTTATTTGATACTTCCTCTTCTGACGTAAAGAAAAAATTAAAAACACTAAAAAATTTATTTTAAAGCAGATGAGAACTCTGAGTTCTTAAATCAACGGAAAACATAATGTCGCCAGTTTTTGCACAAAGTTGAATCGATCTTGAGATTTTACAATAATAGAAATTCCGGATATTCGTACTAACTATTTCCAATTAATCACAATAATATTTGTCACTAATTTTATTTCAAAATTTGTTACAAAATGTACGGAGCATTATAGGTATACGTACATAGTAATCTAAAATATGAGCACATTTATAAGTTTATATCTATACCTACATAAGGCAATGTGATGGATATAAAAAAATGTTTTGCCTAAAATGGGTACCATACACACTTTACAAATGCCTTAGAGCATAAAACTAATTAGTGCACGATGCTACATACACATATACCTGCGAGTTTTTCAATCAAACTGCTTAAATTCCAAGATGTCAGAATTTGCCGCACAAAGTTGTCTGACATTTTTAAAACACAAAATTTTTATTTTCACTCACTTAACTTCACAAGACCTCGCGTTCGTTCCGAATGAGCACTGATACTGGAATGCTGAAATTCCATTTAACCCTAGTTCTTGTAATTAGATTATATGTACAGCACGTACTGCAATGTTTAGGGCAACAGCTATCATTCGAGTAACGAGATAGGTCACATTGATAAGACTGACGCTTAAACACATATGTAACTCTGAGAGTTATAATTTTGGCACAGATTAATACGTATCTATATGTATAATGTGAGCCAACAACTTTATATGTCCAAATACACAAACAAAAAGTATGAGAGCTATATTATTGGCATTTTGGGATAAAATATATATTCATATTTTTAATAAAAATTACAATTACCGTATTTCGAATAACTTAACGTATTATAAATTTTAACATCTGCAACATCTGCAACTATAGTAATGGGTTGCATATGTGGTAATAATATGTGGTAATAGTTACCATAAGAATATGATAGATTTTGTTATGACGATATTATTCAATGTTATATGAAATTCTTTTATATTTAATGAAAGTGGGAGCTATATTTTTAAGTTATCAATTCATGCAAATAACACCATTACTTTTAATATAAAACACTGTGCCTTATAAATTGCTTCTTATAATTATAATTTGCCAAGCAATGCAAATTTTTTTCCGTGTTAGTAAGATTATACCAGTCCTCTGTTTTGTCATAGCATGACTGTTTGAAATAATCATGAGTTTCATCGAATTCATCATGATCCTGAATCAGGGTTTCAATTTTTTCAAATTAAGCCCATAGTTCTTCCAACTCTTGGAGTTTTCCAGAAGTAAAATCTGAAGTCCTTTTAGTTATATTCGCTCTATGATAGTCGGCCAGAATTTGTCTAATTTCTGACATTTTTGGGACTTGTGACAAGCAAAGCTCATCGAATGTTTTTGTTTCGTCAGTCATGTTGTTATATTATGTGGGGCGTAAAAATTGAGGAGAGTACAGCAAATAAAATTTTGAAACACAGCACCACAATAAAAGGAAAAAATTGTGAATAAATCCAAAAACACTTGATTTCAATTAGATTAAAAATTATCTCTGGAATTGTATATAACCAAAGATATAACTCTAATTGAGCAATTTAAAATATGTTTTAGTTTGATTGATTAAAACAACGAATTAGTATGAAAAAGTAGAAAAATTTCTCGTGTGGTAGGTAGGTAGGTATATATTTGGGTGCGTATTATGTTTTGTAAAAGTATATAAAACGACAATAGCAATAACAAAATGACTAATCAATAGTGAAATAGGGATTAATTAATAATAACCAACGATTTGTTCGTATTAAATATTCGAATTTTTGTTCGGTATAAAAATTAGGATGAAGGAGAAACCAAAATTTTCAGGAAAATCTAAAAGATATGCACGAAAAGAGAAAAATTAAAGCAAAACTTGCTTGTCAAATATTATCGGAAACAGAGTTATGACTTCAATAATAAATTTTGAAGTTATTAAAAACAAGTGAAAAGCTAGAATTGGTCTAAGACCAATTCTTATGACAGCCTATATGAATGCCCGTATGAAATTTCGTATGGTCTCTCATTTGAGCAATTTTGATTTTTTTCATTGGTTTCTCGCATATATTTCCAGAACGGCTCGTCGGACAGAAAAAATGATTATAATCAATTTTATAGGATTTCTTATTCTGAAGAAGTTTTTAGTAGAATAAAAATGTCTACGACTGATTGTTTTCAAAGTATATGTAAAAAACCAAATTTTTTATATGGCAACACCAAGAAGGGTTTGCCCGATTTAGTCCATTTTTGAAATTTTATTTGCTATTACTATTAAATCACAATGTACCAAATTTCAGCTTTCTATGTCGACGTATTCTCAGGTACTGTCCAAATATATAGTGGAAAACGAAATTTTTGTATGGCAACCCCACGAAGGAGTTGCCCGATTTGTCTTATTTTCGTACCTATTTTTGCTTTTTTTTTTAAATGTCCGTGTACAAAATTTCAGCTTTCTAGGTGAACGCGTTCTCGAGTTATCGTGCGCACGGACGGACAGACGGACATGCAAAAATCAAAAAAACTTTTAATTTTATGCGGGGGTGTCTAATCCATTTTGCTCTACCATCATTATTTCTGTGCGTTACAAACGGAATGGCAAACTTAGTATACCCTATAGATTTCATGTAGGGTATAAAAAGGAAAAAGTTCAAATCGACATGCAAAAAGTTAAACATTTGTATATATATATGTATATTGTCGATAAAAGAAAATGAAATTTGTTTGCTAACCAAACGCGGGTAATTTAAACCGCTTCTTCCAAACAAAATCTCCTCCTAGTCAACAGGCTTATGAAGCTTTATTGACGGAGAATAATTATTGATTCTTTCCGAAGTGCTCTGACCAGCAAGCTCACGAAGTCTTACCGCAGAGGTCGCTTCGTGGAAGAGTAGGTATTGAATTGAAATTTTCCTTCAAGTTAAATGAGAATCGAAGGTGATATAAGGAAGTTATTTTCTTCTTGATATATATATATATATATATATATATATATAAATCACAATCAAAATCAATAAAAAAGATATGCAAATACTTAATTAATCAGATAAAATGTAAATAACCAGAAAAAGTGTAATTAACAAGTTATTTACACTTGTAAATATGAAAAAAAAAATCAGAAAATATTGAAATGCGTAGCTAATTATGGAAAATGTAATCAAAAAAAATTGTAAAACCCGGAAAAGGAAATCTAATCACATAAATATTAAAAATAACTTGTTTCTCCCGCTTTGCGCACTACTGATATATTATAGCTTTCAATTTTTCTACCTTATATATTATCCGAAATGCATGAATCTGGAGTTGATGCTGCTTATGATTATGATGAATAAAGATGGGGATTAAGATGTTTGTACTCGTAGATGTTGATACGTCGCACGTCCTGGGCGACGATTTCTTGTAGAGTTATAGTTGGGAATATAAAGTTGAAATTGGCAGATGGTATTATGATCCTGAAGATACGTTGAGCGTCTTCCTTCCTTCTATATATCGTCTTAGTGAGGCAGGGCTGAAGCCTCTGTCGGTCCCGCGGTGAACGCTTGGGCGCTTAAACTATCTCCTCTAAGTACCTCCCGGGTACCCATCTTATTTTTTTTTTTTATTTATTTTTTTTTTTTATCAAATTTTAATTAGTTAATGTTGTTAATGTTGTTAAACTTGTTTAATTTTAATTTAGATGATTTAATTTTTTTTTCTTCGGCACTGATTTGTTGTCTGGCATATTTATATTATTATTTTAATTTTTCGTTTATTTTTAATTTTTATTTAATTTTATTGGCACTAATTTATTATTTTTGGGTAGGTACACCGCTACCACCAGCTGTTATATGGTGTGGAATTTTATTAATTAAAAAAAAAATTTTTTTTATTATTTTGATTGATTAATTTATTTGAGAAAAAAAAACTTTTTTCAAGGCACTAATTTGTTGGTACGGAACACCGCTGCCACCAGTTGTTGTGAATGAGTGCCGTGCGCGGAGAAGAGAGCACTCAACCTTGTTAATGTTAATAAATTTGGACTTTAAGTCACAAAGTAAACTCTCTCTGTTTTAAATTTTATTATTTTAATTTTTTATTTCCTTACACTTTTTATCGATTTGGATTTTACAATGCTTTTTGATATGTTCAACTTTTATTAATTCGTATTTTACAGTATATTTTAATAATTAAAATTTTTTCAATTTGCAACATCTTTTAATAATTTCGACTTTTAATAATTTGGGTTTTGCAAAACTTTTAATAACAAATTTTTTGGTAATTCGGAATACCTTTTTATAACTGCGACTTTTAATAATTTGCTTATGCGCGAGTCCCTCGGACTTTTATGGTCAACAACTTTTAGAAAACTCCGCGAGGATCGGGCTTGATGGCCCCAGGTACCCACGATCGCTTCAAAAGCTCTTTTTTTCTTTTTATTGTTTTCTCATGACACGTTGAAAAAACGTACGTGAGAAAATGCAAAAAGTTGTGATGCGAGCTATATGCATCAATGAAAACTGTAATCCGATATGCACTTGTGCGCCCGTCTTGAAATATTAATTTTAAGAGGGCGCGAATAATTTTGATAATTGAATGTATGTATGTACATACAATTAGATTGGATTAAGTAGGTAATGTACGTATGTACATAGTACATACGGAAAAAAAGTAAGAAGACACTGTATGTAGGTAAGTGTGCATACCGTGTGAGTGGAATATGTGTCTGATAACAAAATGCAATTTATGCTAAATTGCATTTTGTTATAATATGGGAATGCATTTTGAATTTATATTGAAATTTTAAAATGAAATAGTATTTTATTTTCAGGGTCTTTTATGTGGTACATCAATATATTGTATAGGACAATATATTGATGTATTGCCCTTATAGTTGTGATTCGGGGCATTGGGCACCTGAGTCACAACAAAATCATGTTGAAATTATTACGTAAATAGCTTGCCAACAGCGGTCTGTTTGGCTAAAGAGCAAAACATGAAATGAAAAACAAGTTATGAAACTATTATTTATATGTATTTGACATGAGGCCTTGGAGGCAGCAATTTGTCCTTGACCTCTGACGTCACTCTAACCTTTGAAACCGAAAGTGTCTGCTCTTGGGTAACCTTTTGAAACAAACAGTGTCTAATCTTGGAGGCTAGCAATTTGACCATGATTCAGCTTCGACAAGAATATGGTAATTTTATCTTTGTAATATTGGTGTGGTGGGCCTAATTTTTCTTACTATTAATGAAAGTGTATCATACAGTGAATAAACAAGTCTTGTCAATAAATCACTTTGATGATGAGTATCGCAAGTTGTATGGAGGATTAATTAATTAACTGTGAGTAAACAATAAAGAAGAAGATTTCTGGTAACTGTATGCTCCATACATAATCTTACAGGTGGAAGAAAATTTTATAAGAATCTGGTAACTGCAACAATTTTATAAGAATTTGATAACAGTATATTCAATCCAAAATCTACCAGGTAGGAGGCAATTTTATAAGAATCTGGTATGTTCTATACAAAATATAAAAAAGGAAAAGAAAATTGCATAAGAATTTGGTTAGTGATTAGTGTCTTCCCGAATGTTCGACTGTTAAGATGGATATTGAGGAGTTTTTAAGAGAATATAATAACATCTTACTCGATGAACATAAGAAACCAATCCAAGAATGCTATAACTTTTTAAAATTATATGAAAATTTTGAAAACGTTGACTCAAAATTTGGTGAGCACTATATAAGCTGCCCTTGGTCAAGTGATGATTCAACGGATGGACCAGATACATGTGAATGTTCTGGTGTTGCTAGATGCCTAAAAGAAGTTGTGAGGCTTTATAAATTCTATCAAACATTGACACAAAGTAATTGCGAGGCATGCCTTAAGAATTGCGATTTAACTTAGCACTAGAAATTCTCATTTTGTATACTTGGAGAGCTCATAAAGGATCATGGAAACTTACGCTGTAGGCAGATATTGATTTCAACGACAGATTCATCAAACAGAGGAAATTTTGATTATATACAGCTCTGTACCATAAGATTATAAGAATTAATACTTTTTAAGTTTTTAATAAATGATATTATATATATGGCCTTCTTTTTATTCAACTTCCCATACTAAGCCCGAAACTCTCGAATAATATTTGACCACTACAACGAGTGGGGGTGCTGCTGGTGGTGGTGGTGGTGGTGGCGGCGGTGGTGGTGGTGGTGGTGGGTGCCCGGTCTTGGATGACGCTTTGAAACGGATATTTGGTGCGCGACCTTGAAGGCTACAATTTGACCCTGGTGTCTGACATCACCTAGACCTTTGGGACCAACTGAAAGTGAGGTCTGATAACACCTAAAAAGCTTTTCATACAGGTCTATTAACAAGTGAACAGCTTTTCAAACAGCTCTGATAACAGCTTAACAGATTTTCAAACAGCTCTGATAACAGCTTAACAGCTTTTCAAACAGCTTAACAGCTTTCAAACAGCTCGGATTGTTGGAAGGATGAATATGGTTTCTTGATGATTGATAAGGACAGCTCATTAAACAAGGCACGCTACCTTAAAGGATTTGATACCTTCATTGTACTATAAAAGGATGGAAGATGCGAAATCTTCATAAGTCGAAGCTGTAACTCAGCCGAAAGCACATCGAAGCCTTTGGAGCTGCTGAGTAGATTAAAGCTATTCACCTGTTATCAAACCAGTTTGAAAAGCTGTTAAGCTGTTATCAGAGCTGTTTAAAAGCTGCTAAGCTGTTATCAGACCTGTTTAAAAGCTGTTAAGCTGTTATCAGACCCGTTTGAAAAGCTGTTAAGCTATTATCAGACCTGTTTCAAAAGCTGTTAAGCTGTAATCAGACCTGCTTGAAAAGCTGTTACGCTGTTATCAGATCTGTTTTGAAAAGTTGTACAGAATCCCCTGCGTCGTAGTTGTACTATAAAAGGATGGAAGATGCGAAATCTTCATAAGTCGAAGCTGTAACTCAGCCGAAAGCACATCGAAGCCTTTGGAGCTGCTGAGTAGATTAAAGCTGTTCACCTGTTATCAAACCAGTTTGAAAAGCTGTTAAGCTGTTATCAGAGCTGTTTAAAAGCTGCTAAGCTGTTATCAGACCTGTTTAAAAGCTGTTAAGCTGTTATCAGACCCGTTTGAAAAGCTGTTAAGCTATTATCAGACCTGTTTCAAAAGCTGTTAAGCTGTAATCAGACCTGCTTGAAAAGCTGTTACGCTGTTATCAGATCTGTTTTGAAAAGTTGTACAGAATCCCCTGCGTCGTAGTTGATTATAGGAAAGTAAGGTTGTAGCCTCCAAGACACACACTTCCGGGTCAAGGTCAAGGACAAAATGCCCTTTCGAGTTCAAAGGTGATGACAGAATCCAAGATCAAGCCCACATGTCAACGTATTTTCTCACGCTCACGCTCAACCTAGCATTCTGGGTAAAATGATCAATCGCCCGATTAAGAGCCCTCTGTAGTAGGCAAATATTATTAAAGAATACCTTCAGGAGTTCTGGACTTAGTAGGGAAATTGAATAAAAAGAATAACATATATGAAATATCATTATTGATTTATTATAAATTAAAAAATATTAACATTTAATCATAGTGTATCATTCTATTGTTGGGCTTCCTGATTTCAATATATCTATAACTATAACATATTCTTTATTTGCCAACAATGTATATCTTAGACTTAAGACTTGGACTATAATACAATTAAAGCAAATTACTTCAATAAATGGAATTATAACTATATGTAATACATTTTTTATTTACAATACACTAGACTTAGGTTATATGTTTCCTGCGGCTGCTCCTTGTTGCTCTGATGGAATTAAGTAATATTTCCCAATGGTAGAGTATCCGTTGTGCTATTAACATTTAATTCTATGGTTGGGCTTCCTTAATTCAATATTCATTATTTCTTTCTCACATTCAGAAATATGTGATGCTAATTCTTTAGCAGAATAAAAATAGAACAAACATCTATCGCATATATACAATCTAGCCTTATGTTTTGAAGTTTGTTTCCATGCAAGCCGTGAAAGATATTTAATCCAGCAGAAATGAAACCTGGTACTTTCATCATCATTATCATCAACGTCATCATCATAATCAGCAGCATCATCATCGTCATCATCATCCTGCTCATAGTTATTTTGTATCATTAATAGATTCAGATGTCGCTTCATATTTTATTTCGTAAGTCTAACTGGAACTGTGGTGAAGGAACGCTCTTTCTTTAGGATGAACACGTTTATTGATATATCGTTCTGGTCTTCAAATTGTTTAATCTGTTTAAGCGTCATAGAAAATGTTATTCCAGTTAAATTCAGCACAGTCGAATAATGTTGATATGATGATGTCCTAGAGGAGTTAATATTTCCAGGGTATAGTGCTGATGTCACTGCCCAAGCGAAGCATGCTTTATCAATATTTTTTACATTGATGTAAGCTTGCTTTAAAGCAATCTCCTTTGGTAGAGGTATGTACGAAGATCCTCGGTGCTGTTCAAATTTGTTGATATGTACTGCTAAATGTATAATAGAGTCCAATGTCCAGCCGCTATCTTTTTCTCGAAACTCATCCAGCTGAGTGAGTATTGAATCCAAAATGTTAACTTTATACCACTCATTTAAATTATCGTCTACATTGATTGGAGCAGTTCTTGCTTGTAAATATTTAATATCTTTTATAACTTCATTGTCACCGATATCCTTAGCAAAATCAGCACACAACTTTGTATTAACTTTAGTATTGAGATGGCGTTTTAAAATATTCTTAATACGGCGTATAAATAAATCACCAGCATCCTGTATGGTTTATATTTACAATAATTCCAGCTCTAATTCTGTTTGTGAATACTGATTTTATTTCCTCCCACTTTACAAAATCACTTTTTTACACGATGAGTAATTCCTCCACCTCGACTGGTGGCTTTCAATAACACTCTCGGTTATTTAGTCTGTCCAATACAGCTCTCCATATGCCGTTTTGTACCACTCTTTTTACTAAAAACAACTTTCATTTATTAGCTCGGTTGAAATTTTTTTTTTGACATATCGCTGAGGCTCACCGAAATTGACTAATGCCTCCTATCATTTTACATTAAGATCTACTACCGCCTTCTTTCACCAAAGCCTTAAATTGAACCCACTCTCAACCTAATGCTTTCATGTTTTTTTTACCACCCCAATAACCTTCATATGGTCTATTTTTAGATATTGAATTTCATAACATGCTGCAATGATCACGATTTCCACTGCTCGTGCTCAAAACAAGTATTAACATGTTCTTGACATCGATTCAAAATTTTTATGAATTTCAACTACATTTAAGTCTTGGTAAGGTAGTTGTGAGAATATTTTGCTTCAACCAAATAAGGACATATACCACCAATCTAGTGCATAACATACATCGATTCAATCCCCATATCACCCATGAAAGTTTTTCTTTTACACTACACAACATTACATTAATTCATCTCAGTGTTACATACATACATATCCACAGCTGGCAAGTATATGACCAAGTCCCGAATGAGATGTTCACTAAAGCTTCCTAATGTGTTAGAGCGAGACAGATGATAAGAAATATCATGGTATTTTGCTGCCGAACTCTCATAGCCTAACACAGCCATTTGCTCTGGATCGCTCTTTGGATGTGAAATACAGAGAAAAAAGTTTATAACTGAAGATATAAAAATAGATAATGAATTTGATGTGGATAAAAATTGTGTGAAAAATTGATTTAGTATATATTATTTACAGTTGTTGTTTTTCAGTACAGAAATTGGGAATCTTACATTTTCAACTTTCACTACTCATCCACAACATATTCCACATATTACTCACAGCTCTCAAGTACTCATCTAAGGCAACATATTATACTATATTAATATAATAACTCAACCTCCTTTCATTAAAACTTTTAATTTAATCAACTCCCAACCTACTTTCATATTTAAAGATGAATAAATAATACTTCCATATCCTACTAGAATTATATCATTCCAAATACCCACTCTCAACATCGAGGTCTTCACTATTGAACTTGAAGCATTATCAACTTTTTTCCGACCTTCCTGATACTCGTACAACACCATTTCGAGGAGATAAATACCATCCATTCAAACTTTTAACTTAGTACATAACTTACAGTACCTACTTTAAACCCCATACTACGATCTTCACTATGGACTTGGATAATTATCAATTATTTCTTCCTTCATACTCCACCATTCGGGCGATACTTTAGAGGAGATTAATATCTAGCGAGATTAGGATTTTACTGCTTATTCGTAGCTCCCATACAACTTCCACTACTCACCTCAGACAACATATCATACTACATTAATATCATAACACAGCGTTTTCTATCAAAGCTTTAAATTTAACCCACTCTCAACTTAATGGTAAGTAAACAATGTACCTGCCTCAATACTATATCAGCTTCATGTGAACTATTTTTAGATACAGGAGTCAATAAAATTCCATAACAGCATACCTGCTTGATTTATAAAAAACTCTGCTACCTTCATATGCTCACGACAAGATGAAATTACGAACATGAAATCAACACCTTCTTATCTAGTCACCGAGTCAACTGAAAGAAAACATTCTTGCTGGAGCCTAAAAGTATAAACCTTAAGATTTAAAGGTAAACAAATAACACTCTCCTCTTCCACGCTCTTCAAGCTTTCATATCCTACTAGATTAATATTATGTCAAAAACCATCCATCAAAACTTTCAATTTAATCCTCAACTTACAGCACCCACTCTCAACCTCCACCACAGTCTTCACTATGGGCTTGAAGAATTATCAGTTTTTCCTCCTTCTTACAACACCATTTGGATGATACTTTAGACAGATAAATATGAAGCGACCTTGCTGATAAGGTTTTTATTCCTTACTCACAGCTCCCAAACAACTTCCATTACTCATCTAAGACAAGATATCATACTACATTAATATCATAACACCACCTTCATTCATCAAAACATTTAATTAAACCTACTCTCAACCTAATGGTAAGAAAATAATGTGATCACCCCAATAGTATGAAAATAAAATTATCATATTCTTATCAGCTTCATGTGAACTATGATATCGGGGTCAATCAAATTTCATAACAGCGTGACTGATTGAGAAATTTTATTGAAAATAAAAAACAATTCGTCATAAAATGTAAGACTTTTCAATACAAACTCCTAGATACAAAAAAGACATTAATCGCTCAATTTGTCTGCTTTACTCGGACGTATTTGTTTACTCAAGATATCAAATTACCAGCCGCCTTCTCTAATGCTTTAATTTCTATTACTTCTAATGATTTCATGTGTCGTACCATCTCAAGCAGCCGTGATCTATTTTTACACATTGAATATCATAGCATGATCATATAAAAGACACCTACAGACCACAACTGACGTTATAGTTGTTGTTGTTGTTGTTTTCAGCAAAAGAAATTTTCAATTATAACTTCCACTACTCATCCAAGACATCATATCCTACAGATTAATATCAGTTGTTGTTGTCAGCTAAAGTAATTGGGAATCTTACATTAAAAAACATAAGTCGCTCAATTTGTTTACTTTACTCGGCTGCTGTGCAAATTTGTTTACATTATTCGAGTGGGAATTTGTCTACTTTACTGGACTGTGCGAATTTGTTTATGCAAGGAATCAAATTAGAAGCATTCGACCTGAAGAGCAAAATTAGGCATTTACTAATTTCCATTACTTATCTAAGTGAACATATCTACCAACATTCGCTCCAATCAGCTTTACCTGATCTATTTTTCACATGGCACAATGTTTATAAAAGACACCACAGATTAAGATCATCAAATCTTTAATCCACAACTTCGATTACAGTTGTTGTTGTTTTTGTTTTTAGCTACTAATATTAATTACACCTGCGAAGGTAATATCGCTCATATCTCGAACCATAGCCCGTAGAGGATTTCTGATGAAAATTTTACCCATAGTACTAATACTATTGACATGAACAAAAATATGAATTAGTATTAATACTTATTACACTAATTTTCTTAGGGAATTTCACATTTATTATCTACATAAATACACGCCTTAGATAACGTTTCCTCAGCCACCAAGTAGCCCAGCCCAACATACCACAGGCACTCATACTAAAGTAAACAGCTAAAACCAAACTCAAGCTGACTAGTATACAGCCCCGATATAAATTCGATTAGGGTATTTCACATCATTATTTCTACCCAAGCCTTGGTACAGGTAACATAGCCCAGTCCAAGAGACCTCAGACAGTCCTAGTCATAGTATCAGATATTGCCACTAAAGCTCTCAGCCAACCCCCAGTACCCAGACCTCAGTTGTCCCAGCTGTGTTTGATAAAATGGGTTGATGTTACACTTTAATATTCTAAGCTGTTGACCTTCTGTCAATGGCTTGGATAATCGTGCTAACATATTGGTCATTACGGCTATATACATACCAATCGCTTCACTGTTTCCCTGAGTACGCTTTTTGATTTCCTTCATTAAACGATCGTCATAGTCGTGAGGTAAATATTCACTCTTCAATTCCCTTATTACGTCTGCCCAAGACTTGAATTTTGCTTTATTCGCCCTATACCATATTAAAGCTTTCCCGATAAATAAGTCCAATGCAGACCGAAATAGCTGGTACTTAGTTATATCAGTTGCCTCCGATAATTCGCTTACCCTTTCCAGAAAGGAATTTAAAGATTGGTCTTGATCACCGGAAAATTTAATCTCCCATTTATGCAAAGGCACGCGGGCATGAGTATTTGTTACTACTTTAGCTGTTACTGACAAATCTGGTGACTCTTCTGCGGACTCGTCGTCTTCGTAGCCACCATCCGCTTAAAGCAAGGACCAAGTCAGCTTGTACCTGTGTTGTCTTTTTTCTTTCCTCTTCACTTACAGGCTTCCTTTTACTTAATCTACCCAAAGCCTACTCAATTTTTGAGCATTTTTTTCTATAATCTTCGCTACCAGTATCACCCTGAAAAGCACTTGTAGTACCCGAATTTCCTCCACCTTCTTATTCAAAGCGTCGAAGTCTTCCTCAAAAGTAAAGGGGAAAGGTTCTGCTATTAAAGCTTTACCACTCTTCTCAACCCTTAGCGCTTCCCGGAAGTTCATTCGCATAACATCAACTGTTCTAATTGGCAGGCCGCGAACTTTCATCTCATACGCCAATTCTTCTTGACTCAACCTATTTATTTCTGTCTTCAGGTTTCTGATACTTCGCCGGAGAATTGTCTTACAATCAGTGTTGTGCGACGCAATCTACGTGATGTAGACTACATGATTGTCTACGTGTCAACAATTACCTGTAGACAATAATCTCTTGTCTACATTATATTTTATACGCGTAGACAATGTAGAGAATTAAAATTTGGTAGAAAATTCAAATGGGTTTATACTTTGTTAGTTCGGAATTAGATTATTAAGTGCACCAAAAACAATAACTCGGATAATGACCGACATAATTCACTGAAGCTGAGAATAAAGATTGGTAATAGTAAGTAAAGACAATATAGAATAAATAAGATGTATATAGTAGTATATGCGTAACTTAGCTGGAATTACACCAGCAATTTAAATAAAAACAGTTATTGAGATTAATAAAAATTA
Source organism: Dioctria linearis (assembly GCA_963930735.1). NCBI lineage: Eukaryota > Metazoa > Arthropoda > Insecta > Diptera > Asilidae > Dioctria > Dioctria linearis. The sequence continues at coordinate 163,327,714 of OZ005740.1, forward strand.
ATCAGATTAACAACATCTTCGTTGTATACATCATGCTTAATTCTAAGAAAATAATAAATATGCAGTAATCGGTTAGATCTGTCAAAGGTTAACCGATTTTTGCTTGGAGAATGAACGTATGACCAGCTGGAAAAAAGTCTTTCTAGTTGGGCAGATGATGCTGGAATCTGCAACAGTTTTATGGCCAACTTGGACTGAGGTGATGAATTGCTACTATATTCCAAAAAGCTAATGGTTTTTATTATACCTTTCATGTAACATCTTTGAAGAATTAGGTTTTCTTTTGAAAACTGTCCCAATCTTCTTTTCGCGTCCCGTGCTCTTGAGTTCCTTAAATAAAAAAAAATGTTGATTTTTCGAGATCGAATCCAACTTCATCGAAAGCTTTATTTTTCGGTCTGCCTGGGATATTCTATAATTATTACTTGTCTTAAACTTATTTTATAAATTTTCATAAGAATAAGATACCACTTCACGAACTAACTAAAAGTTTGGTTTTTAATAGTGTACAAAATCTACATTGTTGACACAATAGTGGACATTGTCAACACATTAGTTGACATTGGGCGCGTTTAGGCGGAGACCAAACCAGTTTGGAAGAATTGGTAGCCTTTGGTCACAACCATGTAAAAATACCAACCATTCCGGTATGGTTTGTAATTATGCGGAGGAAAAATCGGTAATTTTGACCGGTTTGGTCTCGGCCTAAACGCGCCCATTGTCGACATTGTCTACACTAAATTTGTTTTTCTACGCTAATGTCTACGCTAAAGAGTAGACAATGAAAGTCTACGCGTAGAGGAACAACACTGCTTACAATACACCAAACTTCCTAATAGAAATAAAAAAAAATTCTAACCAAAGAATATATGCTCCAATCTGAAGGGATTAATCAATAGAATCACAAGAAGAAGAAATATATAAGGTAGTATACTACCATTAAGGGCGTCAAGTACACTTTCAAATAATAAGTAACTAATTAGCTTTTGATGTAGGCAACAAATTGATAAACTAATGCACTTGCTGAGAAACATATTCTCACGATAAAAATTCAACACAAAAAAAAACAAAAGAAATTAAGTAACTTAAAAACTACGTTGATAAATTTCCTTGTAATATTTCCTACAAAATCAATCTAGAAATAAGCAAAAAGAAGGAATTCTTATATGTATATACGCCGGCATGCCAAGTGATAAATTCACAAATTATTTAGCAAATTTTCCAAAATCTACGCTCTAAATTAATTCAACTACCGATATCAGTTCATGAAAAAAAAAATCACCACAACGCATTTTAAGCCTGGTATTGTGTTTATTTCGCGGATAAATATTTAGCAGCAATCGAACAGGGACCTTTTTTACGGCTAAAATTTTGACAACTAAGTTAGTTGTTTTGAACTATAGGTGGCTGCTCTTGACAATCGGCAGTCATGTATTTTTGGCTATATTTTGTGTTGTTTTTGATTTCTGTTTTTATATTTCTCAAATGTAACAATAATGTGTGATGAGTTTGATTTTGACGAAGATATATTTCTCATGGTTATTCTTCAGCTGATTTTATTGGATGATGAAGGCAATTTGCACTTACGGGCACCAACAAATACTTATTTACGAGAGCGTAAATATTCAGGGCGTTTTGCTCAGGATGTAAACAACAAATTGGGATGATAAATTGAATAATATTTAATAACAATTATGTTTTTGTAGTTTCACGATTTTAAATTTAAAGAGAACTTTCGTTTAAAACCCGACGAGTTTGAGCAACTCTTAGTTTTGGTAAAACCGTATCCGAATTTCAAACGCAACACACATCCTGAGAATTGTATTTCTCCACGAGAAAAGTTAGCAGTTGTGTTAGAGTAATCTACTAAAATCTGTATAATAATGTGGACAAATGTTTATGGTGTCTTTTGTAGGTATTTTGCATGCGGAACACTTCAGCGTCACATTGCTTCTATTTACAGAACGAGTAAGCAATATTTCGGGCAAATATTAAATAAAGTCTGTTCAGCACTTTGCAAGGCATTAGCAGAGGAAATTCCGGCACTAACACCGAGTAAAATGTTAGAAACCTCCAACATATTCAACGCTCGTTGGAATTTCCCAAATTGTGTGGGTGCATTGGACGGAAAACATGTTGCAATCAAGTGTCCTCCTGGGTCAGGCAGTTTATTTTATAATTACAAGGTTGATTTTGTTTTCATCAATAATTAAATATTACTCGATCATTCTTGTAGGGTTTTTTTAGCGTTGTACTAATGGCGATTGCCGATGGAAATTATAGGTTTCTGTACATAGATATTGGAGGATACGGAAGTGAAGGTGACTCGGGTGTTTTCGCCGAATGTAAATTAGGACACAGCACAAAAAATAATAAACGCGTGCTGTTACCTTCCCAACTACATGATTAACCACAATTTAGATGCTTACTGTCCTGCCTATTACGCAGACTCATAGGAGGGAAAGTTAATTTAAGGAGACTGGAGAAAGCGTGTACCAGGAACTTCTTTACATAGCGCAACTGTAAGATTTACAAAAGGTCGACCAACTAATTCAGCTAACAAAGTACGTGATTTATTAAAAGATTATGGGAATTCCCCTGTGGGAACAGTCCCATGGCAATGTCGATCTACTCATTTAAATTGATTTTAATTAAAATGTACATATATTAAGTATAAATAACGAATGCGCAATAAGGATTTTGTGAAGTATATTTCAATATAAAAATATTAATACATTACTTATTCCTATTTTTTCTTTCCTCTGTTAAGGTTAATTCAAAAAATTTAAAATTAAGTTCTTCCATTACAGTTTCTGGAAGTCTCCGCAGCATTCTATCAAGGTTGAGGTACAAGCTGTTGTGCGCCTTTCCTATTTTGCTGTACAACCTGTTTAATTTCCTCCAGCTGCGCCCGTTGTTCCTTCTCAAAATTCTGCAGCTGTCGCGTTAAATTAACTTCGTTGACATCGTGCTTGCGCATTTCTATTAGTTGAGCCAAGCTAGAAAAAATACTTGACGCTATATTAGGACGGAGTCGCGATCTTGCTACCAAATCCTGCAATATGGAACACTTTTATACACAAATATTTTTATATGCAGAAAATATGTCACTTACATAAGAATAATTACTATTTGGAGCTGAATCATTTTGATCGTCTGAATTTTGGCTTGACGAATTTTGTGGAATAGTGGGCAACGATCGCGGTGCTGGAGCCCGTGCTGTTTGAGAGTTTTTTCCGACTCTGTGCCTTGTCGAGCAATTGGGATACACGGAGACGAAAATGTCCTATAAATAGAAATATTTTATTTACCATAATTTGTATTAATTTCCTTTGTAGAATACTTCATCATGTACTTACCTACGCTTTGATGATGTGGTCTCTAAAAACTCTAACTCTGTCTGGAGCACCCATCTTGGATCAGACGGCGTAGGAGAAATATCATCGTCCTCCAAATCACAAGAGCTGCCAGACTTCCGATATTTTGAACTATGGTACCTGTTGCTGTCTCGTACACTTTTCCAAATATTTCTACATTCATCAACTGTAAATAAATAAAATGAAGTCAAAAATAAAAACTCAAAATGAATCATATTTAGAGCATTTGGATGCCGCACTGTTTTGAAAATCTATAGGTTTCTTTGTTGAGATATCTTTTCCCAATTAATTGTGTTCCTATTGGGCAGTTTCGACGATGAAGTCGCTCTCTCCACCCGAATATTCCTCATCTGACACTATAGATTATAAAATCGCACTTACCCAATCTCAAAATAGTAAGGAAAATTATATTTATACTTACTAATTAATTTCTTTTCCCAAAAATTTTTGAAATGAATAATTTTTTTAGCAAAAATAATAATAAATATGTAACACCAATGCACTGCTACGCTTGTTACCAACCATTAACGTCAAAATTTTAGCGTGGAAAAAAGGTATTTAGCGGATAAATCTTAAGCTAAATATATGATTGTGGAAATTACTGCCATCTACTTGTCAAATCCAAACAAACTTTTAGCTGATAAAACACAATACCATTTTCCCCAGCGATTTGGAGAAATATTTCGCAACTAAATTTCACGGCTGAATTTCCATACAAAATTTATCCGCGAAATGAACACAATACCAGGCTTTAATGGTGAATTCTTTTCACCTGAACTGAACCATAACTCGTTCGGTTCCTACACCCAAAGTGTTTTTTATCACCGCACTGACACAGAACTGGTTCAGAACGTATGTTCTTTTCACAGCGGTTCTTGTTCGGTTTCTGCTCCGGTTTTGAACTTTCTTGTTCCATGAAAATTTGTGGTTACGGTCAAATGTCAAATCAAAATTATTTGTTATCAGTATGTGCAAACATTTGGAAGTGAAATTATTTTGTCAAAGTGATTTATTTTTTTATTAAAATTATAAACGTCGAACATTTTAAAAAAGGCAGTAAAAGTATAGATGTGCGGAATTATTTTATTAAGTGATTTATTTTTTGTTGTTGAAATTATAATAAAACAGGTTCCAAGTCTCTACCTGTTCTTTTCACCACAAAACCGGCCTGGTTCAGGTATTTTACTTTCTTGCATTCTTTTCACCTTGTCCCCGCTCAGGACAGGGCTAAGTTCGGTGTAGATCTGACAGGTTCTGGTTCAGTTCAGTTCCTGCTCGGTTTTGGTGAAAAGAATTCACCATTAGAAAGCTGAAATTTTGTACAAGGACATTTGAAAAAAAACGTAAAATTAAGTTCGAAAATGAGACAATTCGGGTATCTCTTTCGTGGGGTTGCCATACAAAAATTTCGTTTTCCACGATATATTTGGATACTTCCTGAGAACACGTCGACATAGAAAGCTGAAATTAGGTACATTGTGTTTTCATACTAATAGCAAATAAAATATCAAAAATGGACTAAATCGGGTAGCTACTTCTTGGTGTAAAAATTTTTATTTTTTACATATACTTTGAAAACGATCAGTCCTAGACATTTTTATTGTACCAAAAACATCTTCAGAATAAGAAATCCTATAAATTTGGTTATAATCATTTTTCTGGCCGACGAGCCGTTCTAGAAATATATGCGAGAAACCAATGCAAAAAATCAAAATTGCTCAAATGGGTGACCATACGAAATTTCATACGAGCATTCATCTAGGGTATCATAAGAATTGGTCTTAGACCAATTCTAGCTTTTTCACTTGTTCTAATTTATTTTGAAACAATTCACATAATTAATTTATATAAATATTTGCTTCTATTAACAAAAAAGATAATGTAGATAGTGCAGTTGCATCAAACAGGATTCCGTAGTTTATAATCCAATTTATATTTGCAAGCACTGACCGAGCACTTCATTTCTGTTTCTCTAATTGATATGAAGATTTTAATAGGCACTAGGGGTACTATAAAACTTTGCACTAAATAAACTTCAAAGATAAATAGTTTTGAAAAGAATTGATTACAAACTTTCGTTAAATTTCACAAAAGAATTTTAAATTGACTAAATCTGCTCACAAAACAAAAGCACATTTGACAATCATACACGCAGCTTTGACAAACTACGCTCATGTACACGAATTATACGCGATTCAACCATTCCTATATGCTACATATTCTAACGTAATAATGTTTGTGATAGTTAGATATTTTTAACAAACCGAATGGTACGGAAAGTGGAACAAATTGTTTTTAAGTGCCAAACACAATTCCGCCGTTCCGATTCAATTCGATCCGTTATGTGCATGAACACAATTGTTCCGTTCAAACTTACCATCAGTTTTAAATTTCTCATTGAAATTTTTCCAGATTTGGTCTTTTCTTTTTACATCCATGTAAAATTTGTTGCCTTTGTCATAAAGCTCTTCATATTTTTTAATTTCTTCAATAAAAACTTCTTCACCTTGAGTTATACACAAACATTGTACAGGTAATTTTTCTAGGTTATGTCATCCGTAAAAGTTACAATTTGCTCAACTTCTCGGTTTCGATTCGATCCGTTTGAGATCCATTTCGGTGTAATGTGTCCAATTACACGTTCGTCTCATATAAGCAAATTTGACATTTGTACGTATCGGATCGAAACGGTGCAATTGTGTTTCCCACTTTAGCTTTTTTTTCTTGCAGAAATAGTTTCGATTGTCATGTTGTCCCTCTTCCTCTAGTACAAGTTTGTGCATGCTGTAAGTTCTGTTTCTTCCACATTAGATTTACATAGGAACCTTTGCATTAGAAATTGACTATTATCAAAGTATAAATAAATATAAGTAGAGACAGAGGCGAACAAAATTGGAAATTTTCCGTGTTTTTTAGACTGAAAGAGGTAATCTCATATACTTTTGTCTTTTGCATGAATGGGGGAAAAGAACTTGGCTATGCATTATTGTAGTGCGACTGAGACAACGAGTTAAAAACAAAAATTGAGAAAACGTAGGATTACCCGAATGATAAAATCTTCTTGAATACCTTCAAAATTATTTCAAATTATTCATAATGATGTACATTGGGTAACCCTACCTCCATTTGGCACGAAAAAGATAAATTTCGCAATGAACAACGCACTAAAAGGAGATGTAAAATGTCTGTCAAATAAAATTCCCCGCATCCAGCATGAGATTCCCCCACTTAATGTCTTTCGAGCAAAACAAATGTAAACAGAAAAACGTGCTGTTCACATATCATAGGATTACACTAACAAACATTAGAATTCCTGCGAAAAACATTGGGACAATTTCTGAAAATCGTGTTTTCATAAAAACGCGGCAACATTTTATGAGCGTAAAATCAGAAAACTCCGCCCATTCTCTCTTATTTACGAAAATAAATGATTTGCCATTCCATTTCGTTGCATGTAATCTTCGCTTTCAGATTTTTTGTCTTATTCGTAAAATGTTCAAAGAGGGTTTGATTTTTTTTTATTTTTTTCTCTTCTTTCCTTCTTTTCTCGCCGTGTACATTTAAATGGAAAACAATCGGAACACACTTCTGTGTCATTTCTTTTATTTAGTTATTCTTTGCTATTGTGTAGTTAAAACTGTTGAAAGAGAAAGTATAGTCTCTTTATAGAAGCATCCTACTCGCTTGACAGTTTTGACAGAGCTGGGCTACTGTATGATACTGTGGTTACGAATATTCAGTTTTCATCCAGGTATTTAGTTATTTCGGTAACCAAGAGAAAGAAGTTTTGTGCTATTTCCTCAAGCGTGATACAAAAAAATCATGGTGGTCTGTCATCAAATGAATTATTGTGAACAAATAGAAAAAATCACTTAATATATTTTCAAATATTTAAAAAAAAGGATGTGGTGTACCCTAAAAGTGTAGTGGAATAAAACAAAAAAACAGATTTTGGATTATATTATTTCTGATGGTAAGCGTTTTTTGTTTTAGTTTATAAGCCAGCCATTCTAAAGCTGTATTTGAGATGTTTCACTTAAACATTTTTCTTTTATTCTCGACTTGTTCAACATTTGCCCCTTAAAGTTTCGTTTTTCTCTTGCAACAATTTCAAATTTTTCGATATCAATAATTATTAAGATATGTTCATAGACAAGTTGCGAAAGCTCCTTAAACAAATTTGTAAAAGCTCGATTACGTTCTTTAACCAAAATTATAAAGACTTTGTTTTTTTTTTGTAACAATTCAAATTTCCTTCGATTATTTTGATTAGGTGCTTTAGGCCCCACGTTGGGCGCCAAATTTGTTACGCACTCTTACTGCGCGCAATCGCTACCGCGGCTAGTGATGGAGAAAGGGTGGGACTTAAACACCTTTGGCGCCACGTGGTTATTAGAGTCCACGAACTCGAGAATAGGATAAGTAAATTGAAAAATTCTTTTGCACTAACAAAAACGTTATAATTCGTAATCTCACAGCACGCAAACGTTAATTCGTAAGGGCCTTATTGCTAATTAAATTTCTCTACAAAGGTTAAACAAATATATCCAACAAAAGCTTTCGCCGGCAAGGCACGCTAGCGCGAAATCACGAAATTGATATATTTCATACATAAATATATTTAATTCAACAATAAATTAAATAGGAAAAATAAAACACTTGTTACGTTTCACAGAAAATATATAAAATAGTTTATTTAAATTTAATTTAATCTATGCCTAACGCGTTTCGATCTCAAAGATCATCATCAGAGGATCGATCTTTGAGATCGAAACGCGTTAGGCATAGATTAAATTAAATTTAAATAAACTATTTTATATATTTTCTGTGAAACGTAACAAGTGTTTTATTTTTCCTTAATTGAAAATGAGGTTTCACCAAGTGCCAACAAAAAAATCTGTTGATTACATTAAAAATTAAATAGGGTAGGTAATTATCTTCGCTATTAAAAGCAGTGCTTTTTTTGTGTGTACATGCAGATGATGATCTATGCGAATTGATCCCAACTTAATCTTCCTTCAGCACGTTCTTCCATTTATTTGCAGCTGCCTTTTCCTTACTCAAGCCTTTCCTCTGATTCTCTTTTGCTATCTTAACCTTTTAATCCTTTTTTTATTTTTATTTCTAACTTCTTATATTCTTCGACACTGATACTTCTCTATTCACGGACTGACTCGTAATGGCCGACCGCTTCACCTACCAAATCTTCTTTTCATAGCCCCCTATTTTCTACTTCCGACCCCTATTTCTAGCAGCTTCTTGCATTTTATTACATCAACGTTGTTCTCGCAAGTGGCCTAAATAATTGGCTCAGTTCGAGGAATAGTTTTGATTGCTTTTGAATTTGAAATTGTCAAATATTTATTTTCGGGTCAAATGTGCTTTATAAGTATTATGCTTTGGGCTACGGTCGGTCCAATAAGTTTGAAGTTGAGTAAGGAAAATTGTCGCTTTCATATTTAGTGATAATTTATGTTTACGTAATATTGATAGTGATGCTGAGGGAAGACTGAACGAGGTATGTCAAGCTATTTTAATACCGAATTTACACATATAGAAAATAAATACCACCTTTTCCTTTTCAGTGTTCTTGGCCTGGACTTCGCACAGTACCCTACCTGCATTACATCATCTTAACAGTGGTAAGTAAATTTTAATTTACTAATTTAAAAATTTGAAATTCAACTTAGTACTACTTAATTCTAATTACAGGTGTGCAGAGCCCAACGGCGATTTAAAATATATACGACAAAACAACGTGGAGGGATTTAAATCAACCCAACCCTCTAAGATTACGGGAAGCTTCCTCAATTTGTTAGATCTCTATCCATCCTGCAGGTATGGTAGATGTGGCTGAATGTATATCACATGACTGTTCTTTGTATCCTTATTCGTTCCCGGGCCAATGAGTATCGCAGTGTCTATTACAATATTATATTTAAGAGCTGGATTGAAGCATCCAATCTTTCAAAAAGTGCATATAAGTGTATACAGGTACTTTGAGTTGTTTCCCATCACAATCTGTAAATAAAATTAAAATTCCTTGCAGAATCAATCAAATTGAATACTGTTGGACATCACGGGACAACACATCAAGGTACATAACACTCGATTCCACTATTTCAATATTTTTAATATTTCTTTTTCTTTCAGGTCACCACACCCTTTTTATTATGATTGTGATGGCCCAATATACGGAAGATTCTTCCAGCAGCCAAGGGCGCATTTTAGTGAAATAATTAGCAATTGCTAAACAGTAACGTCGCATTGTACTGTTCTGCAACTGTCGGTTATTTTGCTGATTAGCTCAACAGCTGGCTGCGATGAGCGCTTAGTGGAGCAATCGACGATTACAATAATAATTAACCTTCGCATGGTAATTATTATGTAAAGCGATTGTTTACTACTGAGCGACTCAGGTGCTGCAACCGGTAGAACAAACGGCAACGTTGTTGTCGTTTGTTTACATCCGCGTTGTTAAGTAAAGTCTACTTCCGAATATTGGTGCATAAAAGACCAATGACTGGACTAGCGAGTGCCTGTAGTATTTTTTAGCCGCTCCGTTATCACTCATCGCGATATCAAGTTACAGTTCGGTTCAGATTGGTTTTGTTTTTAAAAGGTATTAAGATAGGTCAGTTTGGTTTATGGTTTAATAAAGAAACTGTGTTAAAAGAAATTCGAGTATCGCTTTTAATTATTGGATTCGTTAATTCGATTGCTCAAGGGGCACGACAATGATTACGACACATAACAAGCCTGTTAATTTCAAAGTGGGTCAAGAAGTATTCAGACGGAATTTTGCCCAAAGCAACTTCCAGCAGCAGGCTAGCGCAAAATTGGGACGAAAATTCGTCGTCGTAAAGTGTCGGGTCAAGTTAAAGAAGGGAAACTCCTTATATGAGCGAGCTTGAAGGTCTGCATGGGAAACCGTTAGGAGTCTATCACGCCAAGGACATCAGGCCGTGATATCCACTCGCGAAACGTCATCTATCTATTATGACTTTTATTCCTGCTAGCCCTAATAAGGCATCCAGCCAGCTTCACTGGCAAACCACAGGATGCAAATGTGCCGCTTAGGACATCCTCCAGCCTAGCGGCCGGCATACCTTTTCAACAAAGAGACGTTTAATCCCACTTCCTAGCCTGATAACACGTCAGAAACCCTCCTGTATGGTAACCCTATGGCAGATAGTTTGCCGTAGGAATTCCACTTGTTTAAATGTCTGCAAATTTTAGGAAGAAAATCAGCATATCACAACCTCGACGACGCCTTGAAGAGACATCCTTGAGCAAACGTCGATCGGAGATCAGAGTGAGATTTTGGGCTAAGAAATGCCGTCGTGGGTCGAGCACGAGCCAAAAATTGGGCGCCCGCAGCGATGAGGCCTATGTTTGAGACCGGCTAGCTCAGTCGACCATTTTCCAGCGTGTTCTGAACCACAGGTGGTCTACACCACTCTGCCCTGTTATGGTCGTAGCGTACTGCATACAGCAATATGCTAGACTCAGCTGTGGACACGTATACGCCGGCTTCATGAGTGGTGAAGAAAAGATGGACGAGATGCGACGAGAGAAAAGGAAGAAGAAGAATGTAGACATCTGTCTTGTTGTTCAAGTGAATCACGCGAGTGCAAGATCAGACGGAAAAAAATCTGAAATTTTCTTGTGGCATCAACGTCGGAATTACAAATATTTACGTAAGTTTAGAATGTACTAATATTTAAATAATTTAGCCTACTAATTGTTGGAATATTCACGCAATACAGGGAATTCGCTTTGAGCAATAACTTTATGGATTGAGAGGCACGAATTTATTTTGTATATGGCTGGTGGCAGCGGCAGGTTTACGTGGAACTACCCCACACTCTCCGCCGATAGCCGTGGCGTGCTAGCGTGCCGCCCTGCAGTCAACGCTCTCCACCGAGTGATCTGGCGGCTCATGCTGGCAGTATGGACTTCACGTCCAAGCAAATCACTCCAACATACTACCATAACACATACACAAAAGAACGGCTCATATATTTTCATAGAAGATTTACAAGAAGCGAATAGCACAAATAGTTCGCTTCAATCACAGAACAATTTGTTCTCTCTAGTATATGGGAGTTCTAGAACAAGGTATATACTATGTATTTATTTAATTTTATTTTGCTATATTTTACTAGGCAGTGCTTTGTTCTAAGTGCCGATACTGTAACGCAGAGCTTGTCAGCCGACAGATCTACCTACATTCACTTGTACCTGAATGTAGATACATACTGCATCCGACACCTCTTTGTCATGTTATATTTTTACGGGTTTTTCTCCCGGGAGCACTTGTTTGAGTAAAGAAAAAGACTTTATTTTTTTTGTTTTGATAACTTTTAAAACTTTATTTGTAAAAAAATCAAGAATACTTCTTTTAACTATTTTGTACGATGCTACCGACTTAGTGTGTTCACTATCACGGACTCGGAAATCCTCGATCCGTCTCTCTAAAAATCTATACACCCTTGTTCATTCTTAATTCTTATCGCCCCGGCTCCCACGCGCTGTCTCACATATTTGGAAATCTGATCTTTCACTTGAAGCAAGAAGCAAGAAGCGAAGTCAGCAGAGCTGTAATTATGGTGGATATTTTATGTGCATGGTTCAAATAAACACTAGAGTGTTTATTTAGCACTTTCCTGAAACGAAATTTATGTGAACATAATTTAGACGTGACAAGGTTTAAGAATTTAAAGAAAATTAATGAAAACTGATTCCTTGTCAAGTAGGTATGGACAGCGGCGTGAGAACCTAAGGGTGCTGTGTTGATAAGGGTGTTGATCATAACATCTCCTCCCCCCTTACAAAAGAGAAAAAAAAATAAAATAAAATAGTGCTATGTACTATGATTTTTTTTTTGTTTTTTTTTGTGTTTTTTTTTTTTATAAAATAAAACTGTTTTATATCTAAAAAAAAGTTTTGTTTATTTAATCCTATATTTTTATTTATTATTATTTTTTTTTTTTTATATTCTAAAAATTTATTTAAGACAATTCCTTTTAATTTGTATGTACTTATATAACGAATAAATTTTGGTAAAAGAAAAAAAATATTTGTTCCACCTAGAATTCTCTTCTTTTCAATCATATTGTTAATACATTTTAATTTCTATTGTCTACCATTTGTATTTCCAATGGGGGTAATATTTATTTTACATTTCAAGTATTTTTTACTTACATACCATGCTACAAAAATTATTATTACTATTAGAAGTACTACTGTGGTTATAATAAAGGTATTTGTAGAAATTTGGGGGTCGGAGTAGTCTTTATATGATCGCATTTTTTCTTTTATCTTTTCTACTTTTACATTTAAGTTAGGGTTTCGTAAATGGTAATCTTTTAGTTCTTTGGAATAACCTTTTTCATAATTTTCTTCCAAAATATATGTAACATTTTCCATACTTATGTTATTCAGATATTGTACAAATGTTTTTGTTATTTTCTTTATACTAGTTGTTTCTATGTTCACTTCATGGGTGGATGCTTTGCATCCTTGTTGTAATTCTAGTATGCCGCTTTGTGTTATTTGAATTGAGTATGCGGTATTGTTACAATAGATTCTCACATGGCTTGGGCTCGGAGTTATATACAACCAAGCATTGACTTTATTGAGTGAGTGCCAAATCTCATGGGTGATTTTAAAAATTCGTATTTCACAATTATTTACTTCGCTATGTCCCAGATGTAAACTTATTATGCAATTCTGTGGGTTTTGAAGGTAAGTAAGATAATTTTGAGTACATATATACATTTGTTCAATAGCTTGACACTGCTCAAGTTCATTGTGCTGTAGGAATATATATTGTCTTAGTTTTTCATTGATAGCTACGTATTCCGCATCTGCTTGAATAAGGTAGTATAGGTCGTTTTTATATAACGCAGGCATACTTGTTAATTTATATAATTTGAAAGTGTCACTTACTAATGGGATGTCTATATTAAGTACCAGAAATTGGGAGGTATAAAGCGGTTCCACCCGAGAGATTTTATTTATGAAAGGTAAATTTTCTATTGCCGCTTTGATAGGTAGTTTCAGATCATTTGGAAGGTCTAACTGTATTTCCTTAAGAGCTTCAATAAATGTCCGCGAACTGGATACATGTTTATCAAGTCTACCCAATTTTGCTTCGCATACTGCACTCGTAAGTTCTTCCTGTTTGGTCAGGACACGGCTAAGGGACAGTGTGATAAAATTAGATAATTCATCGAATAGGTGTAATGTTTTCTCGACTTTATCTTTGCTATTGAGGCCCTCTGCTAAGGAGTTAAGAAGGACTTGGACATCTTCAAATCTTTTATTTATTGCACTTTCCGTGTTATTTAGCGTTTCTATTATATTTGCTATAACAGTTGTTTGATCTGAAACTACTTGATGTAGGACTTTTTGGTTGCTTTGCAGGATATTTATTGCCGCATCGATTCTTGTTGAATCATCCTCATCCATAGTACCAAATAGGAATTTCGACAGCTTTCCCACTCCGCCTACAATACTTCTGACTTTTCTTTGAGTGGTTTGTCGGCGAAAGGTCTTACGAATTATGACATTATTTTCAATAACTTCATTTAGTGTTGCGTTTAATATTTTAAGAGTAGCTTTGCACGGATCCAGCAGAGGTTTTAGTTTTATACAGAAATTAGAGACATCTTTATACCTTTGTTGGAGCTGTTTTTCCTCTATTTCGAATTTATCGATGTCAAAGTGTACCACCAGTCTCCAGACTGAGGTAGATTTTCCTAGCAGACCCAATTCTTCGAAGTAGATGCCACTCGCGTTTTTAATAGGCGTGTTGGTGTGATATGATTCAACTTGCTGGGCGTAGGTATTGGTGAAGAGTATGCCCATGACCCTGTAATGAGCAGAAAACGTTTTCTCAATGGGACTAAATTGAATTAAATAGAGGTTTTATACAGCTGAGTATGGGTTATTATTATTTAAAGCGAACAGAACAGATTTAGATATTTTATTATTTCGACAACTTGTCTGTGATATGTACAATTAATTAATTTATTACAAGAATAAGATTATAGAAGAAAATGGGTGAAACTTGGAGACCGAGTTGTGGTTTCGAGGATGAACTGATGTCCATTTAACCTGATTGTGATTTAATATTTCCAGTATATGAAAAAAAAAAATCTGGTTTATAGTTTAGCTGGTCTAGATATAAAAAATGAATTCCTAAAACCCTTCCGAGAAGGTGAAAAGCCATGTGAAATGCCCCTGGGAAGAAGAGACGATCTGGAAAATGATGCTGATCGAGAGGCAGAAGCAATTGCTATGAATAGAGAGTGTGGTAGTGCTCCAAGTATCGGTGCAAATTGGGCTAGCAAAAATACTCTTCCAACGATATTATCGAAACAAAATTATTAATGTTTTATGTTATATATAATTTTAGCAGGTTATTGTGCATCAACTTTTCTTTTCTCCCTATACGTATTACGGACGTCTCTGGTGACCGGATTTCTACCACTTCATATGGCCCTTCATATTTCATGGTCAGTTTCTTGTTTTTTCGTACTTTGTTTTCTAGAAGCACTTTGTCTCCTATGCTAAATGTGGTTGCCTTTGTGCCCCGATCATAGTAGAATTTGGAACGTTCTTTCGCTCTTACTGCGTTTTCGCGAGCCAGGGCGTAACAGTTCTGTAACCTAGCTCTGATTTCTATGACATAGTCATCATAGTTATAAACTGGTTCCACTGACCTGGTGATGGAAGATGGGATTTCAGGTTTCATACCGAATAAGATTTCATACGGGGTAAAGTTTGTTGCAGAATGCGGAGTGGTATTATAACAAAAAACAGCATAATCAATCCAAGTGTCCCAGTTATTACTATCTTTGCTCGTATAACTTCTAAGATATTCATTCAAGCTACGATGGTATCGTTCAAGGGATCCATTGGACTGAGGATGATAGGGTGTAGTTTGTATTTTTTTTATATTTAATAATTTGCAAGTTCTTTTAAATAAATCGCTGAGAAAATTACTACCTTGATCGGTTAGCAGATACCGCGGAGTACCAAAAACGCAAACTATTTTGCGTACATATGCTTCAGCTACGGTTCCCGCTTCTTGATTGGGAATTGGGATGGCTTGTACGAATTTCGTTAAATCGTCCTGAAAGGTAAGTATGTACTGATTTCCGCTATTTGATGGTGGGTTAATCGGTCCCACAATATCTAATGATACCCGTTCGAATGGTTTTGTGGAAGTTGTTGTGATTTTCATGGGGATTCTGACCTTTCTTGTGACTTTATTCCTTTGGCAATTGTCACAGGATAATATATATTTTTTGATGTCTCTATACATATTTTTCCACATGTACTTTTGTTTTATTCTTTTAACTGTGCGGTTTACTCCTTGATGTCCGCCAGTGGGAGTACAGTGGTATTCGTGAATGACTTTTGCAATTTTGTCTTTCTCTGTTAATATTATTGGTTTATTTCCACCAGAATAGTTGTCTTCAATTGAACTGGACTTTGAGTCTTTTAAATTGTCTGTTATAGGATCCTGTATTAGTATACTTGAATCGAAATTAAATTGTTTGCTAGGATCCAGACAGGGTACTAATTCACTGTTGGCTTTATTATTAGACTTAGTGTTTTTTGAAGTCGCGTTATTCGTCAGGTTTGAACCAGAAGTGTGGAGTTTGCTTTGATTTTGCTTTGTTCCTACTTGAGATCTAGTCATCACAGTGACGTTTCTTGCTTCCAGTCGGGATAATGCATCTGCATTCTTATTCAAATGCCCCGCTTTATGGACAACAACAAAGTCGTACTCCTCTAGTTTGATTCTCCAGCGCATAATCCTTGAAGATGGATCTTTGAGATTAAAGATCCAAACTAGAGGCTTGTGATCTGTCACTACAGTGAATTTCCTTCCGTAAACGTACGGCCTGAACTGTTTAGTTGCCCATACGACCGCTAGTGCTTCTTTTTCAATGGTAGAATAGTTCCTTTCGGCCTTATTCAGGACCCTGCTTGCAAATGCAATTGGCAGGTCCGTACCGTCTAGTTCCTTTCGTTGAGAGAGCACTGCGCCTATCGCCGTATTGCTGGCATCAGTAGTGACGAAAAATGGTTTCTCAAAGTTAGGGTACTGTAGTATTGGAGCTTGCATAATAGATTTCTTTAGAAGATTGAAGGACTCATCGCAATGAGCATCCCAATTAAAGGGAACGTCCTTCTTTAGTAATTGATTCAGTGGATTGGCAAGCTTGGAAAATCGTGGGACGAACTTCCGATAGTAGCCCACGAGGCCTAGAAAGGATTTGAGTTGTTTTATATTCTTAGGAGGCAGGATGGCTTCTATGGCTATTACTTTATTGTGATCGGGTTTTATACCTTTGTCAGTTATTACATGGCCCAGATAATGTACTTCCCTACAGAGGAATTTGCACTTGTTCGGTTGGAGTTTTAAGTTATGTTTCTGTAAACACTCGAACACTTCCCGAAGTTTACGGTTATGATCCTCTAGATCTCGCCCATATATGACTACATCGTCAAGGTAGACAAAACATCTAATACCCTGTAATCCTGTCAGCACTTGGTTCATCAAACGCTGAAATGTGGGAGGAGCATTTCGAAGGCCGAATGGCATGCGATTAAACTCAAAATGCCCGTAAGGGGTACTGAATGCTGTCTTCGGTTTATCCCCCTCGGCTACTTGTATTTGATGATAGCCATTCGCAAGATCTAAGGTGGAGAAATATTTAGAATCTCCTAACTGATTTAGGATATCTTCGATGTTAGCCAGTGGGTGCGCATCAGCTACAGTTAACTCATTCAATTTGCGGAAGTCCACTACCACTCTCCACTTCCTGTTACCTTGAGCATCCGGCTTTTTCGGTACTACTAGCAGTGGCGCGTTCCATGGACTAGTACTGTGGCGAATGATTCCATCATCTAACATCTGGTTTACTTGTTTTTTAATTTCCTGCCTATGTATTTCAGGTAGACGATACGGTCTCACATTTATGGGGTATTTATTTGGCATAATGGGAATATCATGCGAAATAGTTGGTGTGAAAGTTAATTTATCTCCTTCGAGATGGAAGATGTTGTTGAACTCACGACAGATGTCGTCAATGGATAACTTTTCCTCCAAATTTAAGTGATCTAGATCTAGAAGAGCTGTAAGCTTCTCCAGTCGTTGTCCTATTCTGTCCTGATTTCGGACACTTTTCAGGTCATATACTTCATAATGGTTAACTTTCTCAAATTTCAAGGGAGTTGTATCTGTAATTTCTACCTCACTTTGGGAAGAGTTTATTATTGAGATGTATATGTGTCCGTCCTCGGGCTTTGTTATGCACCCTGAGGTATATACTTGTGGTGCTATTTCCGTCGGCAGACAAATGACTTCCTCGTTTTCTAAAATAGGGCCGAATTTGAGGATGGTCTCTGTCCTCGGTGGAATTATTATATTTTTCCTTGAGTATATAAAAGGAAGTTCTACCCCTCCTTCATTGGTTTGGACTGTTACAGTCTGGGATCTATAGTTAAGTACGGAATTTGTTTTTGACAAGAAATCTTCACCAATAATTCCTTCATAAGGGATAGGGAAATCTGAGGAGACCACATGGAATGGATGACTAAAGATAGAAGTCTCGGTCAGATGTATATCTAGATGACATATACCTTTAGTGAGGATTGTTTGTTCAGAAATGCCTTTAATTGAAATGGCCAAATTGGTATGCACCCAAACTTTGTTCTTTAATGCACTAACTTTAATTAGAGAAATAGAAGCTCCTGTGTCGAGGAGGAATTTGTTTCGCTTTACTTTCGCTTGAAGAATATTTAATGTGATTTCATTTTGAAACGTTTGCTGTGAATTGAATTTTAGAATTGGAATTGATGTTTCTTTAGCAAATATTGTCGATATGGGTGAAATTTTGTGTTGGCACTCTAGTTTAGGTCTTGTACCCGCACCATAGTACCGCTGGTGCAAGGTGTTGGGGCGTTTCCCGAATTCGGACGTCGTCCACTACGCTCAATTACTCGAGTTTGGTTGTTAGTTGTCGTATTGTGGTTTACAGTCGCGTTTTCGCGTTTCGCATTGTTATATTGTCGCTTCCTGCACTCTTGTATAGAATGCCCTATATTCTTACAATACCGACAGCGCGATGGCGCTGTTTGAATCGTATTCACGCGTGAATTAGAAAATCTTGGAAGGTGCGGACGATTGTATCCGTTCGAAGTTCCCGGATTATTCCGATTTTGTAATTTCCGGCACTCATTAGCTGTATGGCCTAAATTTTTGCAGTAGGTGCATTTTTTTGAATCCGTTTTTTCGTTTTCGGCTGTGAGTTCCTCATCTAGTGCATAATCAACCGCAGAGCCAAGAGTGTCATGCTTCGTGGACTTAACTATAAGTTTCAGAGGATGCTTTAATCCTCTCTTGAAATTGTTTGTAGCCGTTTTTTCATTAAGACTTCGTATAGCTTTACTACCCTCGTCTCCTTCTCCTTGGGTACTCGCTATATTTAATTCGTCTAGCAATTTCTCGATTTTCGCTGCATATTCAGAAACTGTATCGCGATGTCCCTGCTTTATTGTGAACAGTTCTGCCTGTATGACTTGAGTTGACCGGAACTTCACGAAGTTCTTCTTTATAGCTGTTTTCAAGTCGGGCCAGTTATCAAAATTTTGATATCTAAGAAGCGCGGTATATGCCCTATTGGTTAATTTTGACTTAATCAGGTCAAGAAATTCGGCTTTATCATTATCGTCAGAGGCTTTTGAGTAATGGATTTCGGCGACTTGCAGAAATCTAGCGACTGCTTCGGAATTGCCATCGAATTCCGGTATAAGTTTTATAGCGTTTGCTAAATTAAAGGAGGCCATGCTTTGATTGTTTTTTGTTTGAAAATTGCGAGGAAGGGAACTTATTGGTTCTCCTTCAATTGCTGGAGTAGAATTAGAGGATTTAATTAAGGATTCTGGGTCATTGGTACCTTTGTCCGCTACTGACTCTAGAAGAGTGTCACTTGGCTTTCCTGATTCACTTGGCTCTTCGTCGGATTGGGAGCCATCTGGTTCACCCGGTTTGCGTGGAATCTTTTTTCCGCCTCGCAAAGAAAGGTTGAAAGAGAGCATGTAATTATTTTCTTTTCCTATATGGTTCTTTTAGTTAATTGTGGAATTAGAAAACTTTCCATAATTTAATTTACTACTCCGCTGATTATCACTAGTTTCTAATAAGCATGCAGAATAATATTCGCAATCCTTCTTATCAAAAGGAACTTCCAGAAAAAGCTACGCGGTTATTAATAAGGTAACTTAATTTATTAATCCTCCAATAAAGAATCAAAATTCAATTTGCAACTCCGTAAAACCGAGAAAAAAAAATAAAACAATGCAAGTAGACGATATCTTGTACGACTGAAAAGCGTGAAGAGAGGAGAAAGGAAAAACAAGTTGAATAACAATACATAGAAGTCACGAATGAATTGTACTGGGAATTTACTATTTTGTAGTCTAGGCTGTTTACATGGGATTACCGAAGTGACCGTCACACACCTTTTGGAAATAAAACGTTTATAAAATTATTATGTACATTTTGAGTACTTGCTCGCACTATTAAAGCTAATTTAGGAAAGGAGAACCACTTTTTTTTTTTCAGAATGTCGATGAAATGAAATAGATATTAGGAACTTTTTTATCATACACAGAAAAACAAAACAAATCTAGCACCGGAGATGGCATAATAAAAAAAAATTATTAACAATTAATAGCACTCGGACCGGAACATGATTGACGTGGAATCGTGCTTCGCAATCATTTCATTAATACCATTTGTAAATATGCACGTGAGATACACACCATTTTTTCAAGAGCAAAAATTATTTCTGTTTAAATAAAATATATATATATATTTTGTTTTGTTTTTACATATGCGCACAAGAACGAATGAAATTACTGCTTCGTATTCACTTCAAACAACACAAAGGCATACAGCACTTATTATTTCCCATGAGCTGCATAGTTCACTTTTATACACTTAATAATGATTTATATAAAGCAATAAAATGAGAAAGAAAAAGAGAAAAAAAAAATATTTTATAATATTTTATAATAATATCCTAACTCATAGTACCAATGTATTGATTCCATTATATTCGACACACTAATTTAGATAAAATTCAACTTTTTTTTTTTTTTATTTAGTACATGTAATAATAATTTATCTCAAGAAATAAAGAAATATAAACTAATATCCTGACTTACAGTACCATCCATATTGGTTCCATTTTATTCAATTGATTAATTAAATTCATGAAATTCCTTTCGAATATTCTGAGCCTTTTCGCTTTTTCTGTTCCAGTATCCACTATTTATGCTGCTATTTGGTAAACAAAATAACTCACTTTAGTTAATAAGCTTCCAGTTAAGTTGCTGATATGTTTTCGTGGGATGCTGCAAATTACGGATGTTTCAGATTCATCCAAATTACGGATATTTCAGAGTCATCCACTTCTTCCAGGTGATTAAATCAATCAATCAATCAATCTTCATGATCTGTTGGCGATTTACACTGATTTTGTTATTTAGGATCGCGTGGATTATAATATAGCGCACTAATTTTATTATTAGGATCGCGTGGATCGCACCGCTGCCACCATTTTTGTTATATTTTTACGGGTTTTTCTCCCGGGAGCACTTGTTTGAGTAAAGAAAAAGACTTTATTTTTTTTGTTTTGATAACTTTTAAAACTTTATTTGTAAAAAAATCAAGAATACTTCTTTTAACTATTTTGTACGATGCTACCGACTTAGTGTGTTCACTATCACGGACTCGGAAATACTCGATCCGTCTCTCTAAAAATCTATACACCCTTGTTCATTCTTAATTCTTATCGCCCCGGCTCCCACGCGCTGTCTCACATATTTGGAAATCTGATCTTTCACTTGAAGCAAGAAGCGAAGTCAGCAGAGCTGTAATTATGGTGGATATTTTATGTGCATGGTTCAAATAAACACTAGAGTGTTTATTTAGCACTTTCTTGAAACGAAATTTATGTGAACATAATTTAGACGTGACAAGGTTTAAGAATTTAAAGAAAATTAATGAAAACTGATTCCTTGTCAAGTAGGTATGGACAGCGGCGTGAGAACCTAAGGGTGCTGTGTTGATAAGGGTGTTGATCATAACAGTCACAAAATTATCTCCAGGATATGTGTGGGTGGCTGCACAGCGAGTATGCCGCTAGCGATCAGCCGGCTTGGGGGGTGGTTCTTGCCACCCACATCCCTTCAATGCTTGTTAAGCTGTGCAAAATCGTCAACATAACTGATCAGACAGACGGACGGACAGAAAAAAAAGATCTAATGCAGGCTTCCTTCTCATGGTGGAACCTGAAAGCCTAAAAAGGAGAAAATTGATTTTATTTATATTCCGAAAAAAGAACGAGAATAGAAGACCTCAGCAACGCCGAACAAGTGCTAATTCACCCAGAGAGTTTACAACGCTGGCAAATGAGCGATTGAGAGAGAGTGAGAGAGGTCTCTGATGTTGTTGAGACCCCGGCTTTGGGTAATGTTGGGCCCAATCGCCCCCATCCACCCTGGCTAAGCCTCCAAAGCCGTATCGAAATGCTCATCCCCATATACAAAGGTGTGTGTGCGTGTTACTCGTAGGCTACCCCACAGCCATCTCACCTCCCCTCCTCACTGAGATCTCTTAGGTTGACATTATATCCAAGTCATCATCTCCTTCTAAATAATAAGACAAACACCCAAACGACACGGGATATAAGCAGGGACTCACCGCAATCACTTTGCCTTTGGCATCACATTCATTTACAACAATGAAACCTGTAAGAGAAACAGTATTTGGTTTTTTTGTTTTGTTTTCCTTTTTCCTCTCCCTTTATTTCCTTTTTTTTTGTTGATGGCTGGAGGGCAAAAAGGAAAAAAACAACAGTAAGAAATAAATGAATATAATAGAAAAAAATCTGCTAATAGTATAAATGAAAACAGGAAGTATTGCTAATGCTCTGACCAACGCGTCAGACCAAACCCTACTAAACTAGCGCGTACCACTTTTGATTAATGTATACTGACATATTGTCTATAAGTTTATATGCAAAGGAACTTCAACTGTTAGGTGTACTATCCAAAATCTACGCACATAGGCATAATCACTGACAAAAAAAACTTAATTAATGAAAAGAAAACTTACGAATACTCCTTGTGGCATTACATTAGAACCCTGCCAAGCGCCATAGTGAAGTGGAATGAGTACCCTTTCCTTGAGTCACTTACGTGCCGTGAGAGTGTTTTCCGACAATGGTAAGCCTAGATTGACTTGCATGTAGTTCGATAACTAGATGATTTCCTTGTTAAGTTGCCCTTACTGCACACGATATCGATTTAATTACAGATGATGAAGTGGATGCCATGTATGGACACCT
Organism: Dioctria linearis; assembly: GCA_963930735.1. Lineage (NCBI taxonomy): Eukaryota > Metazoa > Arthropoda > Insecta > Diptera > Asilidae > Dioctria > Dioctria linearis. The sequence continues at coordinate 163,350,533 of OZ005740.1, forward strand.
TTATTTACTAACCGCAGGTAGTGTTTATAAGGTGATTGGAGAATTTCATTGACGAAGACTTCCCTTTTTCATTCCAAAACAAAATGTAGGCTTGAATAAACAGGCCCCTACTGACCCAGGTAAGTATTTCTATTATTATATCGAAATGCTTTAATACAATCCCATTTTTTTTCTTTTCAGGTACAAAAAAAAGGTATTTATATATGTACTGCACAAAATAAAGTCACTGCAAATACAGGTAAATCTTTCTATTATTATTTAGAAATGCACAGGCAATTATTTCTATTATTACTTAGAAATGCAATGATAATATTTCATTTCTTTTCTTTCCAGCACAAAAAAAAATTATATCTATATACTGGACAATATAAAGTCACTGCAAACACAGGTAAATCTTTCTATTATTATTTAAAAATACACTGATAAAATTCCATTTCGCTTCTTTTCAGCAAAAGAGCAAATATCTCTGGCCAAAAAATTTCACTGCAGGCACAGGCAATTATTTCGATTATTACTTAGAAATACACTGATTTCTTTTCTTTTCAGCACAAAAAAAAAACTATATCTATATACTGGACAATATAAGGTCACTGCAAACACAGGTAAATCTTTTCTATTATTATTTAGAAATACACTGGTAAAATTCCATTTCTTTTCTTTTCAGCGAAAGAACAAATATATCTATATACTGAACAAAATAAAGTCACTGCAAACACAGGTAAATCTTTATTCAAAAATTACTCCAAGAAACTTTAACAAAACTTTAATAAAACTCAAATTTATATTGCAGGCAAAAAACTCAGCGCGCGTCTACCGATCACCGTACTCGACCAAGGTACAAAATCAACTCCCCGAGCTCACGCCGTCTCTCTACATCAGAGCCGCTACGACATCCAACCGACAGCCGAACCGTTCGTCGTCGGTCGGAATCCGAAATTTTTACTGGCTAAATTTTTACTGCTGGCTATATGAGCGGTTGTGTGTGTATCCCTGCTAGGTAGAACGAATATTTTGTTTTCGAGCGGGCCTGCTGCAATACATTGCATGATGGTGTCATGCGATGTATTACAGCTAGGCGAATTACCGTTTTCGTCGTCTCGATGTGGGTGACTAGTGGTAAGTTTTGCATGAGAAATTGTAAATTGTGTGCGTTTTTGAACAATTTAGAATTTTAACACTTTGGATATTTTTGCTTTTCTTTGCAGGATTTTTTTATTTCTTTGCAGGAATTTCGTAATATGGAGAAGTAGCATAGGGCTACTTCTCGAGAACATCAAAATTTTGTCTCTTTCAGGAATTGAAATATGGAGAAGTAGCATAGGGCTACTTCTTGAAAAAAATGTCTAAATTTTATTTTTTTCAGGAATTTCGCAATATGGAGAAGCAGCAAAGGGCTACTTCTCGGAAATAACTAAATTTTATTTTTTTTCAGGAAACTCTGGGAAATCAAAGGGGTTTCTCTACAGACGTAGAGAAGCCAAACAAAAGTAGCGTAAGGGGGTATACGCTACAATACTTGTAAATTTATGCTATTTTGCTACGTTGTTAAACTACTATGTTTTTGCTACATTTCACTGGCCTGTACTATATTCTAAGTACCTATATCTGTACTTTTATTGTTTATGTTGCTACCATGTAACTTTCTATGATGTGCCCACCACTATGCATGCCTTTGGCACGGGTACTCAAATAAATTGATGTTTATTGTTTATTTATTTATAAAGAACACAGCTATAGAAAACTTAACGGACCAACAGTTGAATATAGTAGAAAAATGCCTGTCAATCAAATTGATATTTCACAAAGAGGTGTATTGGCAATTTCAATGTGCAATGTATGTGAAATGTACTTAATTGAGACGTTATACTTACAACAGAACACAGGTGGATTTATACACTCAATGAGATTTTGCCCATTTGAAATGTTTTGTGAGTCCAGAACACGGTTTCACATAAGGTTTGGTGCGAGGTTCAGGTGAACCTAATTACGATGCTCTTGAGGCCAATCCTATACAAACGAAGAAACAACGTTCATGCCGTTTTGGAGAATATTCCAGCCCATCGCTGTGGTTGTTGTTGAAACATTACAAGACAAGCTGTAAATGAAGAAAAAACTTTTATACTTTTATTATTTTTTTTAAGAATTCTTTAATAATATATATCATTTCATTTATTGAGACTACAAAATCCAATGTCTACTCACAAAAAATTTTCGAATACACTTGCACCCGGTGTATACTATCTTTACCATGTAATGGATTTAACCTACAAACTTAAGAACTAGATAACAATTCAATTTTCTTATTATTATTAAAAACGTAACAAGAACCCAATTGGGCCCAATACATAAGAATGTATATAACTTTTCTTGTACTTGTAAATACATACAAATAAAAATTTGAAATGAAGTAAAGTAAAACAAAGTTCTTTATATTTACTTAACAGAGGTTATTCAAGCTTGGCTCAGTTGGTGATTTAGTTTATCAACTAAGGTGCGAGATGTTGGCTCTTGTACGTTAATAGTACGACAATCTTGATGTTTTACTAGACTCCGTATAGCGCCATTTGAATGCATATTTGGGGATTTAAAGCACACAATTTTATAGGTTGTGTTGGACTAATTATCCTATAATCGAGGCAGTGAATTGAAGGTAAGTAAAAGCCTTCTCTTCTGATGTTTTCATGGCTTTATAACTCGGCCAAAACTCCCAAATTTTTTTAATTAGCTCAATAAACGGAATCTTAAATTGATTGTTGCCATCATTTAGGAACTGGTCCAGTTCTTTGCCACTATTGGGGTTATTGCTCCTAGTGTATCCATGGCTGATGTTACCTTTAAAGATATCCGCATAAGTCTTAGAATAATTTAAAATGGGCGCTACTTGGATTTTAACCGAATCGTTTCTGTAATTAGCTTTTTTTCTGATCTTGGTTTTTAGATCGGCTTTTTTGCTTTGTACTTTTGAAATTCCGGGAAAACCGCATAGCTAGATTGCGCATTTAGGAGATGGTTTATTAGGTTTCACTTTCGAGATGCAAGTAGAGTCATGTTTGTCTCCACAAAGGACACATCTGGGATGATAGGCGCAGAAATCGCCGATGTGGCCAAAACTCTGACACCTAATACATCTTCTAATTTTCTTTTGTGCCGACTTTTTTCCCAACAGATTCTGGTTACAAGAATATACCTAATTACAGTTAGTTTTTTGATGTTCTTCTCTGTCTCAGTTAGGACGGTGAAGATGTTAAGGGAGATGTCCAACTTCCTAGAGCTAGGAGTCGAAAAGCGAACTACGTTTGTGATTTTAAAAACAGGTATTTGGTCTTTTGTATCCAGACGGACATCCTCGACTGGCGTATCGCCGCCCAGACCTTTGTTTAATATTGAGGGCTTTCTCGACTTTTTGGGAGGAAATGAGAAGTCATCTATTGCAGGGTCTTTGAAGGTTTCGACTAGATCTCTTTGCAGTCCGATTACGAATTTGATCTAAAAATCAGTGGCGTCAAGGTTAGCCTTGGCTTTTATAATCTGGGTAAGTAAGTTTGTGTTTACACCAAAAACAAAAAAAGGTCGAAAGAAATTTATTTTGTTAGCAGGCTTATTTTACAGGGTTGGGCTGCTGCCAGTAATACTAGATTGGCTCCTACTTATATAATTCATGTTAGATCTATAATTAATATTAGTCTGAGTATCCCTTTTTGCTTCCGTTTTTATTTCCTGGACATCAGCTAGTATGGCATATCTATTTGGGTTCCTATGGTAGCTTGAGATTTAGGCAGCCGGAGATCTGCTGGGCTGTTGTTCCTGCGCTTATTTCTTCTGCGCGCAGTATGGGTAGTTCCCTCTATGGTTTTCCGGAGATATTGATTTGATGAGCATGTAAATGAGATCTGGTGTCGATAGATGTGGCTTGCTTTTTCCTTGCAATTAGAATTGAAGAATTGCGTGATATACATATGTACGGTGTACATACGAAAAAGAAGAAGAAGACACTATGTATGCATATCTGATAATGGAATGGGTGCCTGATAATAAAATGCAATTTTGCTTAATTGCCTCTTATTATAATAGGGGAATATGAATTTTGAATGCAATATTAAGTTTGAATGAAATGATTTAATTTTCTGTTTTCACGGTTATATCTGTGATACTTGAATATATTGTATAGGACAATATATGGATGAACTGGCCCTATGGTTGTGACTCGAGGCATTGGACACTTGAGTCGCAACAGTATAGATAAACTAAACAAGCCAATGTTTACATCGTATATAATTATGGATCTTCTGTATCTGTGTATGATGAGGTTCATCATATTACAGAAGATGTCATCCGGGTGCTCTGATGGTCTATATGAAGTGTCTATATTATATGTTTGTATTATACTGAGTACTGGTCAGATCTAAATGACATTTAAATTTGTTATTAATCAGAACGACTGTGCCTCTTTCTCCTAGTCCGTTATATACAAGCTAGACGTGTTTTGTTTTGTCTACCCTATCATTTTATTTTAATTAAATATGTTATTATGAAATTTCGCTTGGAGAAAATCCCTGATTATTTATAGTTCCAGTTTTTAAGTCCCGAAAAAGGAAGTTTGTCACTAATTATCGACCAATTGCTAAGTTGCCGTGTATCCCGAAACTGTTGGAAGCCTTTGCGTGTGAGTTTTTGCATTTCCACTGCAAAATAATTATTATTCCTAATCATCATGGCTTTACGAAAGGAAGATCAACCGCAACAAATTTGCTCCGCTTTAAAACTGAATTGCATTCGGTCAAGTTTTCATACATATGCTTAACTGTAGAATTACGATGAGGAATGATTATATTAATTATTTCATTTTTTTTTATTTCATTTTCCGGAACTTTTTTTCATATAAGGTTATCTTCTAATATCGAATTAAGATTTATATGACCTCCAATAGATGTAAGTCCACTCAATCCTTTACAAGTGCCCTTACTTACAGCTATTTCATTAATCTCTTTATTCCGAGAGAGCAACTTACCTACCCAATAATATTTATAATCGTCATTTAAAACAAGATGTGAGATACAACTTGCGTTCTTGTGTACCTTGCTCTGGAACCATACGACCATACATTGTTATGTCGATTGAGCTATTTCATGTTCTTTCGCTGAAAAACCAGGACTATTACTACAGTCAAGCTTACAAATCTTGGGCTACAGCATGGGACCTGAACTATACACAATTTTCTTCATAACATAACTAAGTAGGAAATACCGGACCATCCTAAAGATGTCACCCCAATTCTGCTAACTAAAATGTCGCAACAAACATACTGCCGGTATACAGTAGCATATTGACCGAGTATTACAATTCTTGCCGCCCCCAGCATGTTCATGCCTGAACAATATTACCAAATTATAAGATCATGTTAAGAAATTTTTGTTTTTTTAAAATAAAACTTTTTTTATTTTCTAATAATATATTATTGAAGTTTCATGATTCATATCATAATATATTATTATACTTATTTTTGGTAAGCACTGCTGTTATTATATTTATGTCCACATTTGTCTACTTTAAAAAAATGTTTTTGGTTGACTTTCCTAAAATGGGCTGGAATTAATTTTTTTTGCAATAATTTACTTTGATTGGAAAGAATAAGAATTTACATAATTGTAAAAGAATACAAAACCAACAGAACTCTGTCATGACCGTTGATCATTGTAATTATTACCAATTGTGCGAATTACAAGTGTGGTAATTGAAGAAGCCACAGACTCTAGCTTAGCATTATCGTTTCTTGATATCGGCAAGAAGTTTAGAGCTGTTTGCATTAACCAAGTATGTATATACTCACAATAATTTTTACTGCAGCAGAAATTATACACTTTCGAGATAAAAATTGATGGAGTATGTATACATGACAATTCACTCAAGTATTATCGGTTATTCGCAGTGTTGACTTCATTAAACAAGTGTACAAAAAAATTCTATCAGATATCACAGACCGGTAGTACCAAGATTTCTGCGCTATAATGGAAGAGTATTATTATTTATTATTATTATTATGTTTATTTACATATAAACCATACATTAAGATAATACAGTTCTCTTTTCCTAAAATTAAAGTATTACCACTCTATGTTATGTTTGCACAACGGGTTTTAGCATAAATTTTAGCGCTAAATGGAAAATAGCTACAAAAAGGAATACAAAACATAAAAGAAAAGAAAAAAGGAAATAAGCTACTGTACAGAAATAAAGACAAAAAATAATCTAAGACAGTGACTATGGTGTCGTCTGTCCGAATCTGGCAATAACGTGCTATCTAAAATTTCCAAATTATGAGTCTTTTCATATGCGATAGATCAGTGCGCTTTAAGTGATACGCGACGATTCTGAAGGAGAGCAGACTGTAATAGGAGAAAAGTGTACGGTAGTTATGGTAACTATATCAACATGTGGGCCTCTATGGATTATATTCCGCAATTAGCATATTTCTGTACTTCAGAGCTGACTTTGTGTACCGGTATAAAACGTCCCAGTCTTCACCGTTTAACAATGCTATTGTTTCGTTATTGTTCAGGCGATCTTTTTGGAAGTGTATTCTTCTGAATTCATCTAGGATAGGGCATACTGCCAGGAAATGAGTCAGATTTTCTTCTTCAGACATGTTGCATAATGATCATAGCGAACTCACTGACCTGCTCCATGGAGAGGCATTTAGTGATATTAATCCCCCCCCCCCCCCCCTACATTTGATAATATACCTTATCTTTTCCATGGGATAATTATGCTCTCTCTGCCCTTTGCAATTTTAATTTTCACAAGAAAGTCCTCCTCCTTATCTAAAATGTCCTGTAGTGTTTTCGCAACATTATCTAAATCTATGTCTACATTGAACTGAGTTCCAAAATCCTGCCACTTTTCAAACCAAAGAATCTCAGTTGTTATGATTTTCCCAGCCAAGATTTTAGGCAGTCTATTATCAGGTAGCTTTGTGAGTACTTTATGCACATACTTAAAGTGGGATTGCAGTGTGTAAACGAAAAGATCGGGAGCACTCAACTCCAGGCTAAGCATATAGTTCGGCGTAGTTTTTGGGAGACCAAAAAGTTTCTTAATAAAATAGCGTTGCAGTTTCTCTACTTCCTCGAATTGACTGTACCCCCATATTTGGTTTACATAACACATTATCGAGCGCGCGACAGCATCAGATAATTGCAGTTTTGCCGTATGCGGGGTAGATTTGCTACACATGAAACGACACAGGCCGCATTGATCGAGTTTTTGGCACACTCAAGCTTGTCTGCCAAATGCTTCTTGAAGGATAAGGCCGGCGTCAAGCAGACACCCAAATACTTGTAAGAGCTTACAGTTTCTTTGGTATTTCTCCCAGTTTCCAGCTTTCATCCCTTCCCAGTCTCCCTCCTTTGCGGAATACCATTGCTTTAGTTTTATCGTGATTTATTTGCAGGGACCATACCATGCAATACCTCTGCAGATTGTCGATCATATTCTGCAAGACGTTGGGGCTGTCTGCAAGCATAGAGGAGAATTCTTACATGCAAATCATCGATATTTATTCCACCGCCCAAGGCTTCAAATCGTTTACATATAAGGAGAACAATAATGGGCTCGCAGGACACCCTTGCTTAAGACCTGTTTCTGTGGCGAACCAATGTGACAGTACCGTGCCGTTCATACAGAAGCTTTTGTATCATGATAGAGACTTTCGAGCAGTTTTATAAACTTAGTCGAGACCTGCATTATACATTATACAATTTATAGAAAAGCATGTTTCTGTTTATAGTATCAAACGCTGCCTTAAAGTCTACGATACAAGCGTAAATCTTCTTTTTTTTTTATGTTTATTATGTTGAATATATTATCTGTTGTGGAGTATTCTTTGCTGAACCCTGCTTGGTATTCCAACAGAATATTACCCTCTTCCACCCATTGTTGTAATCTGTTTGTTAGCACACTTATAAACAATTTTGCGACCGTGTTGATAAACGATAAGCCCCTATAGTTGGACGTCATGTTAGGGTGGCCTTTTTTGTGAATTGGAAAGATTATGGATCTTAAAAACGATTCAGGCACTAGCCCTTGTTCGTAGATATTGTTAAACGTAATATTTAGCAGTTCCATAAAGTTTGGAGTTGCATTTTTAAGAAACTCATAAGGCACACCAGTACACTTAATATTTCCTCCAAGTCCACGGGCCGATCCAAATATGCCATTGCAGTGAACGGCTTCGCATATTGAATATTAGTTTGATTAATCAGAGGGTTTAAGAGTTTACTAAAGTGTATAAAGGTCCTGTCCCTTTTCCATTGACCCTAGTAGGAACAGTATGCAACTAAGACACTGTCCACAGTGGAGAAAATCCTGGATCACTTGATCCTGGATAGAATTTAGTCTGCGGCCAATCAAACGATCAGAAGACAATAAGCCGGATTATAAATGGACACTCCTCTGTATATCACATTAACTCCTTGCAAATCATAGTGGAGCAAAGTATGGAATACTGTTTTCCTCTCTACCTGGCTTATGTGCATTATGAAAAGGCTTTTGACTTGCTAACAAGGCACACATATGGAAGGTGCTACATAGACACGGACTCCCCTTAAAAATAGTAGACTTGATAAAGGGTGTCTACTCCAATTCGAAGAGCAGAATTCTTCACAATGGCAAAGTAGAACTTTTCGACAGTAAATATAAAACTTTTCCCACAGAATAACTTGGGAAAAACAATTGATTTACATAAGTTACATCCCAAGTCGTATTAAAAGAAAACAAACCCCACGGCAAATCTTATCTCCAATAAGATTTGTCATTAAAATAAAATATGTATGTACGTATGTATATTCTGTGCATATCTAGATATACCGGACATTAAATTTTACACGGTGAAGACTGAAACTATAGTCTTCACCGAAAGTTTTTTCAGTAAATTTTTCGCAACATGTATGTGCAACTGCATGCAAACCGCTTTCTGATGTCTTTCAATAAATAGCATGAGATTAAATTGCATATTCAAACCATCGACCAACGAAATTTTCCAATACGGTTGCGAGCCGTGGAAGGTTACCCAATTCGTAACACGTCGATTGCAAACCTTTATCAAGAGTGTCTTCGTCGACGAAGAAAGTAGAATTGGATTGGCCACATGCAAGTCAGTCTCTTGACTGGAGCCCGTCGTATAGGAAAACCAAGAACAACATAGAGAAGAACTATTCTTACAGCAGCAGCTTCAATTGAAGATCGTAGGGTGAACTAAAAGCTGTCGCAGGAAACATGGCCCAATGCAGAGCAACCGTTTCCGCCCTAAGTCCCTCGAGAGATTAAAGAGAGCTGATGATGATGATGATGATGACGCCCAGTAACAAACAAATTAGTCGCATAATTCTTATGGTTTTCTTTCTTGCTTCAATAAAGATGAAATCCAATAAAGTTTCGAAATGACCACCTTTATTGCAGATATGTATTTAAAAAATACTCGATTCACGACATGGACATATTGTGATCGTTAAATTTTGAATGATTAATAATATAAATTTGAACGTTTGAAGAAGAAAATGAGCTAAAAATCACTTTGATAAATAATATCACCAAAAAACATTAAATCCGCAAATTTGTCCCCGATGAAAGCCTGAGGGCATATGCGTTAATGCCATTTCAAAATTACACTTAATTTACATCACAAGACATATTTTTAATCAATTTAAATATAAAAAAATTCAGTCTTAAAATACGTTCTAATAATTGGAGTCTGTGGTGCGCTTTACATTCCTCTGTCGTCGACTTGCAAAGTTCGAGTTGTTTTCGCCTTTGGGGATGATTTATCTGAATGAAAATTTGTGTAATGAAGATGTTTATATTACTGTAAATTTTATACTTACTTGTGGTGGAAGCCACTTGTAATCAACATTACTGTTATTTGTAGTTCCATCGCCTTATTTAGAGAATACTAGCAAATCCGTATTCTAATATGCGTATTTAACAACTAGCCATATATATAGTAGGGATTATTCAAGTTTTTTTAATTATTTTTTCTGTCTCAAGTATATCAAATTCAAGGTGAGCTAGATTCTTATGTTTTTCTGTATAATCTGAAATAAGTGATTTTAGTTCGCTAGTCAGATTTTTCACGTTTGAAGACTGGCTTTTTGATGGATAACAGTTTTACGATTTGAAAGTGTTCTTCGAACACGTAGCGGTAGCGCTGGAATTTCGCTGAACACGCGTATCTTCCAATTTTGTACAAATTTGAACAAATATTGGTTCTTCTTTAGAGATCTTATATTCATACTTCTTGGTTATGCGTGGTTTCGAGTCTTCCGGTAAAACTTTGTGCACGTTCTTATAATTTCGCTTTTAGCCTCGCTACAGTTATACATACTCCCATCCACATTCGGCGCATTTGTATTATCTGCCAGTTTTTGCATGACCGTTCAAAACACCGTTTCTAATAAAACGCTTTTCACATTATCCACATTTAAAGTTAAAGTTTTCTCAGCGTGCACCTTTTGATAGTGCTGACAAACTTACTTTAAACTAGTAAAGTAGTTTCCTCGTTATAACTGCAATTGATGTCTGGGCAAAAATACACTTTAATTTTGTTACTTCAGCTGCTCCTCATATTTTACCTTTTATTTTGTGATGTTTATCCAAATTTGATAGATTCGTAAAAGTTGTAAAACAATTTTCTTGTGTGCATTTCAGAATCCTATTTACCAGTAAGTCTTCTGCGGGGATAATTTGAATGACCTCTTTTAGACTGATTTTTAACTATTTTTATATTTAGTTTCTGTAAAACTTTTTCAAATATTTATAACGTAAATGCCATGTTCAATGCAATTGTCATTTTTTAACTGGCAGATGAAATTGTAAAAAGTCCTAGGAATGAGCGGTAGATTATGACATTAGTAGTTGGCATTTTTGACAGTAGCAGTTGGCATGTTGACATTAGCAGTTAGCATTTTGACATTAGCAGTTGGCACACAAATCTGGTTGTGCTCTTCATTCGTTTTCATTTTATTATGGTCACGCACCCAGGACTTCTGACGGAATGGTGGTACCAGACCAAGGGGTTTTAAAATCGCAACCGGGTAATTTTGCGAAGCTGGATATCTGTATATATCTAATCTGTGGCCCAGGCCTGAGGCTTGCTTGGATGTGTTTGTGCCTTTATGTTCGTCTCCAGTCGCCACACCGACCGATGCATTGCCTGCATCTATTAAATGAAGATCGCTCTGAGTGCGTCTACGCCCCACCCACCGCACCGAATTGCTGTGCATCATTCCTCTTTACTTGAATCAGTGCAGCGACATGAAAGAAAACTGATGAGAGATACGTCGAGTTATTCTATTTTCCCGCATCTATCATGTTGAGGCAGTTCACCAAATGTATACAAAACTGCTGTCAAAGCAACATTTGCTCTCGATGCCTCAAAAACATGTTGTGGTCTATTCCGGAATGGACCAGCCATTTAAAATTTGTATACTTTTCTACGGTATGCTATGCGACATCTAGCTCCTGTGCCATAAGTAAAAATCACCAATAAGTTCGTCAAGATGTTGCATCTTGCAGTGAATAAAATTAAATTTTGGTGTGAGTAGGTCGTAAATATTTTGATCTTTGTTATCAAGAATGCTTATGGAGTCTGGGAATATAACAACATAGTATATACAAGTCGTGTTTTAAAAGAGACAGCGTAAGAATTATAAGTTCAGTGTAGAAAGTGTTGGAAAAACTGGGAACCTCAATTTGGCTGCAATTAAAAATGTTTTTGCATGCGAGGAGTACGCCACCGCCACGACCCTTAGCATTCGTATGTCTACCTTACCTAAAAATCTGGTAAGAATTGTGTAAGGCCCAACCCAGACCTGAACTTTCTAGGGAAGGAAGAAATTTCCTTCCTTTGGCTGAGACGTGTCATAACAATAATGTTACTTCGCGTAGTTCCTTATATGATTACCGAAGTTAATTGTATGCTTGTTCAATTAAGTCACAGTTTTTGATATAAACAATTACTGTATCACAAATTCACAACACGTAATGATTATTAAGTTATTATATTATCACTTCAAATCGCAAATAAACATCTGTACAGCCGCCCGATGAGAAATTTCAGAAATTTCGAAATTTCAAAATGGCCGGCTTGCTGTAGTATTGGTATGCTGCCCGTACTCCCGATCCAAGGTATATCTGAGTTTAATTAGTGCTATAATATATATATATATAGAATTACGTAGATTTAAGTCGTTAGAATTGAGACGGTAAATATTGCCTTCCTCTTTTTGTCTCAATAGAAGTTGATATGTTAATGGCACCTGAATGGATTTTTATACATTTTCAAAAGCTTTGCCACTCATGCGCATACTACGGAATTAAATTGGAAACATCATTAGGTTTTGGTTTTCTTATATCCTAGATGAAATCTAAAGGGTGTACTCTTATGGAACTATGTCAGAGTGATGTACTTGGACGTGAAGTCCAGACTTGCAGCATGAGCTGACAGATCACTCGGTGGACAGCGTTCACTGCAGGGCAGCACGCTAGCTCGCTCCGGCTATTGGCGGAGAGTGTGGGGAGGTTTCACGAAAACCTGCCGCTGTGCCACCAGCCATATACAAAACAAAAATTCGTGCCTACAAACAAAGGCCGTTGCACGCACTCAGTCTTGAAGGGACCTTTACACTACTTACCACTTACTTAGTTGGAAGCGCAGGTGTTCGGCTTCCAAAGTCATTTCCCCAACCACCCTGCGATACTGCGGGCTATATAATACAGTATCCCTGTGATGACCTGTAAAGAGAAGAGTATCGGACCTAGTCGACCTTCATGCTAAGAGGGCTCCAGGAGAGTGAGAGGAGGGAAGAAAAACTTTAGGACTTCATTTAGTTTTAATGCCTCTATTTAAAAAATTGACAATATCATCCCTTTTATATACTAGGATATTACTAAATTGACTAAAGAACTGATATATCCTCGTCTGCTGCCATACCTTTGCCCCACCGCGAAGGTATCCTATCTATACTTAAAATATGGACGGCAAAAAAAAAGCTCTAGACGCTACTACTCACTAAGAAGAATGCTGGTACTCTAGGAGCAACAGTTACTACTTGACAATAGTTAATTTCCTTCCACACCTTCTGCTGTAGATTCCAAATCAAATTACAAACATCATTCCAAAACAAAAGTACAACGAGATCAAGTATGACGTAATGTACGCTTATCTCCCAACAATAATCCACTGTAGCTCTACTACACCACTAAATTCCATCAGTTCCTGTTCCTAATTCATAACTCTTTCTGATAATATTAAGAGACCTAATAATTACTATGAGAGAAACTTATAAATAAGCAGGAGCTTGGAGTACTCAATATAATGTGTGATATATGATACGAAACTCAATATCATCTGATTCTGATATGAAACTTAATATAATATGCAATATATAATATGAAAAGCAATATAAAGTATGAGATATGTAATATACAGAGCAATATAATATGTGTAAACAAAAGGAAAACTTGGCGACAACTTACATGTGTTTGGTATTGTCGTTGGTCCATCGCAGAGGCGCCTCCGTAAGTGTTCCGTCATACCACTATTTAAAATAATAAAAGTAAAATACTCAAATACAATTAGTCTCATAGTCCCCGCGGGGGATTCACAGCTGAAATAATTTTTGTTAAATTAATCTAATGCCTAAGTGAAATAGCCCTTGTTATTTTCACTTTGTATAAGAATTTCCGAAACCAAGGACGAAAATTTGTACCTGTCTGAAACAACAAGTAATTTTCCTCAGCTCTTGCAGAAGGCTGGGCCTCCTTTGAGTTTCGGTATTAGATTTCGCTCCTGCGTCAGCTGGTCGTCAAAACCTTTTACTATTTCTATTTTATTCTTTTCAGCAATGAAATTCCTCACTTCATCTGCCAAGACTCGCATAGACCCTTTTGCTCGAAGATTTCACCGTTTTTCTTTTCCACCTTAATTATCAGATGACCTCTCTAAATTCAGGATCTTTCTTGATTTTTTTCCCTTTTTTTCCTCCTAATTAATCCATTAAAAAACCTTTTCTCATTTTTCCTACACTTGACAACCTTCTTCTCAAACTCTTCTTCTTCCCTTCCTTTTTTTTATTTTTTTGCGTTCGGCGCGTATAGCTCTCCATCCATATAGGAAACAGTCCGCGTTCACCTCATGCTGCTATGGGTCAACGTAGATGTGTACTTAGCTCAGTGTAGCATATTTCTACGTGCAATACGCTACGACCATAACAGGGCAGAGTGGTCTTAGACCACCCGTGGTTCAGACAACGCTGAAAAATGGTCGACTGAGCTAGCCGGTCTTAAACATAGGCCTCATCGCTGCGGGCTCCCAATGTGTGGCTCGACCCATGACCCATGAAAGCATTTCTCATTACTCAGGCTAGGCGGCTGCTACGGATTGTCCAAGACAGTCTGATGTACTCGACAGACGACGAATTGAAGGTACATCCCTGAAGTCCCGCCAGTCCTCGATCAGACCTAGATATCGTCCTCCGTGTCAGAAGCCAGAGGTGTCCTGACAAACCAGTAACCTACAGAATCCAGTCGGCCAGTACCCCGCTGCCTTCCTTCACCGAGATGAGCCGAGGGAACCCGGTCAGTAACCTAACCAACTGATCGCAGAGCTTCCCCTGCTCTAATATCTCACTCTGATCTCAGACCGACGCTTGTTCAAGGGTGTGTCTCCGAGGCTTCGTTGGAGTACCGGTCTTCTTCCTTAAATTTGCAGGCATTAAACAAGTGGTATTCCTATTGCAAACTATCTGCCGTTAGGGTTATCATATAGGATGAGTTCTGAAACGTTATCAGGCTAGGAATTGGAAAAAAATCTGTATTGTGTATTCTGCTAGGCTGGGAATGTCCTAAGCGGCGCATTGGCATCCTGTAGGTTGCCAGTGAAGTAGGCTGGATGTCTTATTAGGGCTACCAGGATTGAAAGTGACAATAGCCGGATGACGTGTCCGAGAATATGGGTATCACGGCCTGATGTCTTTGACGTGATAAACTCCTAACGTTCTTCCCTGCAGTTCTTCAAGCTCGTATAAGGCGTTTCCTTTCTTTGACTTGACCCGACACTTCACAAATTTACGTCCTAGTTAGCACTAGTCTGCTGTTGGAAATTGCTTCGGCCAAAATTCCGTCTGAATTGAATAAAACTAGTAGCCTCTTGTACATGTACTTTTATTTTCACAAATTGAAGATTTTTATTATTTCTGACAGCTGTTTCGGTCCAACTGGACCATCATCGGAGAATAGACAAGTGCTACTGGTACACATTTACAAATTCGAGAATCTCTTCGTCTAGACTTAATACAAAAATATAAAATACAATAAAATGCACATACATATGGCCATCAAATGTTTATGAGGAGAGGATTGCGAATGTAGCTGAATCTGGTAAAATCATTGTCTGTTGATGAACATATTTAACAAAACTGAACGAATTGGCTCGATGTTTTTAGAAAGCGGGGCTAAGGAATTAAACTCGGATCCTACTAAGCGGTACCAGACAAATCTGAAAACAGCAATTAAATCTTGTGAAATCGTTCTTCAAGAGAGTTCTTATAAAATCTTTAATATGAACCCGTCGGCGCCAAAACTATATGGATTAATCAAGCTGCACAAATCAAACCATCCGATTAGACCAGTGGTTGCATATACAACGGCTCCTGCGTATAAATTATGCAAGTTCTATAGTACACAATTTTTGCAAATAACCCAGTTTAAACCAAAGTATGCTGTTAAGAATAGTATAGAGTTAATTAACGAATTAAAAACCTTAAAATTACCTGATACTGACTATACAATAGTTTCTTTTGATGTAAGTAGTTTGTTTACTTCAGTTTCCTTAGATAAGTTATCTTATAATGTTCACTCATACTTGGAAAATTGTGGCTTAGATTCTGGAATGGTGTCAGACATGGGAGCCCTGTACGATCTATGTATCAAGCAGAACTATTTTCAATTTTATAATTGATTTTATTCTTTTAAAAACGGGTTGCCTATGGGCTCTTCACTTTCTCCTTTATTAGCAGAAATATATATGGATAGCTTGGAGAAGCAGATAATAGAAACTGATACAATCTTTAGAGGAAAAATAGAATTTTGGCGCAGGTATGTGGATGACATATTTTGTGTATGGAAAGGCTCAGACAGCGAATTATATAACTTTTTAGAATGGATTAACCATGACAAAATATGATGACAAAATAAATTTCACGATTGAAGTAGAAAAGGACAAGACTATTAACTTTTTGGATCTTAAAATATCTCATAAAACAGGTAGCTTTAACTTTGAAGTATTTCGCAAGCCTACATATATGGATAATGTTATTCCATACAATTCTAAACATCCCATGGGTACAAAAATGTCAGCTTTCCACGCTATGGTGGATAGGTTGTGTAGGGTTCCCATGTCCAATGAAGCTTATAACAAAGAATTTAATATTATAAAAACAATAGCAACAAATAATGGTTACTCTGGGAACATGATTTCAAATCTAATAAAAAACAAAAAGATAAATAGAATAAAACAACTAGTATTTCCTACTGATAGCAATAGCACTAATGATAATTTAAAACCTTGGGTAAAATTGCCGTTTATTGGGAGAATTTCGTATAAAATTAGATCCATTATACAAAAAAGACTAAATGTTAGAGTTTCGTTTTATAATAAGCATACTTTAAAAAATCTTATTGTAAATGCCAAAGATAAAACTGATAATTTCACTAAATCAGGTGTATATGAAATACCTTGTGAGGATTGCGAAAGTAGTTATATTGGACAAATTGGTAGAAGCTTCAATACAAGATTTAGTGGACATATAAGATCTTTTAAACTTAACAAAAATGATTCTGCTATGGCCAAACATATGAACGAATACACACTTGTAAGAAAGAAAACTTAAAAATTCTTCATGTTGAAAATAAGGGGAAAAAATTGAATATTTTAGAAAATTACGAAATTTGGAAAGCAATAAAAGGGGGAAAAACATATTGAATGAACAGCTCGAGCCAATTCGTTCAGTTTTGTTAAATATGTTCATCAACAGGCAATGATTTTACCAGATTCAGCTACATTCGCAATCCTCTCCTCATAAACATTTGATGGCCATATGTGTGTGCATTTTATTGTATTTTATATTTTTGTTTTAAGTCTAGACGAAGAGATTCTCGACTTTGTAAATGTGTACCAGTAGCACTTGTCTATTTTCCGATGATGGTCCAGTTGGACCGAAACAGCTGTCAGAAATAATAAAAATCTTCAAATTTGTGAAAATAAAAGTACATGTACAAGAGGCTACTAGTTTTATTCAATTATCATGTTTCACAAAACGGTTACGGAAAATTCGATTAATCATATCCGTCTGAATACTTCTTGACCCACTTTGAAATTAACTTGCTTTGCTCTGAGAATGTAAGCTTTTGAACCTTGTTCAAACGCATAGTTTAAGTTCTCCTGCACTCTCGCACGGATCAATCTCAATTTATCTTCAGCATCTACTCTCAGAGGCTCATTAAGAGTTCCAAGGCTCCTTAAGATGGAATAGGAGCTTGCATGGTCAATCATCACTTGACCGAAGAGTGTTCGGTAGGGAGAGAATTCAGTTGCTTGGCGGAAACAGCTCCTAAGGGAGCTAGCTATCTGGCTTAGCTTCTCATCCCACTTAGTATGTTCCTTCTGGCTATATGCCCTAATACCTGACAATAGAGAGCTGTTCACTCGCTCTGAGGTGTTTGCTTGCGGTGAGTAGCCTGCCGTTCGCAAGTGTCTCACCCCATATATGTCCAGTAATCGGGCGAACTGAGCCGAGCAAAACTGCACTCCATTATCAAAAGCTATAGTTTCCGGAACTCCAAACACATGAAATATTTCAGTCTCGATGATCTGACACACATTGCGATTAGACGCATTTCTCATCGGTTTGGGAATCGGGAACTTGGAAGAGTGGTCAAGAACTATCAATATGCAGACTTTTCCTAGAAAGTCGATGTACAGCTTTTGCCATGGTCTTTCTGTCACAGACCGGACTCCCATAGGTGGTCTAAGAATAGTATTGGGGCCTTAGTTTCTTTACACACGTCACAGGCGCCTACGTAGTTTCTGACATCAACTGTCATTCGCGGTCAGTACAAGCGTCTTCTTAAAAGTTCCAGTGTTTTCCCTATACTTCCGTGAGAATCTAGTGGCGGATCATGCGCTCTTGAAATAACAAGCTCAAGCACTCGTGGAATCCAAAGCTTCCAAGCTTCTTCTTCCTGAATCGGATCGCCTGTTCTCGGAACAGTCCGAATATAAACGAAGCCATCCCTGACGCAAGATCTGGCAGTTGGCCAGAAGCTGTTTTCACCTTATGCCTCAGCGCCTCATATTCCAATGAGTTGAAATATGGCGAGCTAAGGTCAACTTCCAGGCCAGGATCTTCAGATGTTGTTGAGCTGTCGCAATGAATCCGTGACAGCGCATCAGGAACGACGTTCAGGCTTCCTTTTCGGTGCTCAATGGTGAACTCGAAACCTTGAAGCTTCAAACTCCACCGGGCAAGTCTACCGCTGAAGTCCTTTTGAGACATTAGCCATTTTAAACTCGCATGATCAGTCACTTCACAGTCCATGTACACTCAAGATTGCAGCTAGACATTCCTGCTCTGTGACTGTATATTTTAGTTGTTCTAAGTTCAACTTTTTCGAGATGTAGGCTATTGGCTTCTCGTGGCCATCGACATCTAGTTGAAGCAGCACTCCACCAATACCATGTCGGCTCACATTGCTTTGTATAATGAACGGTCTGGCGAAATCTGGGCTCACTAACAACGTATCAGAAGTATTTTTTCGCTTTAGAAATTCCAGAGACGTCTGGGCTTCAGGTGTCCATTGGAACTGACTAGGATTCTTCAAGTTGTCAGTTATGGAGGCAGTTAAATCAGCATAGTTTGGAATGAATCGTCGCTACCATCCCGCCATACCTAATAGGCTTCGGGCTTGCCGAACAGTTTTAGGTCACGGATAGTTAACTATGGCTGTGATCTTATCTGGGTCAGTCCTGATTCCTCCTTTCCCGACAATAAAACCCAAGTATTTAGTCTCCTTAATACAAAACTTACTCTTCTGAACGTTGATAGTGAGGCCAGCTTTCCTCAAACAATTCGCTACACGGGCTAGCAATGTGAGGTGAGAGTCGCAATCTGATGACAGAATCAATAAATCGTCTAAGTATACGAGGACATTCTCACGAAGAGCGAAAGGAATGACCTTATCTATGAGGCGGCACATAGTTTGTGGAGCATTGCAAAGGCCGAATGGCATCACGGTGTACTGATAGAGAGGATGACCAGGTACTGTAAACGCGGTCTTCTCTCTGGACTCAGTGTCTAGTGGGATCTGCCAGAAAGTGTCTTTGAGGTCCAGGCCTGTGATGTAGTTTGCCGGAGAAAGTCGACTCAGAAGCGCATCTATCTGCGGCAGCGGATAGGCGTCGTTCTTAGTAACAGAGTTGAGTTTCAGGGCGTCAAAACAAAACTGGACCTTTCCAGGTTTCCGCACTAGTACCACTGCAGAGCTCCAAGGACTCTGGTACTCTCCTCTATCACACCCAACGATAGCATTCGTCGCAATTCAGCATCCATCAAATTCTGTACTGCCGATGAAATCGGATAAAACCTCTGTTTTATCGGAGTCGCGTCATTCGTTTCAATCTTGTGACTGAAAAGAGATGTCTTTCCTAAGCCCAACGAGGCGAAAGAAGGAAAGAGCTGTTTGGTCGCTTCTAGGCGTTGGTGCTCTAGAACAGAAAGAACATGGCCATCGGTGTCACTTCCGCAACTATACCCAGGACATCTGGAGCCAACCGAAATAGCGCCAGAAGTCTATTCCTAGATATAGTGCCTCTGTGAGCCCGCCACGTACAAACGCACGTTTTGGGTCTTACCACGGAAAGCGATATCCACGTCCACGTGACCATGAACAGTCGTCATGCCGCCATTAGCTACTTGTACCTGTGTCCGATATCTCTTCCATTCAACCTCTGTTTCAGCTAAATTCTCTAGAGCTCCCTGGCCTAGAATACCTGACAGTGGCACCACTATCAGGTAACCCAGTCTCAGTTCGCCCGAGAAGTCTTAGTTCGGCATACGGTCGAATGTCGTCTGGCATCGACACAGAAAAATATGTGCCAGTTTTTTCTTTCCTGTTTCATTCCCGCCAACGAACGGCCGATCGTTTCTTTCTTGGTCTTAGGTCCAGGTCAGGATACATAATTTCAGCTAGCTCAGTCACTGAGGAGAAGATACGGTCTCGTACTGCATTTTAGTTTTGCTCACGCCCACTCGTCATAACAGAGCTTGGTGGCCGTTTTAACACAGAAACGACAGGAGACCGATTCTCCTGCTCAGTAACATTGTCAGCAAAAAGTGCTGTCGGTTTTATCGGGACGTCAAATATCAAAGACTCTTCCAGAGAAGTGTCTAGTAATGTCATGGGCTCCCTATAGGTAGGAACGGGAGCTTAGAGATCTGCGGAGAAGTCTATCAGATTCTCCGTCTCTGTCAGTGAATCAATAGGACGATCAGGGGGAATGGTTGATTTCTCCAGAGTCACTGAATGATATCAACGGACACTTCAGTGGTTCATCGTTGAGGTCTGCTGATGGAGCGGACCTTCCTCCCTGTTCAAGGCTTTAACTGCAGTGAGTCGTCACAGTTGTTGCCGTTCCGGCCATTGACACTGGTCGAGAAAAGGTGATGGGATTCCCGATCCGCCTCTCGTTTTTCCTTAAGCACTGTCTAAAAGTTGGTTTGAAGAAGTTTTTTTACATACGCATTCATAGGAGAACACTCGTTGTCTTTCCTGCATGCAGTCCTAGTAAAAATCACCGGGTTGGTCACAGATCCAACAACTAATTTTCGGTGGTGCTGATATAGCAGATACAGCTGCTTTCTCACTGGGACACTCAGGTGAGATATCCTGTCCAGCATCTGTCGAACGACAATCATCTAACTCGCTAACTCTTGGGCTGCGATAGGTGTTCCAGCTGCACGCAGACCTCGCAGTTGATGTATGTTGTTTGTGGGATGCAAACATATTTTCTGTGGGATGTCCGGAAGCAGATTCGATTTCACGATTTCTAAAAACTCTACGTCCGCCAAAGGGCTTTGCAGTATATCATGCAGATGTACCAGGTGTTGGTGATACGTAGCAAATGACTCCCCTGCTTTCTGTTTTCTCAACATCAGCTGGAAATTGACCTTGAGGTCATCCTTCGGTACTCACCATTCCGCGAACAGAGCTGCTTTTATATACTCCCACGAAGATGTGGAGTTCTGTCTCAGGAGACAGCAACTCAAGTGCTGCAACCGGTAGAGCAAACGACAAGGTTGTGGCGTTTGTTTACATCCGCGTTGTGAGCAAAGAAAGCTTACTTCCGAATATTGGGGCATAAAAGACCAATGACTGGTATGGCGAGTTCTTTTTTTCGTTCAGTCAAGTTTTATCTGCTTTTGGAGCGCATCAGGTTTCGTGTGTCGGTTCAGATTACCTAAGCGCCAGGTAGTCTACTTAACGTAAGATAGGGAAAGTCGCGGTGTACATAAATAAAGAATTGTTCCAGTATAATTCGAGAAGTGTTTTTTTAATTAGTTCGGTAATTTCTTTGTTTGATTGCTAGTGGGACACGACAATTGGCGCAGCCGGTAAACTTAGGTAAGAAATTTGAGAATTTCTTGCTGTTGTGTTGTTTTTTTTCCATGTTTCATTTTCTTTTTTTTTAATTTTTTAAGATTGTTGAAATTTTTTTTGATAAATTTATTTTTCAGAGATTACAATAAATTAATTCTTTTACTTTTCGGGCTTAATTTAAGAAGTGCTAGATTAAGTGTTGAGTGTGATTTTAATTTTATAATAATACTGAGCTGAGTGTGAGTTTTAATATGAAGGGTTGATCATTATAGGCGTTAGAAAATTTTCAGTGAGCTCTAGGGGCAAAAAGTAAGGTATAAGAAGTTGATTAATGGGGGGCTTTCAGAGTTTTATGGGTTTTATTATTTTTATGTGATTAATTTTGAATTATTTTTTTTAGATGAGCTGTGGGTACATTATTTTTACTTGGCGATGTGAATTAAGGAAAATTATTGAATTTTCAGTAGAGTATAATTAAGTTTTCAACGTCTCGTTTTCGTGGACGTGTTAAGCGTAACCGCGGGTGTACCGGGTAAGGTCGTAATTCAGTCACAACAACACACACACAAGGAGCAAAGCTATATTAGCTACTCCTCCACACACACAAGGAGCAAAGCTATATTAGCTACTTCAGCAAACACTAGGAGCGAAGCTAATTTAGCTACCCCAAATACACACACAGGGAGCAAAGCTAATTTAGCTACTCCAAATATACACACTCTGGGAGCAATCGGTTATACATACACGTACATACAACAAACGTGCTGTGCCTTTAACTATCTTCAAGTAAGGTGCTCATAGGAGAATACTCGTTACATGGTAAAGTTAAAAAAAAAATTTCAAATACTTTGCGAGTCGTGTTTAAAGTAATTGGTTTGGTCTGCGAGAATTGACATTAAAGTGTAAGGTGACAGTAGATTAGGAAATCTTGTGATTCATTAGTGTAGATGTCAGTAGGTAGAAGCAACGTCCTGACGAGAGAGGAACTTTTGAGATTTCGAGAGCTGGAAGAATAATTGGAAAATAAATCACAAGAGTTGAAAGAGTGCCAAGATAAATTAAAAGGGTATGAACAAAACTGGCAGTATATCGGAGAACGCCTAGCAACTGAGCTCAAGAAGCGATTGTCAAGTGAGGAATAAGAAGTTGTACATGAAGAACTAAATACTTGCACCCGGACAAGTACTAAGGGGGAGGCAGATTTATTGGCTACAGCTACTTTCGACATTATCCACAAAGGAGAGAATGCGTTGGAACAAGCAGTAGAAGAACGCCAAAAAGAAAATCAGGCTCTAATAAAGAAAGTAAAAGTTCTGAGACAGCAGTTGCTAGAGGCAGAGAACTTAACAGAGGAATTAGAGAAGGAAATAGGACTTGATCGAAATACACAGGAAAAGGAAAAAGGCGCAGAGTCACAGAAAAGTGGTGGACGAAGAAGGTTGTTGTTCTGGGAGGCAAAACAAAGTGGAAGTGTTAAAACAGCTAAAAGCCAGTGTTCAACACCCAAGTCAGTTGCAGATCAAAGGCCGAATAAGGACATAGAGAGTTGTATAGAGAAATCAACATCACACGAACAACAAAACAACATGGTTGATGCACATGACAAAATCATGAATATGGTGTCCAAAGCTAGCAAAGGAAGTGCACCGCTTCCTAAACTGCTGCAAAGATCTTTACGATCGTCTTAAGGCCGAAGAACAAGAGATCTTCATGAAATGTGTAAGATATCGGTTGATGGACGATGCATACTATCTGGTGAGTTCAGAGGAGCCAAAAGATTTTGCCGCATTGCAGCAGACTATTAAAACTGCTTATATGCCCAAAAAGTCCTGCAGCGAATTGAGAACCGAAATGATAGCGTGCAGACAAATACCCGGAGACGACATTAGGGAGTATGCGGACAGATTGAAGGATTTGTTGAATCAAATTAAAACGGCAGCTTCAGCTAAGTATTCAGGTAAGGACGGGGTCTAATTTCAGAGTTGGAGGCTAATGCAGTAGCCACATTCAAAGCAGGCGTGATGACCGAACTACGCAAGTATACCTAACAGACCGAAAATTCCAATCTTTGGACGAGGCACGTGAGGAGGCAGATTACTTCGAGAGAGACGCCAGGCGACTACAGGTAAGAGAACCAAGAATGCCTGGGAAAGCATATGACATAGACCCAAATATTGCTTCAAGTGCGGTCAGCTTGGACACTTTGCGATAGAGTGCCAACAAGTACTCTTCTGTACTGAATGTCAGGAATATGGACACGAGGAATCCAATTGCCGAATTCATCACGTCAGAGTGGCAAACTATGCAACTGACATTCAAGATGAATTCCATTCAGGAAGGGAGGGGCTTTATTACCAATTCTGCCAAACACGAGACCATTATACGGATATCTGCGTAAAGAAGTATTTAGCAGAGAAAGAAAGGGAAAAGTTAGAAGCTGAGAGTAAATTTATCATCACTGTTCCATCGGACATAGCTTTAGAAGGTAAGTTTAGGCTTTTAGTAGATATCGGTTCAACATGTAACATAATTAAGGTCAATAGCATAAAAAGAAATACGCCCATACAGACACAACAGAAAATAAGATTCGGAGGGCTGTTTGGATTTGCTAGAAGCTCCATAGGGACTTGTGAAGCGAAGCTGCAAATAGATAATAGTCAGCAGGCTTGCGAATTTAATGCCATTGGTGACACTGGCTCAATTCCAGCCGATGGTATTCTTGGAATGAATTTCCTCAGTGAAAGATTATATCGAAATAATTAATGGAATAAATGAGCGTTCAATTTCATATAAATTTCAAAGATGATAAAAGACAGCAGTATCGATAATTCCTATTGATAAATGGAAAAAGATCTTGAACGTTTGGAATTCAATAATAATCGATCACTACAAGACGTAAATGTTGTGCAGGAAATACTACAGCAAAGGAAATAATAGCTGAAAAGAGCAGTACAAAAACGCTTGATGTAAATATTGTTAAAGTCCTGAATCAAACAGTCCAGACCCCGAAGGAAAAACAACCCAGCGAAGATTCAGAGGATATGCAGGTGATAGTGTCAACAACAGCCTCCATGCCGACTGTACTTACCCACGATCGTAGGGAAACAGCTGGTGCAGCTGGAATAACTGTAGCATTAGTTTTCGTATTATGTATGTATAAGTAATGTTTATTTCTTTTTGATAACAAGTTAAAGTAGAGCTTACTATTTAGGTTTTTTTTCTTCTCAACGTAGTATTACGCAGTTAGCATTTTCTTAAGTTAATGGTATTTATGTACATGAATAAAATAAAATTTCTAAACTAAAACTGTAAATAAATAGGCAAAGCATGTTAGTGAATAGGAGGGAAAATGTATAAGAAAATTGATGTAAGAAAGGCATTAAAAGAAAAAAATGTTAATAAAATTCAATGAGAGCCTAAGAAAGAATATAAATTCGGAAAAAAATAAGTAAATAAAAATAGAATACAGAAAGCAAGAAAAAAAATTGTAAGGAATGAAATATGAGAAGAAACTATGAGAGAAATTGAATGTTCAAAAAAAAAAAGTAGAAAAGAGAAATTAAATGTATGAATAAGTCTAAGAAATGTAATATAGGAAATTTTCTTTTTCGTTTTATATATCTAACAATGGAAAAAGATACAATAACGTTTAAAGAATATTAGAAAGACATGAAATGTAAAAAGAAAAATTAAATGAAAGAAAAGAAAAAGATAAGAAAAATGATGTAAATGTGAAATGATGTAAAATGAAAAACATAAGAAAAGGAAAATAAAAAGATTTAGATAATAAGTATGTAAGGAAAAATGTATAGGAATCTGAACTGAACCACGACTTAAGATGTTTTCACTTTTTAATTAAGACTGTTGCACTCACCCGACCTAGTTCCCTGCGGAAACTAGTTTTTCCAAGGGGGGAGGGATGTTGTGCCCCAATATACGGAAGATTCTTCCAACAGCAAAAGGCACATCTGGTAAAATAATCAGCGATTGCTAAACAATTACCTCGCACGGAATTGTTCTGCAACCGTAGAATGTTTTGCTGATTAGCCCTGCGGAAACTAGTTTTTCCAAGGGGGGAGGGATGTTGTGCCCCAATATACGGAAGATTCTTCCAACAGCCAAAGGCACATCTGGTAAAATAATCAGCGATTGCTAAACAATTACCTAGCACGGAATTGTTCTGCAACCGTAGAATGTTTTGCTGATTAGCCCAACAGCTGGTGGCGATGAGCGCTTAGTGGAGCAATCGACGATTACAATAATATTTAACCTCACATGGTAATTATTATGTAAGGCGATTGTTTACCACTAAGCAACTCAGGTGCTGCAACCGGTAGAGCAAACGACAAGGTTGTGGCGTTTGTTTACATCCGCGTTGTGAGCAAAGAAAGCTTACTTCCGAATATTGGGGCATAAAAGACCAATGACTGGTCTGGCGAGTTCTTTTTTTCGTTCAGTAAAGTTTTATCTGCTTTTGGAGCGCATCAAGTTTCGTGTGTCGGTTCAGATTACCTAAGCGCCAGGTAGTCTACTTAACGTAAGATAGGGAAAGTCGCGGTGTACATAAATAAAGAATTGTCCCAGTATAATTCGAGAAGTGTTTTTTTAATTAATTCGGTAATTTCTTTGGTTGATTGCTAGTGGGACACGACATCAGAACGATGTTGCCCTAAACTTGACGTCAGGCTTCCTTTCGACTGTCCAGTCTCTATCTTGACAGATGGAGCACTGTTCAGGCAACTTGTTCACACTGTCTGTCACGGGAGGTGGTGTTCTCACGGTATTTATTATCAAAAATTTACAATCTTCCAAGAGGTTAACGAAATTGAACGTATAACCGATAGTCAAATCTATTTATTTTCTGCAGCTTGTACAGAGGTTCGTCGTATTTTGGTCAAGAGACATGTAGGTCTCGACAAAACTCAGAGAAATTTTCGATTCAAAATCCAAAAAAAAAAATCCCCAAAAATTTCGAATAAAGGAAGTCCTCAGGACTATCCACCAAGTATAAAAATTCATAGTTCGACAGGTCAAAAAAAATATTTTGAAATCAAATATGCAATGTATGTCGCAAAACTTCAATATAAACGAAATTCAATTCATCGGGGAATTCAAAATAACTCGCCGTAGCCGTACTAAAGGAAGACGCTTAAAATCAAGATCAATGTTTGCACTAGCAAAATCGCACGGGAAAAATAAACGCTAACTTGTGAGTGAAAATTTACCAAAAATTTCCGTTCGGACGTTCAACGCCAATTTTGTTAGGGAAGTACATATGTTGAGAGTGATTTGACTTGGACGTGAAGTCCAGACTGTCAGCATGAGCTGACAGATCACTCGGTGGACAGCGTTGACTGCAGGGCGGCCCGCTAGCTCGCCTCGGCTACTGGCGGAGAGTGTGGGGGGTTCCACGAAAACCTGCCGCTGCCACCAACCATATACAAAATAAATTCGTGCCTGTCTATACAAAAGGCCGCAGCACACATTCAGTGCTTAAGGGACCTTTACACCACTTACCTATACCCATTTGGAAGGCGCTGAAGTTTAGCCTTCTCTGCTCGCTCCAACCACCCAATCGGCACTGAGGGCAGATAGTTTTCAGTGTCCCTATTAGCGACCTGAAACCTTAACCTTAGAGGAGTAGTGAACATAGTCGACCTTCATAGTGAGAGATCACCAGGAGAATGAAGAAAGAAACAATAAAAATTTTAACACTGCATGATGTCGTATGTATCCAGTCTGTTTATTCGGATGGAACCATTTCGCAGTAGTAATACATGTGATTTATACTTAAGCTCACCCCGTAGCATTATGATTTCACACCTCAGTCTAATCTAATATAGGACTTCAAATGCTAAAAATGATAAAAAAAAGTTTCCCTAAAGTACAAGTTCAACAAAAAAAAAACGGCCAACACGGTAAGAGGGTTTACTGCAGTGTACAAATATCCAAAAAAAACCGCACTGACAGAAGATTTTACTTACTGATAATAAAGAATTTTACAGGCAGGAAATAATGGAGGCGAACCCCAGACAGTGTTACTTGCAATTACCTTGACAACGAAATTCCTCCACGAAGGCCTTCTGGAGCAACTGTGGTTCTGTGAATAAAAAAAAATTAAAAAAAAGAACGAAACAACCTAAAAAGTCTGCCCGGAATTCCCTTTACATGACGGTACAACAATTCGTCTTCCTGGTAAAGTTCATATGAATATTCGGGCTTACGGCCCTATGTATACTCTGATATACATATGCTAAACGTACGAAATCGCGTCTTTCTACAAAGAGTAGATCCACTGCTGGTAAGATATAGTTCCGTAAACTACCATGAGCCTAATAATAACAAGAAAGATACTCTATGAAGCGATTCCATTAAAAAAAATTCAGATCGTACACATATAAATATAATCCATTGGTCACTAACGTGAGTATATATGCCTAAAACTACGGTAAGTATGTAAATATCGTATCTATATGTGTAGCTTTTTCTTTCAAGAACATATGAAAAATCGGATCTTAAGCTAAATATTGTATATAAACGTAATAGATACTGTGTCGACCTGGCAACACCCTCGTCTCCAACCATTGACAGGACCAATGACAGAAGTGTCACTGCTACCAGAGTACTCGTCCACCACACACGTAATTAAACTCAACTCTAACTGAACTCTCAAATAAAGTATAAATATCTAAATTGTGTTAATTAAATCAAAGTCCTTTATTTAATTCGACCTATCCTAAACATTTTTTGGTGCCGAAACCCGGGATAATGTTATGGTCGTAGCGTACTGCATATAGCAGCATGCTACACTAAAATTCACTGCAGCACGTATGCCACCGACAGTCCGCACGTACCCTAGCTCGAAAAAGCTCTGACTTGCTGATGAAGAAGAAGAAGACAATCTTCTCGGTCTTGACAATCGTCCAGTCAGCAACATCGAGAAATTCATCCGAAAATTTTCCGTAGACATCGCCGAAGAAATAAATCTTGTAAGCAATTTTAGTACATTTCTCAATCCTAATATTAACCTATTTTCAACTAGCAAAATTATTTGTCATCTAATACGATTTACATGCATTCACCAAAAAAATTTGCCTTACTGAGCATACTGTCCTGAGTGACTTTAAGAATTTGCATTGCTGTACAAAAGGATATCGAATTATTGAGTGGATAAAGAATGGCCGACCATATCCATGGCCAACAGAAATTTCATCCTTAATTTCATATCCAGAGGCAACCAATCAGTTGCCGCTGGTGGAAACCATACTTGAGATTTGAGGGATGATACCCATAGAAAACTTCATCACCTTTCATTAAAAGTTCAAATATTAAAAGGAGTTCAGGAACAAGATATTCATGTGGTGAACCATATTTGTGTCAAATCCAAATTAGTGATGCATCTTCTCGTTTAGCGATGTACGCACTACTCTAGGGAAATCCAAAGGAAGCTGGAGCTGACGAAACAATTTTACTCGTACAAGGAATAGTAAAAGTCAGAATCAAGGTCAAGCGCTAGCAAGAGCAAAAATAACTGCTGCTAGATACTCAAAGCAAATAAAAAAATAATAACATTAGTGAGCTTAATTAGTGTCGTAATTTTCGTCTTTTCATTACTAACTTAGAATTAAATTTGTTTGCTCTAACTTAAAGATATCAGTATTGAACTACTACTACTGTTAAAATTTTATTGCTATCCTTTTGATTTTAGTTAGTTCCACTCTAGTGGACTATATGTATGTACATCAGGTAGATGAAGGTCTGTTTTCTGACATACGCGTATTTTCAATTTAAGTCTTCGATATAACTCATATGAGCCGATACTTTAGGTTGTTGGCTACTTTTCTACTGTTTCGTTTAGCGAGTAAGCATGCGGCATGCAGATCATCACGGAGGCGCCTCAGCGATGGATCCGCAGCAACGAAATACCTGTAAGTTGTTGTTTATTTGCCCATGCAAGATAACTCTAAAATTCGACCTACATACATATATATATATACGAAGTATCTAATGAAATTTTTCTCCATTTTTGTATCTTTAAAGTAAACCAAAAATTCGACTCATATACATATATAGGTATAGGAATTATTGAATGAAAATTTTCTTCATTTCTATATTTTAAACGTAACCAAAAATTCGACTCATATACATATATAGGTATACGAATTATTTAATGAAAATTTTCCTTCCTAACTGAATATTCGGTATGATACCAATTTTTTCAATAGCCTTAGGCTGACATCATATTTCTTATATTGAGATTAAGTTAAAGATTCGATCCATATGCACATATAGGTATATAAAGTATTTAATGAGCTTCTTCCATCCTACCTGGAAATTCTGTATAATGATAAGTTTTTCACCAGCTTTAGGCTGACATTATAGTTCTTATATTGAGACTAAGTTAGAATTCGATCTAGTTATATACATAGGTATATAACTTGCTTAAGCAAATCTTCCTTCATTTTTATGTTTAAATTAAGCCAGGAACTGTATATGTATATAGGATATACAGGGTGTTCCGTAAATGTCTTCAATCCTTTAAGGGGATGAAAGTAGAGGTCATTTGGGTCAAAAAAGCCTAGATACTTTTATATTGAACTCCGCTTGGTTTTCGAGTAAATCGATAATATCGATTTTCGAGATTTTGCATACCTTTCAGAGTAATTTCATTATAAGTTCTTTGTAATTAATGGATTGTGACGTTCAAACCTTTATTTAAAAGAACACATATTGGCCTATCTAAGAATGCATAATTAGTTATAATTGTGCCTTCAATTATTTAAAAGAAAACAGTTTTCTCTAGAATTTTTTATTTCACCAAAATTTTTGTCGCGCTTCAGTGTACATTTATTCGAAATATCACCATTGCACGAACTAGGCAAAACTATGAAAAAATTTGCGCATTATGTCCCCTTTCCAAAATGACCTCCTTAAGTGCTATCAACAATAACAATCAAAAGTTATAAGCAAACATTTGGAAGATGCGCCCATCGAGGTAATCTTCAGTTTTTTCGTAAGATTCTATCTCCTCCTACAGTTTTTAACCTACGACAACCATTTATATGTCATTGTACGGGAATCTGAACTGGCTATTAGATAGGGTACTTTTCGATTTCGAATTTCGAAAATGGAGGGGGTAATTTCGAAAAACACTTTTTTACCAAACTTATTATTTACGGAGATTTCGTTATTCCGCATCTTCATTTTTGCGGGAGGGGCAAGCTCTGGGAGGGGCGGGAGTTCAAGGTTTCAACTTTAAGCGGCTATATTTTCTCAACCAAGCATTGTTCTAGCAAGTAAGTCTTAAATTCATAAATAGAAAAGACATTTTTGGTAGTTTGTATTCAAATATAGCCGCCCTATAGTCTGCCCTCAGAGTCAGTTGGGTGGATGGGGCAAGCAGGAAGGCTGACCATCTGCGCCTTCAATATGGATATAGGTAAGTGACGTAAAGGTCGGTTTTTTGGTTAAAGGCACGAGATTTTTCTTGTATAAGGCAGGCGGCAGCGGCAGGCTTTTCCTGGAACCTCCCCACACTCCCCGCCAATAGCCGTGGCGAGCTAGCTTGCCGCCCTGCAGTCAACGCTGTCCGCCGAGTGATCTGTCAGCTCATGCTGACAGTCTGGACTTTACGTCCAAGCCAATCACTCAATATAGTTCCATAACAATAATAAGGCTAAATATTGGAAAATAACAGCAGGAAAATCTTCATAATCACGTGTCAGTCACACAGCAAATATATCCCGTAATTCTTCAACACGCCTCTGCGTGCATCTTACGCTTAGTGGCCCACTGCTTAATAATTTAGCAATTATAATCAATATAATTTCTGATACGCGGCTGCGGATCTTCAAGGAAATTATTTACATCATTCAAGTCAACTCGGAATTTATTTCGTCAACGAGGACTATCTGCTGAAATTGTTCACCATCAACGCATTTTACCTCACCAGGTAAGCGAAATTCACTACATACAACATAATCATTTGCAAGCAAGGGCTCATAATAAAGGTTTCAGCCTATTAGATATAAAGAATCAAAAATCATTCGCATTGACATAACCCAACTCTGGAACGCATAGACAAGTGCTCAGTCCACTGTATCATTACGTCGTGTAGCAATTACAAATTAATGCAAATTAACCTAAAAAACAAATGTAGTGCATTCACATGTTGCATGCATAACCAACATATCACCAATGCGTCTATCATCACAGCACAGGACATCCAGCTAATAGTTACTGGAAGGGCTTGTGGGTAAATTGGGGTAACTGTGAAGTCCACATTCCTGAAACTGCAGTACAGTGCAATAATTTCGCGAACTATATCGAGTATATATGACGTATGTATAATACTGCTGTTTTTAGGCGTTAATTTTGTAAAGGTCTAAAAATTTCGATATATCAGATTCCCAATACTGAGTTACTGATAAATACTGATATTAAAATAAAAATAATTTTATTATATTATTTTCATAAATTTAACTATATTTGATTTATTTAAACCAATAATTTTAAATAAATACGAGACAGTTTGTGTGCTCTTAACACAATTTGCTCATACATTTACAAACTTTTTCTCGGGATTAACTGTGAAGTGCACATTCCTGAAATTGCAATACAGTGCAATAATTTCGTGAACTATATCGAGTATATATGACGTATGTATAATACTGCTGTTTTTAGGCGTTAATTTTGTAAAGGTTTAAAAATTTCGATATATCAGATTCCCAATACTGAGTTATTGATAAATACTGATATTAAAATAAAAATAATTTTATTATATTATTTTCATAAATTTAACTATATTTGAAAAATTTAAACCAATAATTTTAAATAAATACGAGACAGTTTGTGTGCTCTTAACACAATTTGCTCATACATTTACAAACTTTTTCTCGGGATTAACTGTGAAGTGCACATTCCTGAAATTGCAATACAGTGCAATAATTTCGTGAACTATATCGAGTATATATGACGTATGTATAATACTGCTGTTTTTAGGCGTTAATTTTGTAAAGGTTTAAAAATTTCGATATATCAGATTCCCAATACTGAGTTATTGATAAATACTGATATTAAAATAAAAATAATTTTATTATATTATTTTCATAAATTTAACTATATTTGAAAAATTTAAACCAATAATTTTAAATAAATACGAGACAGTTTGTGTGCTCCTAACACAATTTGCTCATACATTTACAAACTTTTTCTCGGGATTAAATTGAGTGACTCAGATAGCTGATTTAAAGTGAATTTCTTGACATTTAATTTATAAAATAAATTTAGTTCATTATCAACTGCTATCATGGATGAGCTCATTTCAAAAATAAATGGACTCAAATACTTACTAGGAAAACAAAACGCCTTCATCCAGCGCACTGATAGCAGAGCTACGCAAATCGAAGAACTACAAGTTCGTTGGGAACGCTTACAAGATTTAAAGGAACGTTTCAACAATCTGGAAGCAGATTCCTATGAAAGTTGTTGTGATGAAACTGAACTGACCAAAGCTTTAAATTCACTCGTCTCAGTCGAAGATGTACTTTACACAGTGATGTCATTATTTAAAAAAATCATGAATGAACTTAATTCTCAAACTACACATAATTCATCATTAAGCCAACAAGATCAACCTTCCGCTGCGAAAAGTGATGTGCGTTTACCAAAACTTCAACTTCCCAGTTTTTCCGGAAAATACCAAGAATGGCCAACCTTTTGCGATTTATTTACAGCATCTATTCATAACAACACTTCACTCTCTGGGGCAATTTAGCTTCAATACTTAACGGGTGCTTTAATAGGAGAAGCGGCCTCCTTTCTCAATCATTTCATGATTACCGATGCAAATTATGAAGAAGCATGGAAAGAGCTAGATTCACATTTATTCACATAATACGGTATATTATTGATGCACGTCTTAAAACATTGTTTGAGCAGCCCGAGATCACTCAGGCGAATCAGGATACGTTAGGGTGCCTATTAACTACAACTCGTGAAACCATACGTGCTTTAGAGGCATTAAAGCTGCCAGTAGATAAATGAGATTACCTGTTGATTTATATGATTACTAATAAATGAGACCCGGAGTCCAGACAATTATGGATAAGGGAAACTGCTTCAACTAACGAATTGAAATTCGAATCATTACTCTCATTTATAGAGAAGACGAGCTTAGAGTTACAGGACGTTTCTTCAAAACGAATCAATACTGCAGGACA
Organism: Dioctria linearis; assembly: GCA_963930735.1. Lineage (NCBI taxonomy): Eukaryota > Metazoa > Arthropoda > Insecta > Diptera > Asilidae > Dioctria > Dioctria linearis. The sequence continues at coordinate 163,384,459 of OZ005740.1, forward strand.
TAACTCATCTAGGGAAAATGTTCATTAAGCTGTAATACAACGAAGTTGCGCTTGTTGTAATGCTAATCACTTATTAATGCATTGTTCACATTACAAATCCTTAGATCCAAGTTCTCGTCGTAATTTTGTGAATAAAAAGGCGCTGTGCATCAACTGTTTACAAGGCGGACATAAATTAAATCAATGCAAGTCGTCATCATGCAGAGCTTGTGGCAAGCGTCATCACACAACGTTGCACTAGGCTATGGCCTCTATAGCCCAATTTGAAGCATCTCATGAAAACGTCAGCAGCTCCATTACGTTCTCAGTTCACGCTACTAGCTCAGAAAATATATCAACCATACTACCTACTTCAATAGTTCATGTACTTGACAACAGAAATAACGTCCAAGTATGTCGCATATTACTTGACTCTGGTTCCCAAATATCAATCATCACCGAAGCCTGCGCTCAGAAATTAGGTCTAAAGAGAAGATCCGCTAGGGTTCATATTAAAAGCGTTTCATCTACTGAAGCAGGATCATCTAAGGGAATCATTATAATCAAAATGTTGTCAATCTTCAATCCTGATATGCAAATCACTGCTGATACATTCATCTTAAACAAAATCACGGATCAAGTTCCTGTAACATTGATTGATACACATGACTGGGACATCGTGAATAGTATACCACTAGCAGATCATAACTTCAATAGGCCAGGGAACATCGACGTCCTTTTAGAAGCAGATGTATTCTTTGATATACTTCGCCAAGGCAAGATAACATGTAGTGATAGTACACATATTGCGCAGAATACCATATTTGGATGGATTATTGCCGGTCGCTGTACAATACAAACTACGCAATCTAGTTATCTTAATATGCATATATCAGCGGATTTAAGCAAGCTACTGCAAAGATTCTGGGTGGTGGAAGACCTTAATCAACATCCAATCTACATTCAAGAAGAACAACGATAGTAGTATAGCTATGCAGATTCTGGCCCACCCTTTCAGCTTCCAGGATTTCGTCACAGATGGCGCCACCATCGCTAGGTAGTTTGTTTCCGTGCTAAGTGTAGGTTTGTATCTTGGATGTATTGGTTTGTGTCGTGGATACGCCATTGTGCCTTGGATGCACCATTGTGTCTTGGATGCAACATTGAGTCTCGACTGCGCCCTAGCGGGATTGATCGGTACTACCAGCATGCTCTGGGATGTATCATTTGATCTTAACTACACCCTAGCGGCATTAGCCGGTACTACCACCATGCTCCGGTACTACCACCATGCTCCGGTACTACGGTTTTCTTGGATAGATATGTGGTGCGCATAAATGTAGGCTTTTGGTTTTGAACTAATATTAGTAATAATTAAAGTTAACGCTAGGAAATTTTTGTTCATGCCAATGGATTCTAGATGGTTGGGGTGGGGGTATTAGGGTGGGGACGAAATTTTCATCAGAAATCCTCTACGGGCTCTGGTTTTCGAGATATTAGCGTATTAATAATTCAAGTTATTTTTGCTCAATGGATTCTTGGCGAATCTTGGAATTTCACAACATGACACCACCATGAACAGATTCTAGACGATGTCACTGAGGGTTCTGGGGTATGTGTATTGAAAAGTCTTATGTTTTATAAACACTTGTTTTTATTTCCAATAACATTTCTTATTATAAAAGTATTTCTTATAGCACATTGTCCAATATGAACTTGGCAAGATGGCGCATTTGTATTAATCTCTATTAGTTTTCCACAGTTGTATTCATCTTCGACGTTAATAATGAAGTCACCCTCTCCAACTATCTTCTGCATCCAACGAACTTTTTCAGTTCCCTTTACATATATGGTTTTGTTTCGAAGCAGTGGTTCAACTATAGTGTACAGCTTGTGATACGGTATGTAGCCATCATCCCAGCGGAATCCATGAAAATTGTGTTGAAGCCATTTTACTTGTCTCTTTTTTGCTGAAGTCAAATCTTTGTATCTGAACGGAGGTTGAAATATAAATGCTGCATCCGGTTTTCATTGTTTAAAATTGCCAATTCTTTAGTGATGAATTCATTGAGGTTTGTTTTGAATCCTTGGATGTCTACGATGACAGCCATCTTCTTAATTTAACTTTCTAACTTCACTTGTCAGCGGACTGTACTCCACTATTCGATCGTGTAGAAGCAGACAATATGCTGTTGTATTAGCCGGTATATTTTCAGATGTCTTGAATTCTAGCCTTATGTCAACAGGTCCAGTTTTTATTGTTTCATTTTGATGTGAGCAATCAATGACAGCGATCGGAGCATCGGTTTTAAACTTCTCCCATGTGAGGAACGGCTGATACTGATGACCAACCATAGTATGATTGTGTAAACTTTAGGCACACCTCATACAGCAATGCGTATCTATTCAAATCAAATTTCAAATTCAAATCATCATAGGGATATGATTCTGAGTTCAAATGAACTGTAACATCGGTGAGTTTTCAGTAATCAAACTTGCTTGCTTGGTTTTATCGTTCCCTCGATCCGTTTGTAATGCTAAGATTAGAAATCGAGGTTTCTCCAGTTGAGTGGAAGTCTTAACTGACCAGGTTTGATGCGTGGATTCCGGTGGTACTGGATACTCATATATGTCCCAGCTGCGGACTGGTATTTGTATCGGGCGACCTCTCCGGTTAATTTTAAATAGCTGCAGCTTTTCATCATCGGATACTGTAACATGCGGAATGCTCCACTGAAGTTTGGTAATTTCAGTTTTCACCACATCAGTGGGTGATATAATGGCATTATCGTCTGTCCTGCTCCGGATCAATATGAGTTCATGTTTGGAATTTATCAGAATTTTCTTGTAATCTTCAGCGAATCCCAATAAATATTTCAGAGGTACAAAATAGTTAAACAGTCCATTGGCTGGTATAACGAATGAATCTGGTGACCAGCTCCCGTTGGATAGTATCCTACTTACATTTGCATTTAGCGATACGTAGTTTTTTAATGTTGTCGCAATCCCAAGATTTCTTGTACGATCGGTTTCCACTGCATTCAATTCATAGCGTATTTCCTCAAAAAGAAATGGTAGAGCGTTGTTAGCTAATTTTACGGTTGCTGAAACGGCTCCATCCAGCTTTGTGAGCGACCCCTCAATGTAAAGAAAACTCCTCCAGGATAGAAGATTCAAGTCCTGATGTTGTACAGAGATACGGATTTCATCGCTGTTTTTAAATGATGTTAGAAATGGTGAATAGGAGTGATGTTCAAATTTAGTAATACTGTTATCAAAGCGAGCGTCTGGTGCAATATCTAGTATTCCTTTATTCGTTGTTTCAGCGTTAAACCTATCGATTGTAAATATGCTGTATTTGCAGGTGTTAATGTAGGTCTTGACAGCTTCAAGGTTGTCCGCTGACTAATGATCTTGTCTGCACCGAACTCGTATTTATCATTATTGTATATCAACATGCTGCGGCTTCAAATGTAACCTGATGGTTATAGTCTCTCCTCTGAAGTTGATTAAGTCACCGTCTTGGTCAAGGAGCTTCAATGTTTGAGATCTTATACGTTTGGTGTTCACAGGCAAATAGATTACATTTTTGGGTACCTCCACTATTTTATACCCAGGCCCAACCTTTGGGGAAAACTCGTGGAGAGTGTGTACTTGTGTGTTGTTGAAGAATGATCCTGATATAATATTACATTCGATGCGTATAGTATTTACTTTAATGACGTTGACTGGCAACTCTGATGTATGCACTATATTAGCAGATAAGTTTCTTTTACTGAATCCTAGCAGAGGAGCTATGGATCTCTGTTTTTCAAAATGTATTTCTTCAGTTGCCTTAACTTCACTCTTCAGTGTATTATTGTTAGCCTTTATCGCAAGCTTTATCCTTCTCCCTTCTTTATCCAAGTATCCTTGTACATATTTTGCTATATCATCAATCTCATAGGATCCAACAGGTATCTCAACAACCTCATTCCCTACATGACCAGATTATTGCTCACATCAATATTTGGTATAGAGTTGTATGTTTGAAAATCAATTAATCCACAAACATAGTCCATTGCTAGCTCCAGCGGGGGAAAGTACTCAGCAGCGAGTAGAGATGATATATCCGTGAGAGTAAGTGTTAATGACATGGCGGTTGATAATGAACTGTTACAATTTCAATATAGATATATTTATTTATATGTAATAATTAATGGCTATAACAATTATATAAAAACTCTAAACATAAGTGACCGCAAATTACTGCATCATAATTCTGATAAGAACTGTAGTTGTACGTAATATTACTACCCAAGTAGTTTATGAGCTCCCTTGGTGGTTGGAGATTGCCAAAGCTATCAAAGTATTCGATGTTATCACCTTTCTTGTAGTACGCTACCCAGGTGTACCTGCTCCAGTTGAGATGTCCAAGTTAACAATACCGCTTTCTCGCTTCCATGGCTTTTTAGGTAGATTATCACGCATAAATACTCCTCTGAAGTGCGGCAAGTGTGTGGTATATTTGTGAAAATCCAACTCGTTTAGCGGTCTTTTGGGAGCGTCTTTAATAGTTTTTGTTGAGGTTGTAGATAGAGTCCAAGTCCTTTTCTGTACGGCTTTAAGAACAGCCCGTTTCCATCTTTACCAACCGCTATAGTTTCCAGTGCTTGATTATCACGTTTGCATTCTTCCAATTTTGCCTTTGCCGCACTGGTATCATATACTGCTTTAGCTAAGCCTGCTGAACCTCCCGATAGTGCTCCCAATGCTGAAAGCCCAGCAAACAACGGGATGAGGAACGGAAGTGCTCCGCCAGCCTTTGGTACAGGTATCACTCGTGGAGTTTTAATTGATTTCTTCTTTCTTTTCACAATATTTTTAGCTGCACTAAGAGCTATTTTTGTAGCTTACATCAAATCTTTTGGTTTTTTGATTTTTAAAATCTTACGTGCATTTCGTACTGTTTCTCGGAATGTGGGTTGGCGTTTATTTTTAGCCTTAAGGCCCATACCAATCTTAATTTTAGCCTTAATTTCGTTTGTTATAAGCCAGGCGTTGGCACGTTCACTCAAATTTGCATCCGTAGATTTTGCACGTTGCCAGGCTTTTTCAGCTAATATTTTATCAGCTATATGTCGATCACTTGTATCTTTATGTTGCGAGTATGCTATATCGTGTTCCTTGCAGGCTCCATCCAGTGGATTAATGCCCGGATCTCCTCTCGCCAATCTTTGTTGTAACTTTGTTCCTGGTCCACAGTACTGGTATCCCGCTAGATGTAATTCTACAGGTAATTTGTTGATGATTGAATTTAATAGTCCTCTGCCCCCTTTCAAAGATTTTCTGGAGCATTTCGATTTGTGATCCGACATCTTATAAGGTTCCGATGATATTGTTGAAATGTAATATAATCCCGTGTACTTATAAAAATCCCGTTAGTCTTCAATATGCGGTTCATTAAACAACAACAAGCTTTTCCTGTTCGAAATGCTGATGTAGCTGTTATGAAGGTGAAAAAGAAGCATGTTCCTTATTGCCTAATAGTATAAGGAGCATCATTGTTGGACCATCCAATTGTGGAAAAACTAATGTTATGATAAGTTTGCTGGAACATCCCAATGGTCTGAGATATGAAAATATTTACATATATTCAAAATCTTTGCATCAACCAAAGTATGAATACTTGAAGCGAGTGATGACCCCCATATCAGGATTGGGGTATTATACATTCTCAAACAACTGCGACGTTCTACCTCCAGAGGAAGCCAAATCACATTCAGTGTTTATTTTCGATGATGTAGCATGTGAAAAGCAAGATAATGTGCGATCCTATTTTTGCATGGGTCGCCACGAAGATATAGACAGCTTCTATCTCTGTCAAACATATACGCATATACCAAAGCACTTAATACGTGACAATGCTAATTTAATCATCTTATTCAAGCAAGATGTCTTGAATTTGAAACATATCTATAATGATCATGTGAACACAGACATGAAATTTGATAAATTTCGAAGAGCCTGTGCTGAGTGTTGGAAGGATGAATATGGTTTCTTGATGATTGATAAGGATAGCTCATTAAACAAGGGGCGCTACCGTAAAGGATTTGATACCTTCATTGTACTATAAAAGGATGAAACATTCGAAACCTTCATAAGTCGAAGTTGTAACTCAGCCGAAAGCACACAGAGTCCTGTGGACCTGCTGAGTAGATTAAAGCTGTTCACCTATTATCAGACCTGTTAGAAAAGCTGTTAACCTGTTATCAGACCTGTTTGAAAAGCTGTTAGTCTGTTATCAGAGCTGTTTTAAAAGCTGTTAAACTGTTATCAGAGCTGTTAAGCTGTTATCAGAGCTGTTTAAAAGCTGTTAAGCTGTTATCAGAGCTGTTTGAAAAGCTGTTAAGCTGTTATCAAGGCTGTTTGGAAAGCTGTTAAGCTGTTATCAAGGCTGTTTGGAAAGCTGTTATCAGAGCTGTTTGAAAAGCTGTTAATCTGTTATCAAAGCTGTTTGGAAAGCTGTTAAGCTGTTATCAGAGCTGTTTGGAAAGCTGTTAAGCTGTTATCAGTGCTGTTTAAAAGCTGTTAAGCTGTTACCAGTGCTGTTCGGAAAGCTGTTAAGCTGTTATCAGAGCTGTTTGGAAAGCTTTTTACCTGTTATCAGAGCTGTTTGAAAAGCCGTTATTCAGTTATAATCGAAGATGAATGAAAATCTATTAAAAGAAATCATCAAGGCAAGGAATGCAGTGCGAAGGAAATTTAAAGCTCTAAGGATGGGAAGGATTGAAGCAGAAGCTCAACTTGAAGAAACCTTTAAGCCAATCACTAAACCCTTAAAAGAGTTTGTTAGAAGAGTCAAATACGAGCCACCGGATATAGCCAAGTTTGAGACAAAAGACACAAAAAAGAAGAAGAAGAAGAAGAAGAAGAAGAAGCAAAAGAAAAAGACAATGAGATTGTGGAACCTTTTACCCCTCCAAAACGAAAATATGTGAAAATGGAGGCTAGTAGCACACCTATAAATTATGGAGATTATTCGTTAACATCTGAAGGAGAAGAATTCGCAACACCTAAACATTCAAGAACATTGACAGGAAGGTCTCCTGTCACCTCCCCCGATACGTCTGGATACATAGTTTCAAACTATTTAAAGCTATTCACTGATAATAGCCCTAAAATTGATCCAACCTATGGAGTTTACTATGATGACAACGCGTGGAGAATCGGTAATTCAACGTTTGATGTTGATGATGTAGGAAATATTGTTATCAAGGGGAAGAGCTACAAAACAACTTTGGGGTTATGTGAGCTGCTATTTATGAAAGATCCTGTAAAAAGTCTATATACTAAAGAGGATTTAACTAATTATGGATCTATTTTGAGAGATACCAATGCATATAAACGTGAATATGCTGCAGATGGACAAATAAAGGGTACTAGAGCGGCTAAGTATAAAGCTATAATCAGTAAACTTATACAGCATAAAGGCATGGGACTAATGCGTCTGCCTAAAGAAAACATTGATCACATTTACTGGGAATAATGAGAAAGACTTGAGACCAAAAGATGGTGTATATGAGTAAAAACTCTTTAGAAATCTGTTTCATTTATAATTACGATGAGTAAGAGGCAAGTGGTAAATGAGCTGCATAAACCAGCGAGAAAAAATTTTAAACGACGTCGTGTGATTATCAAAGGACTAGATGACTTGTGGCAGGAAGACTTGGTTGAAATGGATCCCTGCAAGTATGTGAACAAGGGTTACCGCTATCTACTGACAGTCATTGATACCTTCTCCAACTATTCTTGGGCAATTCCAATTAAAAGAATAACTGGTGTAGAAGTAAGAGATGCCATGCAGTCTATATTAACCGAGGGACGAATACCTAAAAACCTACAGACTGATGATGGAAAGGAATTCTACAACAGCCTCTTTAAAAATCTAATAAAACGACTTGGTGAACCCTTTGAAAATGATAATGCTACTACCAAAGACTATGTTGACAAGAAAATTAAAATAAGTGTTGAAGAAATGAAAAAAAACTATTAATATAGAGGTGACAAATTTAACCCTATATATCAATGATGAAATCGCGAAGAGTGAAACTATCTGTTTACTTCAGTAAAACATAAGAAAGACTTGACACCAAAAGATGGTGTATATGAGTAAAAACTCTTTAGAAATCTGTTTCATTTATAATTACGATGAGTAAGAGGCAAGTGGTAAATGAGATGCATAAACCAGCGAGAAAAAATTTTAAACGACGTTGTGTGATTATCAAAGGACTAGATGACTTGTGGCAGGCAGGCTTGGTTGAAATGGATCCCTACAAGTATGTGAACAAGGGTTACCGCTATCTACTGACAGTCATTGATAGCTTCTCCAAATATGCATGGGCAATTCCAATTAAAAGAAAAACTGGTGTAGAAGTAAGAGATGCCATGCAGTCTATATTAACCGAGGGACGAATACCTAAAAACCTGCAGACTGATGATGGAAAGGAATTCTACAACAGCCTCTTTAAAAATCTAATGATGAAGCATGCAATTAATCATTACTCTACGTACAGTTTTGTCAAAGCATCAATAGTGGAACGATTTAACCGAACTCTAAAGGATATGATGTGGAAGGAATTCAGCTTTAATGGAACTTATCAGTGGATTGGTATGGTAAAGAAACTGCTCACTGAATACAACTCAAGAATACATCGAACTACGAAAATGAGACCACGTGATATCAACACCTCCAATGAAAAACAACTGCTTTCAATTGTATAGAGTCATATAAAGATTGTTGTTCCTGCAAAGTATAAAGTTGGAGATTTTGTACGCATCAGCAAATACAAGCATATATTTGAGAAAGGCTATACACCAAACTGGACAGCTGAGATTTTAAAAATTATTAAAGTTCAAAACACAAACCCCATCATATATCAGCTGGAAGATTCTCAAGGAAATCCAATCACAGGAGGCTTTTATGAATTGGAGCTGCTGATAGTTAAACACCCAGACCTAATGGGGTTTCCAATAAGGACTTGACAACTTTTTTTCAAAATAAAATGAAAACCATTTGAGATATTTCATAAACTTTATTATCGGGTTGAAGTACATTCAAAACATTTATGAATGGAACTCGACTTCGATCATATGGCCACCGCGGGCACGTTTGCAGCGGTCGACTCGTTGGACCCAATTTTCCATGACTCGGCCATACATTTCGGCCGAAACGGCTGCTATTTTGCGTTCAATGTTGGTTTTGAGCTCTTCCAACGTCGGGCGGCTTATTAGCATAGACCAATGACTTGACGTAGCCCCAAAGAAAAAAATCCAGAGGCGTTAAATCGCACGAACGAGGCGGCCAATCGACTGGTCCATTTCTTGAGATAACACGCTCATCAAACTTGTTCTTCAATAAATCGATTGTAACGTGTGCTGTGTGGCTTGTGGCGCCACACTATGGAAAATATGGGCCAGTTGCTGATCATAAATCTGTAGTTTTTTTATTTTGAAGATATTGACTTGAAATTTTGCACAGACATAGTACATAGTATATAAATTCAATCAGCTATACATTTAAATAAAACTAGCGTTTGGTCGCGGCTTCACTTGCGTTTAAATTTGAGATTCTGTCAAAATTGAATATAAATATTTCAGTTTCGTTTGTATAAAAAAGTTGTCTCTTTTTCAGTGGCCTATTAACTGAATAGAAATACAGAGAGGGTTATAACACTCACTTAAATTTAAAAAAATATTTGTTTATTATTATGTATTTATTGCAATAACAATTTATAAAGTTTTTTTGTTGTTTTTTTAATCTACATCAGTTCTACTACAGTTCTGTATTTTGTAATAGTTATGGTGGCAGCAGAAAACAGTTTCTTTCATTTGTTAGATTCCTCAGGTACATATACTGTGCTTTGGTAAGATCCAAGTCAATGTAAACACTTAAAGCTTCTTGGTCAGATAACATTTTAATTTTATCTGAACCAATTAAGTTTAAGATTTTCTTCTTATTTTCTGTGTCTACAGTCCTTACAACTTCCACAAGATTTGCCTCGATTCCTTCACCCATCGATCGTAAACCTTGCAAATATGCTTCGTAGATGTGCTCAAATCCGTATTCTCGGAGTAGTGCAGTATTTTTGCGCCTTTTACTTGATTTCGAAGAATCTTCATAAGAAATCCAAGGTCTTCCTCGCTTGTCAGAAGAAGTTGAAGGCGTGCAAAGAGTTGATTCCTCGTCTGTCATTGGAACAGGCAGAGTTACACAATATTTTGTATCAAGCCAACTGCTATTAGTTCTAAGAAATTGATCCTTCTTGCATGAAGCTTGCGCCCAATGTTTATTGAACTGTGGTAATAATTGCTTTCGAAAATCAGAGATTATCAATTCTATGTTGTCCTCTGAAATTTGATAATTTTCACGTAGAAATGTACACAGAACCGAAACATTTTTTCCGTTGTCAATGTAAAAAAGTAACAATTCACGTCTTGAACAGTTAAAAGAACTCATTGTAAACGTTATGAATATTTAATATTGCAAACTTAAACCGTACAATAACGATTGCGATGAAACGTTTTTGTAACCAAGCTTTATATAGGAAAATCACATGAGGCTACATGTACTACCCTTACCGCAGATGCTCAGCGGGAAAAATGGGAATACCTGATTCAGGTAAGGTTTACTGTAAGCATTACCTGGGATTCATTAATAATGAGTACATGAATATATCTTACGTTAAACTGGGATAGGAAGGCAGGCGTAATGTATTGATGAATCATATTTTTGAGGAATACTTAGAGAAGGAAGAGGTAATGAAAATATATATTCATTCATGTAGTTATAAACAAGAGATAGAGAGCTTTGTGCGGCTAGATTTGCAGAGGCTAATTCGAAGGAAGGTTTCGTGCAGGTCGAAAATGGTCATATATATAAAATCATTGTTTTTCGAAGAACAATGAAGGAATGAAAAGTGTGGACTTTACAGGCAATGCAGAGGTACATAAGGTGTGCAAAAGAATATATAGCCACATCAAATACCTTCCCGCCGACATCAATACATTAAAATAAATGAATTGGATATCTGCGAGTACTGCTTCTACACCTTTCATAATTCAGCTTTCGATTGGCCGCGGGGTGACTTTATTCACACACAACACGAGTGCAAAATAATATCAAATATCTACAATGTACATAAAAACGATAAATATTACCAATAAAACAAAAAAACAATTATATATTCAGTTCCCGTGATAATGCATTTTGGGACGTTTTATCATGATATTTCATAACTTCAAAAACCGCAAATAACCGCAGCTGGTTTTTACATATATAATAGGTAAATAATATTGTGCACGAAATGACATAAAATTTACAACTTAGGCAAGCTAAGCTAACTGTCAAAAGTCTCATCGAAGTTGAAAAAAAAATGTTTTTAGCATTTTATGATAAAAATTATGGCAGGAATATCACATCTCTAAATATAATATTAATAACTGTTTCTATATCTACACAAAATATCCTTTCTAAATATGTATCATAAAATAGGACTTTTTTTTGGAACTAATACTCAAAATCTAACTCTGAAAGTACATAATTTGCGAGTCAAAATTTACAGAATTGCCATAATGTCGGTTATAACGTAATTTACTCTTTCCTTTATGTACTAAATACATAAAAAACGAACTGAATATTAAAGTACGACTTCTCAAGAAATAAATAAAACCAAAAACATATGCAATTTGCAACATTTGTAAAAAGCATTTATGATCAGGTCTTGCACTAGCATATTCCATAGTGCGCCGTCCTGTTGAAACCACATGCTGTCCATGTCCATATATTCCAATTCGGGCCAAAAATAATCGATAATCATAGCGCGATAAGGATCACCATTCACA